>OX424576.1:140122069-140734569 GCA_949152435.1 Gastracanthus pulcherrimus | reverse complement strand
ATAAATAAATAAATAAATATTACATAACTATATACGTCACTATATAGAGAAATATAAAAATTGAAATAATGAAAACATATGTTTTAAATAATTTTCGTTGTTTATTGTACTGCATACAGATTGTATGATGGTATGACAACGATGGTAAGAGAAGAAAAATCCTGTAAAGTTACGCTGAAAAAGGCAACTATCAAAAAGCTCAACCGCCTATTACAAGAAAGCCATATACAGGAATAAAGGTGATATTCAGGTAAAAATAACTCAATATATAATTATTTTCTATTTTGTAGGTATATATGTGTATATACAATAAATTATTTTGAATCAAAATAGGCTATGAAAGATGCAATTTATGCACCTATTTATCATGTAGTTTCTACGGATGAAAATCCTCAGCATTCAAAATGTCCTGAAGGTTCGTCTTCGTGGTGCATTTACCAATCGGCAATAGCAAAGATTTTAATACCAAAGGCAAAATGAATTTTTAATCAGCATTAAGAATTTGCAATCCTAAAATTATACAGTTATTAAAAGAGTATATACCAAATAGTGACGGAACCAAAAGAAATTTTGCAGATCACAAATAATGTTATACAATCATTTTTAAATACTTCTTTAACTATAGAAGACAGAATCTATAAGACCTGATTCAGTATTTTTGTTCTTAGAATGTGGACAGCTTCATTACGTGATAGATACAGTATAGAAGACAATTATATAACATTAAATACCTACACTTGTATTGAGTTGAATGGACACGGATTACTCAATATGATTTTTCATTGTATTGATAAAAAATCATTTCATCATTTTTACCGTAGCTCTTTAGTAGCCAACCATGTGAGAATTTTTTCCGCATGTTACTTTCCATGAATACAACTTACTCAACTATAGTTAATTGTAGTGTATTAGAAGCGCTAAACAGATTGTGCAAAATTCAACTACAAGAAGACATATCGGAATATGATTTTAAAAATCATGGTATGAAATGGTTACATAATTAGGTTGTTAAATAAGAACAGTTTAATTTCAAAATATCACCTCCGTGACATTGTCATCTCCATGGTAATAATAAATTTTCCTATGTTAAATCCCATAAGGATTTAATTTCTAAGATAAAATCTTTCCTATCATAATAACGTAATTTATGAATGTTTTGCTAAAATCGTGTTTGAGATACTGGGAATCAAAATACATTATTTTTTTAAAATGTCTGTATGAATGTATGTGGGTGTGTGCGTGCGTTCGGGCGTGCGTGTGTGCCGGAGTGCGTGCGGGAGGGCGTGCATGCGTGCGTGCATGTGTGTATGCACATGGATAAACTTTACTCTGAATATCTGAACTCTTTTCTTTAAGGGCGGCGGTTCAGAAAATCTTTAATTTTTTTAATGCGTTTTTGATTTTAGCGTTGTTTCGATTTATGAATTTTAATTGTTTGAGTCCTTCGATATCGTAGAAATAATATCATCAATCGAGTGATAATGCATTTGAAAGAGTATAATATTACCTACCTTTTCCCACCCGAAATTTTGAATAAGCTATTTTCCCTTGCTTTGTTATTCACGAAATCGTAATTTTTTTTCAAACGGATATGAGATGATTAGGAATATGGAGAAGAATATTCTGTAAAATTTCTAAGACTTCATCTTTATCTTTTGAAGAGAGAAAAATATTTCTTTTAATAAAATCGATTTCTATTCAGTGCGAATTCTGGAGTAATTCGGCAGAACTTGATCTGAAACATTCCAAAACGGTAGCTCTTTAGTATCTCATGAACAAGTTCTAAGTCAAGATCACAACGACCTTTATATTTGAAAATATTTTAGTTTATGTGTTTCTAAAATTTTTTTTTTATCAAATATATCTCAAGAAAGGCACGGCCATTTTTTACCAAAAAGAGCTCATTTTTTAGTTTTTTAATGAAGATTCGAAATTAAAAAGAAATTTAAATATTCATCAACACTTTTTTTTAAACTGTATTTTTATTTTACAATTTTGCCTTTTGGCATAGCAAGTGTCTCATAGTTATTTTTTTATACTTGTATATTATTCTACCTAATCACATCCCGCAGTTGTTTAGGGTCATGCCTGTGAGGTGGGGAAAACTTATATCAGGATGAAATCCGCTTTGGTATGGTTGATTTATCTGACTTAGTCACCCATCCAAGTACTAGCCGCGCATAAAAATACTTAACTTTACCGATCGCTCGAGGTGTCAATTTGCCACTCTGCTATAGCGTAGGTCAGGGGTTTGAAATGTGGCAACAACCTAAGGCGAAGTTCAAAAATACCAAAATAAGACTGATAAAAAATATTTTAAAAAATAATTTTTATATTTCGAGAAACTAATATAAATCAAAAGGATAAAAGTTACAATAAAATATTAAATTATTCTTGAAACTTTCACACAAGTTAGCTTTTTACTATTTTTTGGTTGAATTATTTGCTCAGAACATATCGAGCTTTATATTCTAAGATATTTGAGGTTATGCGTTTTTTGAAATTTATTTATTTTCTTCTTTTAATGACGATTTTAAAAAAGAAATTAAAAAAAATTTTAAGTTTCGTTGTCTTGTTTTTTTTTTTCGAGTTTTCTGGTATGTTAGAATTATTATGATCAATTCAGTGTAACTGCATAAAAAAGAGCCTAATATTACCTATCTTTTGCAAATTTTGGATAGACTCTTTCTCTTCTTTTATTATACACGAAAAACGTCATATTTAGTTTAAACGATTATATCTCACAAATGCATGATGGCAAATCGTTCACAAAATTTTAGATTATTCGGATATAATATATATAACTCAAAAATAGAAGAAAAAACAAGTCAACGAAATTTAAAATTTCGTTTCAATTCCTTTTTAAAATCGTCATTAAAAAACGAAAAGAAATACCCCTGTTTGTATAAAAATGTCCTTGCAATTCTTGATATATAAGCGAAAAAAAAATTTCAAAAAACACATAACCTCAAATATCTTAGAATATAAAGCTCGATATGTTCTGGGCAAATAATTCAACCAAGAAATAGTAAAAAGCTAACTTTTGTGAAAGTTACACTAGAATAATTTAATATTTTATTGTAACTTTTATGCTTTTGATTTATATTAATTTCTCGAAATATAAAAATAATTTTTTTAAATATTAAGTCTTATTATGGTATTTTTGAATTTCGCGTTAGATTGTTGCCACATTTCAGACCCATGACGTACGATATAGCAGAGTGGCAAAGCCACACCTCGAGCGATCGGTAAAGTTAAGCATTTTTATGCGCGGCTAGTACTTGGATGGGTGACCGCGGGGGATTCCCGTGACTAAGTCAGATAAACCAACCATACCAAAGCAGATTTCATTCTGATACAAGTTTTCCCCACCTCACAGGCATAACCCTAAACAACTGCGGGGCGTGATGAGGTAGAATAATATAAAAGTATGAAAAAATAACTATGAGACATTTGCTATGCCAAAAGGCAAAATTGTAAAATAAAAAAACAGTTTAAAAAAAAGAGTTCATGAGTCTTTAAGTTTCTTTTTAATTTCGAATCTTCATTAAAAAACTAAAAAATGAGCTCTTTTTGGTAAAAAATGACCGTGCCTTTCTTGAGATATACTTGATCAAAAAGAAATTTTAGAAACACATAAACTAAAATATTTTCAAATATAAAGGTCGTTGTGATCTTGACTTAAAACTTTTTCATGAGATACTAAAGAGCTATTGTTTTGGAACATTTCAGATCAAGTTCTGCCGAATTACTCCAGAATTCGTACTGAATAGAAATCGATTTTATAACAGAAATATTTTTCTCTCTTCAAAAGAGAAAGATAAAGCCTTAAAAATTTTACAGAATATTCTTCTCCATATTCCTAATCATCTAAATTTTTTTCGAAAATTTTCCTTGTTATATTTCACAGTTATAACCGTTTGAAAAGAAATGAAGATCTCATAAAACCAAAACAAGGGAAATAGCTTATTCAAAATTTCGGGTGAGAAAAGGTAGGTAATAGTATACTCTTTCAAATGCATTATCACTCGATGGATGATATTATTTCTACTATATCAAAGGACTCAAACAATTAAAACTCAACAATCGATAAAACGCTAAAAACCAAAAACGCATTAAAAAAATTAAAGATTTTCTGATCCGCCGCCCTTAAAGAAAAGAGTTCAGATATTCAGAGTAAAGTTGACACAGATGCATATACACACGCACGTGCGCACGCACGCACTCCCGCACACACGCACGCACGAACGCACGCACACTTTATTATGATAGGAAAGATTTTATCTGAGAAATTAACTCCTTATGGGATTTAAGATAGGAAAATTTATTATTACCACGAAGATGACATTTTGCATTTAAACTATTCTTAACAACCTAATTATGCAATCATTGCATACAATGATTTTTAAAATCGGATTCTGATATGTCTTCTTGTAGTTGAATTTTGCGCAATCTGTTCAACGCTTCCAATACACTACAATTAACTATAGTAGAGTAAGTTGTATTCATGGAACGTAACGTGCGGAAAAAATTCTCACATGGTTGGCTACTAAAGAGCTACGGTAAAAATGATGAAATGATTTTTTATCAATACACTGAAAAATCATATTGAGTAATCCGTGTCCATTCAACTCAATACAAGTGTAGGTATTTAATTTAATGTTATATAATTGTCTTCTATACTGTATCTATCACGTCATGAAGCTGTCCACATTCTAAGAACAAAAATACTGAGCCAGATCTTATAGATTCTGTCTTCTATAGTTAAAGAAGTATTTAAAAATGATTGTATAACATTATTTGTGATCTGCAAATATACTTGGGTTCCGTCACTATTTGGTATATACTCTTTTAATAACTGTATAATTTTGGGATTACAAATTCTTAATGTTGATTAAAAATGCATTTTGTCTTCGGTATTAAAATCTGTTTCTGTTAATAAATTCTTGTATTTCGTAAGTTGTTGTACCAGCATTTTTACGTGCGGTAAAGATATTATGTAGTTTTCCATGGATAGTACAATAGAAAATTTTAATAACCTTCTTTTTAATTTAGTTCCAATATTTACCGTATACTGTATCAAAATATTCTTTGTCGTAAAATTAGAATGAAACTCTGGTACATTGATAACTTTACCATGAATTTCATAGGTTGGAGGGTCTTGTATACTTAGATTTTTTTTAATATGCATAGCGTTTAGAAGTCTAGGTTCACCGTCGGATGAATAGTCTAAGACAGTGATCCCGTTATCTTGCAGTAATTTCGTTATATAAAATCCTCCGATTTATACGATCATCACTCTTAAAACTTTTATCTGTCCCAAATATATTGAGACAAAATGGTGAAGTATTCTTTTGTAATGTTTGAGCCATATAAGTGTATAGTAAAGTCGAAACTTTATCTACTGTAAAATATTTTTCAATAATTTTAATCGTCATTGCTTAAAAATATTTATTTATAGGCATAGAATTCTTATCTGCAGGTAAAATAAAACCAACGATTTGATCGTTTTGTGCATCATACTATATTCTTCCGAAATAAGCGTGGCATCTTCACTTAAACATATAACAAGCGGTAAATTTCGCTCAGTTAAAAATTTTAACTCATTTACCCGACACTGTTCTTGAATGATTTTTTGAGCGGTGAAGTTAATACATTTATTTATGGCACGAATCGAAGGTAAAGGTCGATTTTTACATAATATCTCATAAAGGATGGGTCCACCAATCATGATAATGTAGGAAGCAAATAGTTTAAGTTGGCGCGTATAGTGAAATGAATTTTCTTTTTTTCCTCATTGGCTATTTGCTGACTCAATTAACATTTTAATTAGCATTGATTTATTCTTTTCGTTTTCTGCTAAAATTTCATCGCCTGATGGTACTTCATCTGTTACTGTCTTAGTTAAACGTACATTTTTCTTAGGAGGATATTTTTCAAAATCATCTGGTTTCCAATCATCAGCTTTTTTAGTTTTTCGAAACTCCGTCATATTATTTTATATGATGTAAAGAATTTTTTTTTATCATACTTCCTCTACGCGATTTTCTCAATACACACGTCTTTATACTTATCGCACTACATATTCACTACGTTTAATTTTATTTAATAGGACACTTCCATGAATAATTACTATTAAAATTGAAAATTTTATATATAGTTCAAAATAACTGTTACCTAAATAAGAGCCTTTATTGAATAAAAAAGCAAAAAAGAACCAATAACAGCATCAAAACTTATAAGGGTAAACTTATAAAATATTATCATAAGTATGTGAAGTAAATGTATTGCAATTAGTTTAGAATTGTTCTTTAGAATGTTATTAATGATACGTATGAGTCGGAACCTCAGATAAAACAAAAGTACTTCTAATTTTTAAAATAATAATATAAATTATTTGTGTTCACTTTGCCTCTGTCTTAGAAGTATAGTACCGTCAAGGACCCAGTTCCTGATCAGTTAAGGCACGTCGTCACGTTATTTGTTGTGCCAAAGCGTAAAGATGAGGAATTGATGGAAAATGAAATTTCTAATAACAAATATAACTGTTAATCTTTAATATAAAATTGAAAAAATACGTAAATAATTAAATTAAATTAAATATAAAGCCTCAAATAAAAAAAGCTGTGGGAGCAATTCCTGATCACTTAAGATTTGTATGGGAGTAGTTTCTGATCATATCAAGTCTCATTTCCTGATCACATGTATTATTGACGCATAATTATTTTATATGATAAACAAAAACTTATTAAGCAATACTAATACAGTGGATATACTAAAATATAACATTTTTTGGTTGTGTGATTATAAATGTGAAACTTGGGCGAGGTAAAAGTGTTCGGTTATTAATACTCTTTCTACTGCACGATATAGACTCGCGTGCGAGCATATATTATAACCTATAAATTGCACATAGTGTTGTGATTTATTGTCACATTTTCTGCAACTTTAGCATGATAAATTATTTACGCATGGATTAAAACTACTTATAGAATTATGTTATTACAAATATTTGTTTATTTTAAGATTTTTAAACACACATAAAACATGTTATTAATACTGATCAGGAATTGGGTAAACGATAAGAAATTGAACCCTATTTCTAATCACACGTTTTTACAAATATCAATAATATTTTATATGAATGTTTTAAGTGATTTATACGAATAAACTGTTGAATAACTTAATTACATAAGTTTTTCTACGATCTATTACAAAATTTTAAAGAAACGATGTAAATTTCTTTCCATGCTCACTTGTAGTCAACTGCAGTAAGATGGTGTCAATCATGACGTTGCCAACAACGTCCAACTTTAACATTTTTTATCTTAAAAATGTATTTTACTAGTAACTTTTAAAATTCTTTTATATGACTACGAACTAGTTTACTATTACTAATTATCTTTTTAAAACAAATTTTGTATACATTAAAGTCAAAATAGTAATAAATGTAACTAAATGATCAGGAACTGTGTCCGTGATGGTAAGATGAAAAAAATTTTAAACATTATGAACAGTTTATGTGTTATGTTTATTCAGGTAAATTTTGAGGTATATTATCTTAGAATTTTAAAGAAAATCATTACAACCTCATGCGGAAACCACTTTTTAAAGTTAGAAAAACTAGATTCCAGAATATGCACGTTATATGTTTCAATTCTAACATTATCTAATGAATATTATTTTACTTTAACGCATATTACCCTGTTAAAGCGTCGAATTTTGACATCTGATAGGTTTTAAACATTGTTATCAATTTAAGAAAAAATGTTTTGATTGTTTCTGAATTTAAAAAAAATATATTCAACATATTGATAAGTCCAGGAGGGAGATTGTTTATAATCTCTTTAAATATCTAAAAAGAATATCAAAAAAAGTATGTTTACATGTAAATGAAGAAACTTTGTTCATGACTTTTTTTTATAGTAAAAGCCTTAAGCCCTTAGTAATATATTATATGTGTGAGTAAACGGACATACGTACATCCACACATGCGTATACTCGCATAAAGACACTAACGCACACACACACAAACATACACACGCAAGCACATAACGCACTCACGCAAGCATACGCACATGTGCTCAAAAACACATACGCATGAGCACACATACGCATTCATTCGCTCGCAAAATAATCAATCGATAATAGTACATTGTGCAACAAGGGGAGAAAATGGGCTATTTCTAGCGAGGGTGAGGCTGAAAATACCTCATCCGAGTCTGAAATAGCCTTTCTTCCCATGTTGCACATCATATTTTTTTCAACAGAGGCATGTGAGGGCCTCTTTTTATGCATGAAAGTGTCGTGATATCTGGTAATTTATACAGGATCCCTATTTCACACAATATCTCTAACGGCAAGCGAGAGACTATGGAGCGCATTACCTAAACGTCGTCATCGGCGGCCCTATATTCAGAGATGTCTAGTGAGACCGGCTAAAACACGTAGTTACTAAAAACTACAGATTATACCACCTAGACCTCATTATCGGCGACTTGGAATATTTTTAAGCGTTGGAGCTCTGCAGTAATTATTACAACTCTTGATTCACCCTTTGAACTCTTAAGTGATCCGCAGAGCTCCCAAGCGCTCCCAAGTAATCTTTAAGACTCCGTAGTTCGTTGCGCGATTAAGCGCGCGCGTCGGCGCATATGGTAATCTTAGTACTCTTTGGAACTCTTGGCGTAACTCTTCAGTAATCGCAGCAATCTTTTGCGGGAGTTCTTTGTGAGCAGACTCTCGCAGTCAGCACTGGGCTCTGGGTTTATTTAAACCAGTCCCGTGTAAAAAAATTAGTCTGGCAATAGTCTGGCTCAATAAGTCTGGCGAAAGTCTTTCAGAAGTCCGGCAGAAGTCTGGCTTTGGCCACTATGCCAGACTTTAAAAAAACGTGCAAAACAAAAGCATCGCGTCATGTCAAATTGCCAGTAACCCAAATTTTTGTCTCTTTTTTACAAATATTCATATTTTAAACAAGATTGCAATATGTAAAAAACTTTTCTCCTATTTTATCGAAAAGTACGTATTTTCACTATTCTAGTCGATATGAATAATTAATGTACTACTCTAATTATTTACTTGTAAAAAATGAGTTTTCTTGACATAATTCCAAAAGAAGTCTGGCATAGTGGCCTAAGCCAGACTTCTACCAGACTTTTGCAAGACTTTCGCCAGACTTGTTAAGCCAGATTAATCCCAGACTAGTGCCAGACTAATTTTTTGACACGGGGTATGAATCTTTTTGCACAAGCAATAATCCTTTTGGTACAAAAGTTTTGAACCGAGTTTCCCTAGTATTAAAAACTTTCCACTTAAAAAAATTATTTGTAACTAATATTTTGTTACTATTTTACAAAAATAACTTTAAAGCTATTGTTATATATATAAGAATTGTGAGATATATATATATCTTCCAAATACCGCCACGCCCCTCCATGCCCCGTAACTGCCTCGCCACTGCCCCTCCACTATATAACGTGAAATTTACACAGTAATTTTAAACACTTGTTCGACATACACTGATACTAAAACAGTTTATAATCATAATAAATAATCACAATATTAAAAAATTTTCATCTTACAGCTGTAAAATAAACAATAATCTTTTTTACTTACAACAAGGTGTAAAGACCCTTAGAGCGCACATATAATAAAGCCCGGAGTAGACTCTCGACGATATATATAAATATAATTTTACATAAGTAGCAGATGATACAACTAGAGTACTAGACACACCTAGATACAACCTTGTTTCTTCACCGTAAGTGAGAATCCACATAAGCGAAATCCCGTGATGTAGTATACTGTGCTGTTCTGTGCCGTCCGACTTTAGAACGGAGAAGTCTATCTACATCTATATCTATGGTCATTCAATTAATATTTCGTAACTAACATTTAAATTATTTAATAAACTAACATTTTGGTGAAAGAACAAGACCAAAAGTATCTATGGTCTTTAATTTAACATTTTGAAAGTATTATTTAGATTCTTTAATAAATTAAAGATTTTAATAAAATATTAAATCAAAAACGTTATCAAGTAAGGTAATGAAAAAATTTGAATATATTTTATTATTATATGAATAAAGTAGTTAAAAACTAATAAAGTAATAATAATTCTTTTTGTAATTAAATAATTATAGGTTTATTAATTGAGATTTGTAATAAAATAATATTTAAATAAAATTAATTCTTGCAATTAACAGCTTATATCACATTATATACAGTATATAGATATTTCTCATATATATATATATATATATATATATATATATATATATATATATATATATATATATATATATATATATATATATATATATATATATATATATATATATATATATATATATATATATATATATATATACATGTACATACAAAAGTAAAAAGAACAAAACGTATAATAAACATTCAACATAAATTATAAGCATTATTCTACATAATAGTATCATAAACTCAAATTTTTTCATTGCCTTATTTTATAACGTTTTTGTTTTAAAATTTTATTAAAATCTTTAATTTATTAGAGAATTTAAATAGTACTTTTAAAATAATAATTTAAATACCATAGATATAGATGTAGATATATTTGTTCTAAAATCGGACCGCACAACATAGCACAGCACACCACAGCACTGCACAACGACAGCACGGGATTGCGCTTATGCGGACTCTCATTAAACGAGCCCTTATTTCCCGAAGTATGTTTTGACAAGGTAATTCTTCGTAATACAGTTTTCTAACGAATCATATTCCTTACAGTATATCAAACACGCGCAAAGCTCGTCTGTTAGTTATAATGATAATGTTGTACAATAAATCCTACTACTATAATAACTGTACAACAACCATAAACTATAGTGTATTAATCAGATTATATTTGGATGCAATTGGTAAAGTATACCTAATTTTTTAGATTTTTGCGACGATATACAAAAAATGCAAACTCTTTCTCTATATATAGAGAATATATATTGTATACAATAGTAAAATAGTGTGTTTAAATTATCTTAAGCTTCTTCCATCGCTGATAACTTATAAATACATTTTGTTAATATCAATATTTTATTTTATTTTGTTTTGTTTACTATCAAACGGCAAAACTACCCTTTATATGTTAAAAATACGTTAAAAACACTAAAGTTTATACAAAAAATGAACTTTACAGTTAAATGTTCTAATTTCTTTTTCTCTATTTATCTTATTAAAAGTAAAAAATAGGGGTTGTCGAGAGGCACGAGCAGGGGGAACCCCTCCTAGTATATTATATATATATATATATATATATATATATATATATATATATATATATATATATATACACACACACACACATATATATATACCTTTTTGTGCGAGATAGAGTGATCTAGAGGATAGAATAATATATATATATATATATATATATATATATATATATATATATATATTATTCTATCCTCTAGATCACTCTATCTCGCACTAAAAGGTATATATATATATATATATATATATATATATATATATATATATATATATATATATATATATATTATTCTATCCTCTAGATGACTTTATCTCGCACTAAAAGGCCCGGAGTAAAGTGAACCGGTATTTTACGAATATAGCTAAATAATATTAAACTTAAAAAATTACTTTATTTAAGTTGCTAGTATGTTTATTAATGTAAGAAGATTCTTGTGTAACTTACAAAGTAATATATTAAGTCTGAAAATACATATTTTCAATTTTTTGAGTTACTATGTTCACTTTACCCTGGTTTCCCCTATATATAAGAGATCCGAAAATACCGACATATCTATTTTAATAAATTTTTCGTTTAGACCACTATCATTCGCAACCCAATAATAATTATACTGACACTGCCATTCAAAAAACTTAATTTTAAATTAACAGTCACGCAAATAACATCTCTGAGAAAGCCAGTCAAATGGAGAAAAACTTCCAAATCTGAACTGAGTTCGATCATTATATAACCAAATTATTATCTTTAAATTTACTTCTGACGCTTCTCGTACAGTTTTCTCCACGTCAGGCGAATGCTGGTTCAGCTACCCTTTCCGAACAAAAGTGACCTTAAACAACCCGCTGATATCGCTGTCCACTGGGGAACGACGGCATCGACGACGTCGACATCACCAATGACTCAACGTCCGTCGGACCGTTACACAATGTAGTATAATACGTATAATAACGATCTGTGCTCTCGCGGGTGCACCGACCACTAACACAAGAGAGAAAGTGTGAGAGAGAGAGAGAGAGAGAGAGAGAGAGAGAAAGAGAGAGAGAGGTGATGTCCCAGCCCCGCCTTCACAGCGTACACACCATTGCATATTACCCACACGACCCGCGGGGTATAGGTAGTGTGTCGTGGCAGGCGTCTGCATGGAACGCGCAAGATTGGATCAACGTGACCGGACTGCCAGCAGCTTTGCGGAGGGACGTGTAGGTACGTATAGGGTATGGAAAAAGTACGGAAATCCTGAAATAGCTCGAGAATAAAGCGCTATCGCTGAAAGCATTGTATGGAAAAGTTTTAGGCTGACTCCCCATATAGGTCTTGGGCCCAAAGTCTGATCGAACTATCCGATAGCTTTTCTAAAATCCAGTAACGTTTTCACTTAATGATTTCCTTCCGATAATTCCAGGGTTTTCATACTTATCTCGCACCAATATATAATATGCATACATCGAGCGATTATTGCTATGCCAGGTTGTTGCAACGTATTCACACAGCGGCAGGGCATCGTATATACACACACATATATATATATATATATATATATACACACACATACCACGTTTACGGGAATGCGTGAGCGCGTTGATTGGCTTTTCGATGCGGGGCTCCGTGCATTATAACCAGCTGGGCTTCGCTATATTAATAACGACGGGGATGGTAGCAGTATAGACCGGCGGCGCGGTGAGCGTGCGAGTAACCGAGGAAACGGCCCCATATGAACGTCGCGGAGCTAGAGGGAAATGCCTTCCGGTTCGGGACTGGTCGACGCGGCTAGCGAGTACACATGAGAAGTTGGTGTCAGAGGTAGGACGAACGAGGACGGAGCAGGCCGTTACCGCCGTTTATCTCTTTTCCGGAGAATCGTTTCCTAATAGAAAAATATCCGTGACAACTCCTCTAAAAAGAGTTTAATGACCTGTCTGGCTGCAAATAATTACTTTATGAAACTGCGAAGAAACTCAGAGAAATGCAGAGAAAACGAGTTGTCGCGATGGTATTTAAAAGATTTGGTTTCTAAATATAACGTCAATCATTCTACCCTTTATTTTACACCGCTAATAGTATATTATGCATTTAGGGACTAAAGTAAGCTATTAAATGTCTGCGTGTGGTTTGGCGCCCCAGCGGAGCGAGGGCGTCACACACGCTGGCAATCGCTGGTTCACTTTATTCACGCGTGCAATATACAATTTTTTAACGTACCTACCAAAAAGTTCGTACTCGTTCACCGCTGAAGAGGGAAAATAGTGCTACATATTAATTTCCTAACCTCACGCTAGTTCCCGCCGCCGCATGCGCGTCGCGGCGGGGACTAGAGTGGGCGTAGGGATTTAATGTAGCGCTTTATTCCCGGCTTGGCGGGGACAAAGTAAGTATTTTATGGCTGGGTGTGTTAAAAAAATTAAATATTCCCTAGACTGCTGATACAAAAAAACTGAAAATTGTTACAAAAAACTTTTTGTTGTTACAAGCCTTCTTTTGTTATCTTTTGGATTACTTTTCCAGTTTAAAATACAATGGCCCATCCTAACAAACTACAGGTACTAGGTTTCATCTCTAAGTACCAAAAAACATATCTCAAAACCTTATCAAAATCCGTTTCTTGAAGCTTTGATACGGTCCTTATTAGCATCTTCAAAACTTAAATAATTATTCTTACTTATAAATCTGAACTTAAAACATATACGTTTTTAAAATTAGAATGTACCGATCATTCTTTTTTTGTAATCATTATACTAATTTACTTTAAGTGTTTACTTTCAATTATTCACATCAAAGAAATAAATTGATTCCTTAAAAATTTAACATTGTCAAGATGTACTTAAAAGTTTATCAGTCCCTATGAATATGCTTAATACTCCTGCGCATTGGGACGAGTATAATCAGTGTGTGCGTAGTAGTATGCAAATATGAGAATATGTATGTATATGTTGGTGTGTTGTGCGTGTGTATTTGTTAAGGTGACATTCTACTTTCTCGGCCGGCAATTCAACCAATGTTCAGTGACTTTTTGATATCATAATCTAATACTTAAAAAAAATTTTATGTTAGAATAGTTGTGCCCCCACACATACTTATATGAGTATGCCTGTGTGTAAAGTATGTAGTATGCATAGAAAGTATAAGATTCCCCCATTTTTACTCACAGGACTAGCTGAACCAAGCTGATTTGTGCCTCACTTGTTGTGTAGGCGACTGGGTAATGACGCACTTATTTCTCTTGTGAATATATATTTGATCGAAGTGTATTATTAATCAGTACTTTATATTTATTAATACACTATATTACTTATTTCTCTCATATATATAATCTATTTAATGAAATATTATCTTTTTAAACTAGTTGTTTCACGTCAAAATGGCGCCTTCTAATATAGATGCCTTGACGGTGGACGTGATCCAAGTCGACTATATTATTCAAAACAAACAAAACAAAAAAATTCTTATTTGTTACGAGTATAGGTATCGCATGAAGTAGGTAGAACAATATTGGGCCACAATTTTCAAATTGGCGGCCTTTGAAAGTCAAAAGTATCGAAAGTTGCTCTTTTACTTCATTTAATTGATTTTGAGAAATTAAAAAATAATGGTCAATTATTATAATCTTAGTTCATGTAATTGACATTAATGTGTAGAATAATATTATTAAAATTTTGGACTGATACATCGAGTAGTTTCTTTTTATCACGTCCGCTACACAAAGAAAGTCGTTGCGAGAAAAACGCTTTCAAAGTGTTCGTGCTCTGAAAGTACGCGCAGCTAGAAACCTTACTCTAGAGCCGCATAAACATCGAATATTAATCTGTAACTATGGAAATATAATTTACACGTATGTAAATAGCTGTTCATTTAGAACATAAAAAAAAATAATTTTTTTAGAACCGAAAAAGTAGAATGTCTTCTTAATGTTCTTGAGACTCGAATAAATACATGATAAGAACGTACACAACTTTTATATATTAGAGTCTTTTTAACACTTTTGCTATTGTATGACACATGTGGATAATACGATTCCCAAACATAGATATTATTTAAATATAAATACTTTTACTTTTTAAGGCGTAACAATTACAATACACTGCAACCCGACCTATATCTACATTTCTTAAGTTTACGCTAGGTCTTGAGGCGAATACAAAAAATAACTACTCAAATACAGTCATGAGCTAAGCTACGCACATTCCGTGTACGCACCATTATGGTTCTTAATCAAAATTAAAAAAAGATATAACCTGAAATATCTTGAAAGATAAAAAACAATAGATAGTGGAAAGCTACCTTTTTCAGCTTAATTTATTTTAAACATTTCCCATCATATTTTTCTGAGATATCACCTTTTAAACAAAAAATGACGTTTTCATGTATAACAAAAGAAGAAAGATTGGTTATAAAAAATTTCATGTCGGAGAAGATAAGTAATATTATGCTCTTTCAAATACATTTACACTGAAACGATCGTAATAGTTTTAACATACCAATAGTACATTGGGCAACTAGGGGAGAAAATGAGCTATTTCTAGCGAGGGTGAGGTATTCATCACGAGTGCTGAAAATACCTCACCTGAGTCTGCAATAGCTTTTCATGATAGAGCCTTTTTTATGCATGAAAGTTGAATATTTGATCAAGAATTTCAAGTCGTGCACAACGCAGTTGAAAATTGTTGTATTTTTAATTTTCCCTTTTAATCGTACAGTTAAAATATTTGTACCTTTTCTTATTTCGATTTCAATCGAAACCCGCGCATGCGTAGTTACGCACTTGTAACTAGCATAAACAAAGGTTAAATCCGAGAAAATGGGTCCTAAGCTCATTTCCTACGTTTTTTCGCAATTTTTGAGAAGCGGGGAAAAAAGTTACTTTCTCCCGCCTCACTTTTTTCCCTGCTAAATGAATTTTTTTACATACTTTTTACAAACACGCTTGAAATGCGCGATTTTCTACGGTACTTTTAGGCATAAAAAACGGCTTATTTCATGCCTGAGTTGAAAAAAATAATTTATCTCATCGATTTTAGAATACAATAAAATAGAGAAATCATTATAAAACAAAAACGGGTAGACGAATTTAAAAATTTCTTTTCAATTCCGAATCTTTATTAAATATAAAACAAAAACAATGAGCACCGGTTGGAAAAAAATAACCGCGCAATTCTCAAGATATAAGTGACCAAAGACATTTTGAAAAAAAATAACCTCAACTAACTTGGAATATAATGGTTGTAATAATCTGGGTAAATAACAGACCAAAGAGATAGTAGAAAGCTACCTTTCTAAACAATTTCATAACGAATAGTGCCGCTTTACTCAAATTGTCATGGGCCTATATATCGATTTTATTTACAAAATAATTTCTTTCTGGAAAAAAAAAAAGGATAAGCACTTTTAAATTTTACAGAATATTCTTCACGATATTCCTAATCACCTCAAATATTTTCAAAGATTTTCCATCATATATTTCCCAGATATTACTGTTTAAACAAAGAACGACGTTTCCGTCTATAACAAAAAAAGGGAAATAGCTTATTTAAAATTTCAGATCGTAACAGATATGTAATTTTTACGCTCTTTTAAATGCATTTAAACTTAATCGATAATATTTTTTCAAATGTACTAAAATACCCGAAAACTAGAACTCAAAAATCAAAAACCTTTAAAAAGCAAAAACACATCGAAAGAAAAAAAAATTATTTTTGAGTCCACTTTCATAAAAAAACAATAACAATGAGCCCTGAAACATTAATTTTGACCGTGAATATTCAGAGTAATACTCATCCACACATACACACACACACACACACACACACACACGCGCGCACACACACTAACAGACACACACATACACACGCACACAGACACACATCCGTACAGACATTTTCTAAAAATAGTGTATTTTGATTCCTAATGTTTCAAAACATATCTCTATAATGATTTCAGTATAACTTTTTTTACTGTCACAAAGCTTCCTCTATGAGAGAGCAATATTAATTATTTTTAGATTTAAATATGAGGTAACATTTTTTCCAAAAAAGAACAAACTCTTTTTATCCGTATAAGTTTGAATGCATTTGAATAAATATAATGTAATATTATGTAATATTGCTTCGATGTCTGTATTATGTTAAATTAACTATATGTCCATTATTGAATCAATGCCGCACGGTTGTCAAATAAATGGCCTATTCCATTGCCGCTATTGAACAGTACAATTTAGTTGAGTCAACTAAAATTTTTTCTTTGTATATACATATACAAATGTTGCGTTACTAATATAAAATACTTATTGGAAAAAGCTATTGCCTCAGCGAATAGTTTTTACGAGTAAAATATATATGCAAAAAATTCGCTGAAATAATCAGATCGCGCAATAAAGCATCAACAATTTGTGTACAGAAACTGCTCATTTCATTATAATAAGCAGTTTGAACATAAAAAAGTGCCATCTGACAGCATGGTTTGTCTAAACTTCTTTCGTGATACTTGACATGAATGCCTTGTATATCGTTTTTATTTCTGTACTAACTGGATAATATAGTTTATTCAGTTTTTGTGTGCCCTGGTGGAAAATTAATCTAGAACTATGTAGATCTATCTAGTTTACCATAGGAATAATCGAGGGCCTCGATAAAACTAGATAATTTTCTACCAGGGTGCCTTTAATTTTATTCGTATTTTTTTTTATTTTGTAATGTGTATTACTTCTGATATGGGGTATTTTCTTAAATTTTATTCTATATATTAAATTAATGCTTATTTATTTATTTTTTACTACATGAAAACCTCGTAAATAAAAGCTGCGAACGGATTTACATTCTGCTTTATCAACGAGGTATCAATTACATAGTCGATGACATTGAAATTTAATATATATCTGTTTTGTATTTATTACATAGCGTATTATATTGAGAGAAAAAATTAGTAACCTTTACTAGATGCTCCAGTAAATCCAATACGATGTAGGAAAATTTTACTCATTAATATAAAATTTAGGACTGAACACTAGACGTCTTGTTTTGAGTGCTAATTGTATCTTATTTTGATTGCACGAGACACGGCAACGAAGCCAGCGAAGGCGCGCTGCCTTGCATGGGGGCGTTAGGATATGACAATGAAACCGAGTGTGAAACTCTCATACTTAGTTCTAGGGAGGTATGAGGGTTATCACCCCTAGACGGATGGACTCACCTGCGATCGGAACAGGATCCAAAACGCGCGGGTTTAACTTACTATCATGACTCAAAGAAAACAAAACCTAACCAAAATCAAAAAGAACTTAAGGGTGGAGACCTGGAATGTACGCAGTCTACACAGAGCGGGCGCGTTCCGGGAAATCATAAATGAAACTAAGAGGTACAATTTAGATTTGGTAGCAATACAAGAAACCCGATGAAAAGATAACGCGATGCTAGGATCCGGTAACTTCACCTTTTCAGATGGGGGCGTGAGCGAGCATTCCCTAGGCACCGGATTTCTTGTTAATAAAAGCATCATACATTCCGTTAAAAGTTGCAATTTCGTGAATGACCGACTCTCGTATATCATCATCGAAGGGAGCAAGGTATAATTACGTGGTTACTAACGTCCACTGTCCTACGGAAGACAAAGAGGAAGAAGTCAAAGATCTTTATTATGAAACTTTAGAGCAATTAATCGATCAATTCGCGTCTTATGACACCAAAATAGTAGTGGGGGATTTTAATGCTAAATTCGGGAGAGAGGAAATGTTTAGACCCACTATAGGCAAAGAAAGTCTGCACGGAACCAGCAACGATAACGGTATTAGGTTCATAAATTTCGCGGCCGCAGAAGACCCTATAGTCAAGACCACGTATTTCAAGAACAAGGATATACACAAGGCAACGTGGGCATCGCCGGACGGGGCCACGCACAATCAAATCGATCATTTTCTTATTGATAAGAGGCGCCACCCCAATGTACTCGACGTAAGGACCTATAGGGGGGCGGATTGTGTTGATATTGGAAAACTACGAAGCGGGGTAGAGCGAATCAAGTACCAAGTAGAAGTTAGCAACCAATTTCAGGTGCTCGAGGAAACGGATGCACAGACGGGAGAAGATGATGATCCGAACAGGTTATGGGGGGCTATCGAAAAAATTATAAAAGGGGCTGAACAAAGTACTGGGTAAGAAAAAAAGGCCGAAAAGCAAACCATGGTTTGACGAAGAGTGCGAACTCTGGTTCGAAAGGCGCAAGAAGGCTAATTTAGATAGCGTACACAATGAAAGAGGTAGGGCCGTAGAAGAATACCATGAAATAAGAAAGCAAGTGGGTGTGATTTACAGAAACAAGAAGCGCGAGTATCAGAAAAATGAAATTAGAAAAATAGAAACTAATAGTAAGGAAAATAATCCGCGCGAGATGTACAAAGGAATAAACGTTATTAGGAAGGGTTTTCAGAGTAGATCGCAGTTAATGAAAGATAAGGACGGGAACCTCGTGACAAGCAAAAATGAACTATTGAAATTATGGAAAGACTATTTCGATAAGTTATTACACGTGCATGAAAACTCCGAGGAAATGGGAGACGAAATCCACACTGCTGAACTCCATATGGACGAACCGATCTACAAAGAAGTAGAGACCGCGATCAAAAAGCTAAAAAACAATAAGGCCGCTGGAAACGATTCTATACCAGCGGAACTACTTAAATATGGGGACACCACGCTTACATCTAAATTTTTTGATCTAGTATGTGTTATTTGGAGAAACTAAACAATACCAGAAAATTGGAAAGAATCCATCATCATACCGATCTTTAAAAAGGGAGATAAAACAGACTGCAATAACTACCGGGGAATCTCACTTTTAGCTACCTGCTACAAAGTTCTGTCAAACGTAATACAGGCCAGACTCACACCATTCGCGGAAGATATAATAGGATATTATCAGTGTGGATTCCGGCGTAACAGGTCGACGAGCGATCAAATGTTTACCATAAGACAATTATTGGAGAAAAAGTAGGAATATTGCGAAACTATACACCAACTATTTGTGGACTTTAAGAAAGCGTACGACTCTGTCAAACGAAGCAAAATGTATCAAATCCTAGTGCTCCTTAGCGTGCCAAAAAACTCGTAAAATTAATTCAAATATCTCTGAACGGAAGCACTGGAAAGATCCGAGTAGGCGGCAATGTATCCAAAACGTTCATGATACGCGACGGTTTGACGCAAGGTGACGGACTTTCAACAATACTCTTTAACTTAACGCTAGAGTATGATATTAGAAAAATGCAGGCTAGCGAGCTAGGCGCAACACTCAACGGAACAACGCAGATTTTAGGCTATGCGGATGACTTGGATATAGTGGGAGATAATGGTGAAACGGTGGTGAGTAGCGCGGAAATCCTTATAAATGCGGCTAAAGACACGGGGTTAGAAGTGAGCGAATCGAAAACGAAATATATGATCATGGAGAAACTGGGCAATCGCGAAGGAGAGGGGGATCTCAGAGTCGGAAATTTTACTTTTGAAAAGGTTAGCGAGTTCAGATATTTAGGTGCAACTATAAATGATCGAAACGAAATTAAAGCCGAGATTAATAAGAGACTTCATTCGGCTAATGCCTGCTTCTACGCTGTGAATAGATCACTTAAGTCAAAGCTACTGTCGAAAAATGTCAAAATAAGGATATATAGGACTCTAATAATGCCGGTAATCTTGTACGGGTGCGAAACCTAAGCGCTCACTAAAGCGGAAGAAAATCGTTTTAGAGTATTTGAAAATAAGGTTCTGCGGAAAATATACGGGCCAAAGAGAGATGAGGAAACTAGGGAGTGGAGGAAACTGCACAATGAGGAGCTACATAATTTGTACGCGTCACCAAATATTAACAGAATAATAAAATCACGGAGACTAAGATGGGCAGGGCACGTGGCAAGAATGGGCGATGATCGTACGGTAGCACGCACAATGAAAGGAAAACCGAAAGCAACGCGATCTCTAGGTAGACCTAGACGCAGATGGGAGGATAACGTAAAAGCAGACGTAACTGAAATTGGGCGGGAGGGCGCGAAATGGATGGGGTTGGCACAAAATAGGAAAACGTGGAAGGCTTGCGTAGATGAGGCGATGAACTTTCGAATTCTAAATGCCACTTAAAAAAAAAATACATGGCTATTACGTATATTATAGCTTTAATTGTAATAGGGAACTTCCACGGGTTTTAATATCACTGTTTTAATACTTGGAATCGATAAAGTAAAATGAAACAGTAAAACGTAGTTGAATGTTTTATTCTTTTATACCGAATTTATTTATTTATTTATTTATAACGCATTGAAAACAATAACATTTTAGATCGCGTTTTGAATGAATGTCACGTGACATCGATTCGAATAGTGATAAAAAATGTTACTATCAATAAATAAATAAATAAGGCATTAAAAAAACTGTCTTGGGAAATTTATTATTTTTAAGTATATTCTCGAATAAAATTGAATTTAAAATTCATGCAAGTTCCCTATTAGTGGCCCAGCCTGAGTTAAACTCGAAAATAAAATTTCTTTTTATGACCCGATAAGAATCTTTCCTTTAAAAGTAACTATTCTGAATTTTATACTATAAATGCTTGATAATATCTGTAATTTTACCATTACAAACCCTTAAAACCTTACTCATACGTGACATAACATATTACCACTGTCAATACTATATTTATTGGTAAAACTACGGCGTACACTTTTCTAGGTGACACGATCAACAACAACAACAAATTTCGCCAGTTTACTTTTTCATCAACAATTTTTTTATCATTATTTTTTGGAGAATAATCCTATTTTTACAAAAATTTTCTTAGTGGTTTTTAAATATCCTACATTTATGTAGTAAAATATATTTTAATGAAAAAAATCATTTAGAACTAATTTGAATTTCAAAGTTCTTTACTTAAAATTTTGTTATAATTTCAGATCAGTGGTTTAACCGGCTATCCCGTACGACTTATGCGGCTGAAACTCGTTCTTTCTAAAAGGGCGTGGATTTAAATCTTCCTTGGGTTGATTTTTTCGGTAAAGAATTTACAACCCGTCATTGCGGACTAATCGCTTAAGGAAATTCAGCACAATCCCGATGCTATAAAAGGGTGACAGTCCTAAAAATATGTAAAATATTAAAAGTATGCACCTAAAATATAAAAAAGTAAAATATAAAAAATATATTTCTATTTATATCTTTTTTAAATCTTTTATACATCTTTTGTAAAAATTTTATTTAAAAAATAAATAAATAATTGGATATAAGGACATTGATATACTGCACTAACCCAAACAGCGATTTTATATAGAAAACTTTTTTAGTGTAATTATTCTGTAAGGTCTATATATTATAAAGATATATTGCCGCTATATTTTATAGTTGATATATTATCATATCCACACTCATAGTTTTCGAAATATATAGAAGTCTTAATTTGATATAAAAACATTAGTCTTCGATCCCTATGCCCATAAAATATCACTATAAATTCCAAAGCGTAACATAAAAAATAAGTTTTGTTGATTTATTGAGTTATCAATGTGCAAAAGTATTCATTTCTTGACATTTTGTTTTCTATTCTGAGGAAGCAATGACTCTTGTAACATAAAAATTTGCAGGAATAGAGTTGCATAAAAAACTAATTTTCGGAAAAGAAATTAATTGACATATCATAATATAGTATGCGAGTTATAGAAGTTTCAAACAATGTTTAATCACACAGGATTAAGGATTTTATGACAACTTTATTACGTACAAAATTCATACACAAAAGTATTTCTTCATTAAAAAATTTTTGATAAACTGAAATTTGAAAATTTAAAGCAATATCTGTGGAGCCAATTAGGTATTTTTACCTAACGCCTGACGTCACTCCAATCAGACGGCGAGAATGCTGGGGATAAAACAATACCTCGCAAGGTTACCAGGTCTCACCAACCAATCTAATGCTGAAAACGCTGGGGGTACAATATAAATGATGTCGGACATAACAAAACCTAATTGACAAAACAATTATGATATAAGGAAAGATTGAAAATACATTTACATGAGTAAATAAATTAATAGTTCAGTTGAACAGATATAAGCAGGGATAATGAAACCTGTGCCTTTATTATACTCAATTTAACCGTAGCCATATTTTTACTGATTGAAAATCTTCTCGTACTCGTATTTTTAAATCATCGAAACGTTAGGTATCTTGTACACTATATTAAATAAATATCTGATTAATAATTTTCGAAGTTTTCCAATGAGGTTACCTAAAAATCAGTTAAAAACAAATTTTATATCCAATGAGGTTAGATTATTTCAAAAATATTTTAACAATATTAATTAGAAATTTTTTCTTTACTTTCATTTATATATATCTATATATATATATATATATATAGTAAATCGATGACCCTTACGAAGACTAGCACATTCCAAATTTCCTAAGAACACCTACTTCTTTATAGAGGCTTCTTCTAAAAAAACTGGTACTTTATAGATTTTTTGATAAATACTAACATTTTCTTAGATCCTCTGAGAAAATGATAGTTATTGTCTAAAATTTTAAAGCATTGTTGATTTTTGTAGGAGACTTCTGTCAAGAACTAGTATTTTTGAGAAATCTGAAATGTACTTGTTTACATAAGATACATAGAAAATTATCAAGGTTTACATAATTCTAAAACTTATAAAATAAGAAAATGAAGCAAAAATACCCTCAAAGAAGTTCGGTATCTCGGAAAACTCAGAAAACTTCGGTAACTCAGGAAAAGTTCGGTATAAATTTTGTTCGGAATAAGTTTCGCCTGAATTTCAGCAATGAGACAATTCCGAACTTTAGCCAAACTGAAAAAAAACCTAAATAATTATGAAAAAAAAAGAACAATTTCGGTCGCGTATTTGGAGCAGCGGACTTTTTGTTTGTAAACTTGCTCTCTGCCAACTTAGCTACCGGTTTTGTTTCAATGAATCAAATGTAGGTTATAGCCTGCAAATATAGCTAACTCCAATGTTTTAACCTAAGTAGCTCATTCGTTGTTAATAAAAACAAGTAAGCGACAGCTCAGTTATGATATAGCGTAAGTCTACAAATCAGAAGTCCGCCGATTCAAATCTCGGTCGAAATTTTTAATTTTTTAAATTATTTTCATAATCATTTGACACACACACATACATACACACTGACGACCACAAGGACACCGCGATGTAGAGCGTGTACGTATCCAGCCGGAGTTACCCAGGTACACGCTCAGGCTGCAGATGCTAAGGATGCATGCGAGCCTTGACATGACTTGAGCAGTTCGCACTTTCCGCTTGCGCATATACAGCACCACGACTCTCTCTCTCTCTCTCTCTCTCTCTCTCTCTCTTCTTCTTCTAAATCTAATCTTTTATTGAAATGAAGTTTAGGCCAAACTTGCCTTCGAATCGGTTGGACATGTACACGTCCTATGGATTCGCCAGTTCTTTACATCCCTAGGTGCGTAATGTACTATTTTTGCCTAACGGTCGGAAAACAGCGGCTTTGCGCCTGTTTTAGAGGCACAAAAATATCCGAAAATCGGGCGTGAATGACAAAAATGATATAGCGTATAATATAGTAGAAAACGACATACAACGGTATAGAGAAAGTTAGAAAGAGATAAAGGAAAGAAAAGTGTATTAAGAGAGAAAGGAAAGGAAAGAGCGAGGAAAGAGAAAGGAAAGGAAAGAGCGAGGAAAGAGAAAGGAAAATGTATTAAGAGAGAAAGGAAAGAGGAAGGAAAGTAAAGATTATTAAGAGAGAGAGAGAGAAAGACAAGAAAAGGTACAATGCAGATTGAAAATGGGTCAGTTTATATATATATATATATATATATATATATATATATATATATATATATACATAATTATGTATTAAAAGTTCATAAATGTAAAAAAATTACCATCTTTTTTATATTTTAGCGAATTAGTTTTTCCACTGGGGCCAAAATACATGAAAAGAAAATACCTATTAACGGTGGGAGAGATGGACTACGAGATATCAACAAATTTTTTGGAGGCCATGGTTATTTGAAGAAATAAAACGTGTCCGTTTACGATGACCGGAGTTCGATGTTTTGGGTCACGTAAAATTTTTTCATTAGTGATTCATAGAGAGATCCTTATAGAAAAGGTATTAAGAATTGTGTTTCTTTTAATTTATTTTGTGGATGTAGACGTAGGTCTGGAATTCTTAGAAAGTTTTTTATAAATAAATAAATCTTATTATTACTTAAACCTAACATAAATCTTGTTATTTCTTAAACCTAACCTTATATATATATATATATATATATATATATATATATATATATATATATATATATATATATATATATATATATATATATATATATATATATATAAGTGATGTTACGAACAGATATGAAATTTCTAAAATCATGATTTCTTCTGTTTTACTCATTTGATTAATCTAAAACTTGGTGTCCAAGTCCAAATTGGTCTAATAAAGATACGAGCAAAGTTTCATTGAAATGCACCACGCAGTTTTAAAACACGTATGAAAAAAGTTATTTTGAAATTTCAGAGCTAATATAAACGATTAAAGGATTAGGTAGTAAAGATGAGTAGTCTTTTTTTATTAAAGTATGTTCAACGTTTCAATGATTGTTAGCCCTGAAAATAACTGATTGGATCTGGTGGTGTTTCTGAAGATGACCGATTATTCCTCCTCTCGTATCTATTTATCCTGTAGACTGGTAGTCTGGGAGTTCCAGTAACTACCTTGCAAGGATTTGTATGAATTCTGAGCCATGATTGTTCCTTCTTTTCATCAGCAGTAGGTTGTGGTTCATCCTTGTATACGATGTAATTGGATTCTGGCTGTGAACTTTCTCGTCGCAACCATTGACAGCTTACAGCTTTCTTCGTATCTCTATATATTGGTATAAGACATCCTTCACGATAAGAAGTCATGAATTGCAATTCCACTTTCTCAGTTAACTCATTATCAGTCAAACGAACGTCTTTATATTTAGCCTTGACAGTACGGACAGCGTTGACGAGATTCATAGCTGATGGTTTCGGATGAGGCTGCATAATCATCAAACGAAGGAATGATTTTTCTTACTCAATACTACTCCTCTTTATAGGGATTCTCCCACTCATATGTATAACTATTGCCGCTCTTTCGAGGTGCTGCGTCGCACCAATCAGAACTTGAGCAATTCCCCAATGTAAGCATTGCTTCCCCCTTTCTTTCACAGTAATAGTAGGATTATTATATAATATATATATATATTAAATATTTTGTCTTACGTTGAAATTATGTATAATCCTGAAAAGGGATGTTTTAATCAAAAGAAATATTTGAGGTTATAATACTAATCCTACTATTACTGTGAAAGAAAGGGGGAAACAATGCTTACACTGGGGAATTGCTCATATAAACTATATATAAACTAGTCAATGTATCAATATTTTATTAAAGTTTTGAGGTTATGATATTCTCTTTAAGAGTTTAAAGTTAAAATAAATAATTATTCTTTTAGAATTTTGAGGTTAAGATTAGAATTAAATATGCTCATAGCTTCTGAAATATATAACAATCGATTTAATCTTACTTTATTGAGAAATAAAAGGTTATGAATCTATATTTCAAAAAGTTATAAACATCTCTTTATCAGGTAGGTAGGTATAATTTTAATACTTTTATTCAATAAAAAACATTCAATTATACATCATATACAACGTTGTTTTAACATTATCATTTGACATATAAACGTCATCCGCGTCATCTACACCATCAGGTATTGGAACCGTGCGTGTTTTTTATAGGTTCAAGTAACCATGACTTTAAAACGTATACATTTCGAACAGCACATACTGCCTTCCAACAAAATTTAGTTTTGTAGTATGTTAACGACTTCCTTGTAGGCCACCTCTCCGTTGTTCCAACGTATTCCAAGATGATTGTATTTCAGCCATTGGTTCTCGCTCTTGTGCTTCTTTGGTAGATGTTTCCATGAGAAAGTTGGTTGAATTAGATAGACTGACGAAACTGCATCTTCCTTGAGAGTAATTACAGCTATCTCTTTATACACAAACTGATTATTAGAGCTCATAATGAATATAATGAGCATATAATGAATTTTTTATGCTTGATATTTCTTTTATATTCCAAGCGTGGAGCCACGCCGAGCCAATGGCGTGTAAGCATCGCTTTCTCCCTCCCCTTAGTAGAGCTACGGCGATCCAATGTCGTCCGAGCTCCCCCACCGTGAGCGGTGTGGCGGCTTGGAAGGAGCATGGTGGGGAGAGTCGTTTATAAAGAAGCGTGAAACTCATGAAAATTCATTCTAATCCAACGAGCTACTGACACAATAACGACAACGTATTGCTACTCCGCTGAGAAGAATATTACGAGAGCATATTACAACGTGAGCTGTTCTACACATCGCTACTCCTGGGGGAACGTGAGCAGTTTAAGGCGGACTGCTGCTACTCCTGGTGAAGAGTCGACTACTCCTAGACGAGGATCGAGAACAGTTAGGCATCACATCGCCGTCGAACAACGTTACCACTAGGTTAGTGAGTGATTTATAAACATAAAGTGAAAATCCGTGATATAAACTCCAAACAGTGAACAGTGAACTTTCGTACACGCGTTAGAGACTCAAAGTGAGCAGTGAACTTTCGCGTTACAGACTCCAAAGTGAGCAGAGTACATAGTTATTTTCCGCGTTGTAGATTTAAGTGTTGTATATAGTAGCTTTAAGGATTATAGACTATTATGTGCGCTAAATGGATCCTACGAAATATTTCGTGGATACAGTGAAATGGTTGTTGGGTTGCTTGTGTTATGTCAACGAAGGAGTAGCTCATGCAAGCAATATCCAACGATGGATTATGCTAGCATCTGGTGCTATAGCTAAAGTGTGTGATGTGATTGAATCTCCAGTCTTGCCAATCACAAAGAAGAAAACTTGTCAAACATCGCAGGGTCAACTGCTAAGCATTCGTATATTGCTAAACGACTGCCTCCGCACTGGACGTAGTCTGGCAATAAATCACGATGTTCTAGCAGTAAACGGTGGAGATCTGGCAGTAAATACCGGAGTTCTGGCAGTGAATGGTGAAGATCTGGAAGAAAATAGTGATGACGCTCGTGTGGTTTGGGACGACTTGAGATCAGCTTTCAAGAATAACATCAGAACTGGTGTCATTACAATCGTCAAACATCTGGACACAACTACCTTCTGAAAGGATGCCGGAGTGCTGTTCCAGGAGAAGATCGACGAGGCTCTCCAACAACATACCTCTCTCAAGGTGGATACCGTCCTCGCTGCAGAGTTCACCATCGTCAAGGACAACGAGGAAGTTAATAAGGTAAAGTACTTCAACACTAAGAGCGATGCAATCTACACAACTGCCGATTTGAACGAGTGGTTCATACTCAATGTCAAAGAACCGATCGAACGTGACATGGAGGAATTTCAAGAACGTGATTCTGGTTGGAGTGTGAGATGTATCTTAAATGTAACAGTGTACATTAAGAAACTCAATCCAATGCATGCTGGTTCATATATTCAACTCCCAGAATTTATAAATAAGAAAAACTCATGTATCAATGTGGAAAATGAAGATAATCAATGTTTCACGTGGGCTATTTTATCATGCTATTCGAGTTGTAAAATACAAAGAGTATGAAAATGAGTTGAAATTTAAAAACATTGAGTTTCCAGTGCCTCCGAAACAAATACCAAAGTTCGAGTCGCAGAATGATGTGTCAGTTAATCTCTGTATACTTAAAAAGAGAGGTAAAACTTATAACGTCTCACCTTGTCATGTGACATCGTTTAAGAAGAGGAACGGAGATGGACATCATGTAAATCTTCTGCTAGTTCAAGATTTTTACGTCGATGAAGACGATGAACCAAATGCGAACATGGTTCAACCAAACGAGAATACAGTGTCACGATTCCATTACGTGTATATCAAAGACATATTACGTCTTGTTAGATCACAACTAACAAATAATAAACGTAAAATATACGTATGCGACTGTTGTCTTCACTATTTTCATGAAGAAAAAGAATTAGAAAAGCATGAAATTGAATGTTATAAAATGAACAAATGCAAAATGGTGCTTCCCAAGGAGAAATATAATACTTTGGAGTTCAAGAATTTCAAATATCAATTAAGAGCTCCAGTAGTGATGTATGCAGACTTTGAATGTTTGCTCAAACTTGTAGAAGACGAGAAGCAGCGTGCATATCAAGTGCATGAACCGTTTAGCGTTGGATACTTTGTTCAGTACAGCAGCGATGAATCAAAGTCAAAGTATTGCAGCTACAGGAAGGAGTCAGCTGATGACGTAGATCCTGCAAGCTGGTTCGTCAGCCAACTGTGACAGCTAGCTGATGAATTGGAAGACCACCACAAGAATCCTGTGGCAATGATGGACGTGGACGAGGCTGCTTTCATGAATGCGACAACATGTCACATCTACGATGGTCTGTTTGAGGATCAAACAAAGAAAATTCATGATCATTGTCACTTCACAGGCCGGTAAGTTCCTTTAATTTTTTTTTTAATACCTAAAATAAAAGTTATGCAATCTAATCATTTTTTATTTCTGATTTCAAGTACCGGGGAGCAGCACACAATGGATGCAGCCTTAATTTCAAGAATTCAAGGACCATTCCTGTTGTGTGGCACAACCTCAGCGGCTACGACTCACATCTTTTCATTAAAGAGTTATCAAACAACTTCGAAGGACGAGTTACTAATAGCCCAGAACAAGGAGAAATACATCTCAGTCACCAAACATATAAAAGATTGTGATATCAACTTCAGATTCATAGATTCATTTCGCTTCGTACCATCTTCCCTTGACAAGCTTGCTTCATACTTGGAAAAGTTGGATGGTGCCAAAAAAGAATTCAAGAAGGAGTTTTCAGATGCTGAAATAGAGATGCTTCGAAGGAAAGGAGTGTTTCCATACGATCACGTTAAATCCCTTGATAACTTGAAAGAGACCTCTCCTTACGAAGCAAGGAGTGCTTCTACAGCAATTTATATGAGATCAACGTATCAGATGATGACTATCAACATGCGCAGACAGTATGGAATACCTTCAACATTAAGACCCTTGGCGACTATTCCGACCTCTACCTCAAGACTGATGTCCTTGTCCTTGTCCTTCCCAATGAGTTTGAAGACTTTAGGACTAAATGCTTGGAGACCTATGAATTGGATCCTGTACATTACTTTACCACGTCCGGTCTAACATGGGATGTCATGTTAAAGTATACAGGAATCCAGCTAGAGCTCTTAACAGACATCGATATGCTGATGTTCATTGAACGTGGAATCCGGGGTGGTATAAGTCAGTGCAGTAACAGATACGCTAAGGCTAACAATCCATACATAGACTCTGATTTCTAGAAGAAAAGAGATCGTAAGTACTTGGTGTATTATGACGTAAACAACTTATATGGATGGTAAGACTATTATCATCATCATTATTATTATTATTATTATTATTATTATTATTATTATTATTATTATCATTATCATTATTATTATTATTATTATTATTATTATTATTATTATTATTATTATTATTATTATTATTATTATTATTGTATTAATATTATAATTTTTTAAAATTTATTTCAGGGCCATGACGAGATCATTACCGTATGGAGGATTCAAATGGGTAAAAGACATCATATATTCAAACTTCTTCAACGTTCCGGACGATAGCTCAATAGGATACATCTTGGAGGTTGGCCTCATATATCCAGTAGAACTACAAGATGCTCACAAGGATCTTCCATTATGTCTACAGCATATGAAACCACCAGGATCGAATCAGGAGAAGCTGCTGACAACACTAAACAAGATTTGTTACGTACTGCATTATGTTTTATTGAAACAAGCACTCAAGTGTGGTCTTAAACTGGACAAAGTTCACCGGGCCTTGGAGTTCAACTAAAAGCCTTGGTTGAAACTGTACATTGATTTGAATAGTGAGAAACGTAAGGACGCAAAGAACGAAATTGAGAAGAAACTGTGCAAGTTATTCAACAATGCAGTCTATGGAAAAACCATGGAGAATGAACGAAAGCGGATCGACGTCAAACTGGTCAGCAAGTGGGACACGAGGTATGGTTTCGAGGTGCTGAGGCATACATATCAATGTCAAATTTCCATAGCTGTTCAGTTTTTGACGAAAATCTTGTGGCGATTCAAATGACTTGCACTGAGATCGCTATCTGCAAGCCAATATACATCGAGCTCAGTATGTTAGACTTATCAGTGTACCGGTTTCATTATGAGTACATGCGTGAGCGAGTTGGTAAAAACTCAAAACTTCTATACACTGAGACTGACAGCCTCATCTATGAAGTTAGCAACGTGGACATGTATGAAGTGATGAAAAGATCTTCATGAGTTCGACACCTCTAATTATCCCGAAGGTAATCCATACAACATGTCACGTGTAAACAAGAAGATCGTTGACCTCATCAAAGATGAGTGCACCGGAAACGTAATGACAGAATTCGTGGGGCTCAGGAGCAAAATGTACTCTGTCAAGATCCAAGGACAACAGCCTGTAAAATTTTGTTGTATATATAAATAATTAATGATACCACAAAATATATCAATTTACATAATAAAGGTTAATATAAATTTTAGCAACATAGAGATTTACTGAAATATATGAACTAGACAAGTTTAACAATAATATAATACGGAGTTAGGACAGAGGAAACATGTGTATCTAAATTTCATCGAGACCGTTATTTATTTACCAACGATATTTGCAATAGTTACATTAGTTCGGATACTCGCAATCCGGATTATTGCTGATTATATCATCTTTCTAAACACTTTAATAAGCACGACCGATTGATACATAATATTGATTTGATTTCGTACGACACACAATTAATTTCTGGAATGTACTCAAATAATTTTATCCCGTAAATCCGCGAGAGTAACGATTGAAGCGCACGGACATGTTAATTTTTTATAATTATATAATGCATTTAAAGAATGGACTAAGGACGGATTTGTTACATTCACAACTTATCTTTAAGGTCGGAGATCGGCGAACGTTGGCTCTGCTCACTCGGGACCGCTCTGCTCTTCGTTGCCCACGTGCTCGAGTTCCTGGTAGTGTCGTCCTAATAATGAGGATCTCCCGTCGGTGTTTCACCCTAGAGGTGGTAACTCGGCACACGTTATTTTCTTGACTGTCGCGATGCGGTTGGAGCGGTGTCGTCGGAGTAGTTGCGTCGACGGCGGATCCCGAGCAAGAGAGAACGTGCCAGCATGGTCGCGAATATTTATATTCCCGCGACTATTATTGGCACTGTAAAAATACATCTATGATGGTGAGCATGGATCTGTAACCTTTGTTCTCACGAGCATAAGGTTGCATCTCAACCAAATCTGCTTGCCAAGTTTCATCCAAACCTCGTACATAGTACTTTCGGCGCGGATAATTGCGTCGAGCAGGCTTATGAAGCTCTTCCGCCACCACTCTCTGATGTCCCATCCTTCGATATTATCACTTTGACATCTATCGATTGAATGTTTTGAAGGTTTTGAGTCAACGCTTCTTTTACAGGCGTTTTTGATGTGGTAGCAGCAATTTTCTGCAGTGGATCTACAATTGGTTTGAAAGTCTCATCCATTGCTCTCTCAAAGTTTTTTTTTCCATATTTTAAAAGGTTATACTTGCGCTTAACAGCATTTCATGCTTTGATAAGTTTATGAAGTGTATTCTTCTTTCTTTGAATGACTGACATGTATACTGTTGAAGCCCTTTCAGTATCTACCTCGACTGATAGCGCTATCCTCCTCAATCATTAGAAATCCATACTTATAATCTTTCCAGCATGTTAAACACAATTCCTTGAATTGTACGAAAGTTATGTCAGGATTGACGTGATCAACGTACAAGTGTTTCAGATTCACATCATCCTGTCGGAAAATTACTAGCAGATTGATGTTATCTCTCGCTAGATGAAGAATGACAGAGATAGAAGCAGTCAACGTTTTTATGTCTTCCGATGCAAAAGTATGCTCTGATGTCGTTTTGTTTTTCACAAGCTACATCGTCAAGTATCATGATTGAGTTAGGAAGCGCTTAATCGGGAGATACGACTTCTTCATGTTTACTAAATAGAAAGCATTGTAGTCCATTCAAGGGTTTCAGGAGGTCCTTAAGAAATTTGTACTTTGACTGACTGAGTGATTTGGAGCATACGTAAATATTTTCAAATGTGAGTCCATTAGGATGCGTTATGAGTGCTAATAGACTGTTGGTTTTCCCACAATTCGATGGTCCGCAAAATACGACTTGTATACTGTCTGGCAGTAAGTTACCATAACGCTTTACTTTCTTGTCCTGCTCCTCAATAGAGTCAAAATATATATAATACCCTCAGTATCATTTACAGTCAGACCTTTAAAGTGTCATGATCGTTTACAAGCGACGACGAGGTCACGGTTTCGTCAACTAATTAATCAATAAACTTCCGTTTGAAGTCCACTTTTCCGGATATCAGTATTGTGGTCCAGGTACTAAATTGACTCAGCTTGTAAGGAGCACGATATAGCTTACTCGAAGAATCGTGAGAATATTGAGGCTACAAACGCCGCTGATAGAGTATTAGCCAATAAAGCTTGGCAGAGAGTTTTAGCAAAAGACGCGCATTTAGGTGAGAAGACAGTAGCTTACGCTGTAACGACCGCTATGGAACTAAAATCTAAACTTGGAATGGGAATGAAAAAGAAGAGGAAGAAGTAGGGGGTTTCTTACCGTTTCTAGTACCTATATTTTCTGGATTGAGTGCAGCTGTAGCAGTGGCAGGTGGTACCGCTGGAATATCTAAAGCTGTAAACGATGCTAGTACCGCTAAGAAACAATTGGAAGAGACTCTGAGACATAATCAGAAAACGGAGGACATAGCTCTTGGTAAAAGTCTATATCTGAAACCACATAAATCGGGCCTTGGTCTTCATCTGAAACCTTATGGAGGTAGCGGATTGAGAAAAAAAAGATCCTCAAAGTAAGATTACCTCAAAGAGCTCTTTTTGATGCTGATCTCCTAAATACGCTGAAATTTTGAGAATTCCAAACTTTCGAGGTGTTTTCATGCTAAATGTATTGCCACCCAAATTGCGAATCAGCCATCATAAATCTCGATAATGAAAGTGGTCCTGGAACTCATTGGGTAGCATATCGTAAATGTGGTGACAATGTAGTCTATTTCCATAGTTTTAGGGATCTTCAACCACCAACAGACTTGATGATATATTTAGGGGTAGATGAGATTAAATACAATCCTCAGAGATATCAATACTTTGAAGTAATACAATGACTAACAAGCTGAATCATCCCTTGGTTATATAAGGAGCTGCTTCAGCAAGAGTCTAATCATTATGAGTTGTACAATCAAGGAGAATTCATTAACATTGAGTCTTTCTGGTACTTCATCTATTCTCGAAGCTTAATATTTTCCACCAATCGAAGTTCCACCTTACAATAACTACGTTCTAGGCTTAGTTAAACTTTTAACCTTTAACTCGATACCTAATATCGATACTGGGAACAACAAGTTTTACGTTGGTAAAGAGATAATTTTTCTACCAACAGGTAGTTACGAGGTTGAAAATATAGAGAACTATCTCAGTGAAAGTCTTGCTTTAAAGGGTATATCTATCAGTTTGGAACCCAATAACAATACTCGTCGCAGTGTAATAAAATGCAGTCACACGATTGATTGTCAACCCCAAGATTCCATCGGGCAATTACTAGACTTTACTAAACGCCTTCTTCCAATATCACTCACAGTTCTGACCTACCTATGTTCATTGTCAAGGTCAAAGCTCTATGAGTTGAGTGCAATATCACCTCCGGTGCCTATATAAACAGTTGTAGAGTACACACCATACACGAGTTCTTTCCTGCAGTTCCTCCAGGATACAAGATCATTGAAGTTCCATCTCAAGTCATTTACCTTCCGATCGTTACCAAGAGTATAGATCACTTACAAGTACGTATAGTCGATCAAGGCGGAAATTTGGTAAATTTTCGAAGAGATATTATTACAATCAGATTACATTTGAAGCATATTCTTCTGCTGTTTACAGAAAAATGGAAGAGATTCTAAGCATAGTCGCCTGTGACATACGATGAGTCTGTAGAACATTACGAGATACACTCTCATTAGCCTTACACGGTGTCAGCCTTTGATAACAGCGATGAAATTCGCATCTCCATTCAACATCAAGACTTATTTCTTTTACCATCGCGAAGTTCACTTCATGTATTCGGTAGACTAGTCAAAACCGATGGTACTGCTGTGGTGAATACTAGCTTGGTCAACATCGCCGTCTGTCATATGTTTGAAGAAATCAGATATGAGATTAATGCTATAGAGATCGATAAATGCAAGAATGTAGGGTTAACCAGTCTCATGAAAGGTTGGGTTTCTCACAATCCTAGTCAGAGTTTGATCATTGAAAATGCTGACTGGCTCGACGTTGAAGAGAGTCAACAGTTACCAAATGTTGCTGGCTACTTCGATGTAAGAATACCTTTGAGTATGATTCTCGGCTTTGCTGAAGACTATCGCAAGATAGTAGTCAATGTTAAGCATGAACTCATACTCACTAGATCGAGAAGCGATTTGAATGCGCTTATTCAGACGTCAACGCAAGCAACTGCACGTGCTGTTTATGAAGAGTTTCAGATTGAGCTGATGAGAATCGAGTGGTTGATGCCCTATGTAGTGCTATCCAATACTCATAAGATTCGTCAGTTAAATTTAATTCATAAGAATAAACCCATAGAAATGAGTTTCCGTAGTTGGGAGTTGTATGAGTATCCGCTACTTCCTGCCACATCAAAACACGTTTGGACAGTAAAAACGTCTAATCAAATGGAAATGCCACGTTTCATTATTTTAGGCTTTCAAACAAATCGTGAGAGTCATTCAGCTGTCAATGCTAGACTTTTCGATCATTGCAATATAAGCAATGTGAAACTCTTTTTCAATTATCAGTACTATCCGTACGGAAAGCTAAATTTAGACATCGCTCGCAATCAGTATGCTTTATTGTACGACATGTATGCTAACTTTCAGAAAGCATATTACGAAAAAGATGTGGAGCCTATACTGAAAAAGCAACACTTCATCGACTGTATACCACTGACCGTGATCGATTGTTCAAAACAAAATAAGACTTTGAAAAGCGCGCGACTTTGAATCGAGAGACCATTTTCCGACTGGAACATCTGCTTACTGCTTAATTTTATACGATCGTGTCGTTCAGTATAATCCTACAAACGGTGATGTGAAGAAGCGTGTATGAACTTATTTAGAGAGAGTGAAGATAGTAGAGTGATGCTTGAGGTAGTGGTGGTGGGGGTAACGTTAGTGGTCGGGGTTCTGACATAAAGAAGAGTCTTGAGTAAGAAAAAATCATTCCTCTTGGAGATGGAGTACTTAGTAGACATGCCAGGCTTCAAGCAGGCTTAAGAAGAACTGGTTGCAACATTTCAAGTTCAAGTTCGATGTTCGTGATATAGCAGGACTAGGATTTCCTCCTTTGGATAAAATAAAGCTAGTGACAGTTTGTCCTTATCACAATGGAGCATACAGAGCTTGTTGTGCACTTCACAATGTGAAACTGATGAAACAGTTTTTCAAGGAGAGCAGTACTCCATTGGAGTTAGGAAAGTCATCTATGGAATGCGAATAAGGAGTTGATGGTTGATGGAGAGGTATCCAGTTGCGGTTGTGGCTGTACCTCACAGGTGAGGGTGAAGGATCAGGCCCTCACCCTTCTCCTTAAAATTTGGTGGACCAACACCTTACCGGCGGCAGATAACTTCGGTTATCGGTTGGTAAGCTGGATTTCAACACACACTAACGCACTCACACACACGCACACACACACACTCACACACACTAACGCACTCACACACACGCACATACACACACTCACACACACTAACGCACTCACACACACGCACATACACACACTCACACACACTAACGCACTCACACACACGCACATACACACACTCACACACACTAACGCACTCACACACACGCACATACACACACTCACACACACTAACGCACTCACACACACGCACATACACACACTCACACACACTAACGCACACACACACATATACACACACACATACACATACTAACACATACACATGCTAACACACACACACACACACACACACACACACACACACAGACACGCACTCACACACACACACTTACACACACAAAATCGTTTACGGGAGGCACTGCGGGCACGCGCGTGCAGGTGCGGACACGTGTACCCGGCGGCTGATTCGCGCGTGCAGGTCCGGCGTCTCCTTCGCGGCCGCACTCGCGCATGAAGGTCCGGTGTCTTCCTCGCGGCGTCTCCCTCGCGGCATCTCCCTCGCGGCCGGGTTGAAGGAGGAGGTGGGGTCCGGGTGGGGGAACCCCGCGGCGGGAAGGGGACCCGGAAACCCTATGAGGCTTCTAGCCCACTTGGGGGAGGGGAAGTACTATTCTTATTTTACATGTAAAGAAATTCATGTATATTGAGATTTTTATTTTTCAGCTTTGTTTTGACTTACATAGTTGGTATAACTACCTTAAGTTATATAATAATAATTGTATGGGTCACATATAATCAAATATAATCAAAAAAGTTTACTATGGCAAATGAATAAAATACAAACTTTTATTAATACATCCATTTGTTCTACAGATTTTCGGATATAATTTTCAATAATCGATTATAAACTAAATTTCTGGCATTTATAGACCATATAAAATCTACATGATTAAACCTATCATCAGGAACTTCTTCAAAAGCTACAACGTTGGACAATTTATCCTTTAAATACTTGGCATCCTAGAATAAATTAGATAAATGCAATGTAATTTTACTTTATTATATTATATCAAACTATTAGGTCTATACTCTAAGTTACCTCTACTTTTACAAATATATCCGCGGCACTGTAAAATATAACATTAGGAACCGTGATCAGTGACATGTTGTATTCTGGTGGTGTATTCTGACCATAATGTCTTTGATTTGGACAATACCAACTGTATTTACAACCATAATCATATTTATGGAACGTTCCTGTAAATAATAATTCGTTGTAAAATGTATTTTCATGTTATATTATATGCACATACACAGTGTAGAATAGAATATTGAATATAGAATTTAACAAATATAATTTTGAACTTTGACTTATAATAATAAGGACGTACTATTTGAATTAATAATCTGTTGGTATTGTTCAACGGTATAGTACGATGTACCAGCAGGGCTGTAAGCAAGAATCTGTTGAATGGTAGTCTACAACAAATAATTACAATAAACATGTTAGAAGATTTAAAAAATGTGGATCATAATATAAATATGTAGACCAAAATAAATAATATTCACCTACCTCGTTCAAATTATAGATATCATTGGCAAAATAAGAAAGGAAATATTTACAAGGATTTACATCGGAAGCATTGCATGATTTCATTGCAAATTTTTCAGAATCAACTGATTGAGGTAGTACTTCACTAGAAAATGTATTAGTAAACTGCAAAAAAATGATTATATGAAATTACAATCTTCTTACAGTCTACATTATATTAATATTCCAAATAATCGTGAAATTCAGTCTTTCATCAATTTTTTAGTGCTTCCGTAATTTTTAATCGTTTTTGTGTTACAATTTATTTTCTTTAATTATGTTGTATTAATCTATTACAAACTAACGTGTGTAACTAACATATTTATTACGTTTCTATGGGTTTTAAATTCCTTTTGTTTCTCCGTTTTGTGGTTTATGTCTTTCTTCCCTTTTATTAACTATATCCTAATTATTTCGAAGAGGTTATATATATTTTTTTCCTTTTGTGTTTTATTTTATTCCTTTTTATGGTCATTTATTTCCTGCAAAAAAATATTCTGCTATCATATTTTATCGTTTTATTACGTTTTTGATTTTGTCTAATTATGATTTTTCATGTCTTATTGTGGTTTCCGATGTTCTCTTTACATTTTCTTTTGTAGTGTTTCTTTATTATTTCGGCGTGGTTAAAATTTTTAATGTTTTTATTCATTTCATTTTATTTATTTTTGTAGTCATTTTTATCTTACAAAATAAAAAATGTTCTTCTAGCATATTTTAATGTTTTTAATGCATTTCTTATTTTATCTAATTGCGGTTTTTATTGTTTCTTCTACAGTTTTTCTCAAATATTCCTTTATTATTTTATCGTGGTGGACAATTGGTATTGTCTTTTGTGTATTAATTTGTTCCTTTTTTTGGTCATTCTGTTTCGCCATAAAGAAAATATTCAGCTAGCTATATTTTTAATACATGTTTTTCATGTTGATTTAACATTTTGAATATACGGTTATTTGCGAAAATCGGAAATATTTAACGCGAATCAAAGACATAAAATAAATGTATAATATATTTTATTTCGTTCAATGCAGGTAATAATAATATCAATTAATCATAATAATTAATAAATAAAGTAATATTATATTTTCAATGGTTTTTATGTTGACAGAGTATTTCATATATTTGGAAATTTACGGAAATCGAATGTATTTTATTTCTCGTATTAAAGATAATAATGATAATATTAAATCTAATTAAATAATATTAAACATAGAACTATGTTTTTAATATGCTTTTTATGTTCTTTTATTATTTTATATATCTGGGTTTATATGTAAATCGGAAAGTTCCTACGTAAATTAAAGACAAAATTATTAAATATTAAACGAATTAAGAGCACAAAATTCCACGTTTAGGTATGTGTCTATGTTAGGGGTCAAAGTGACTCTTAGAGGTCATTTAGAGGTCAAATCCCAGGTTGGTACCGGAAAGCTAAATGTATTTTATTTTTTGCACTACATATAATATTAATTATATTAAATCATGAATGTTAATATTCAACATAATATTATGTTTTTCATATTCTTTATGTGAATGTTTCATTTCGTATATGATCTGGTTATTTACGGAATTATTATTTCTTGGATTAAAGATAATAATGATAATAATAAATCTAACTAGTCAATAGTAAACGTAATACATACATATAAAGAGATCTACAAAATTTCTCCCTGTATTTTACGGGCTTGAGACTGTCATTCATTGATTATATATAAAATGAAATATAAAATAATTAAATAATTTAATTATTGGTCTTTTTGCAGGATTATACATCAAATTGATATGTATTTGCTAGAACGTATATACTTATGGAGAAATGAAAGGTACTTATAAAGTGCGTTTTCCGAATCCAAATAATAACGGAATCTTTTGAAAATCATATAACATTTATATAAAATCAAATTTATATAAAGTCGATTTTTTTTCAAGAATTGAAATTTTTTACTAGAATCTGTATATCGACTCCTGTATTTTAAGGGGGTATATACACCTTAAATTCGAAATAATAATTATCATTTTTAGTGCTTGATAAAAGAATTACCAATGAAAATTTATGCTTATTTAAAAAATGTACCGTTTTCCTACGCCTATAATGTACCATTTCACCGGAGAAAAGGGTCCAAATATCGATTACAGGTCCAGAAATCGAGCGTCTAATTTTTCATGAAAAATTCACTGATGTAGCCCAGTGGTCGTAAAATATAGCATCGCACTTTAAGCAGATATCAATTTTTCACGTTTTTTTCACTTTGTTTTGACACTGGCTACCTGCAGTACCAAAATCTCGAAGATTGAAAACGTACAACTACTATAACCACTCATTTAAACACAGAACTCCATTCAATTTTTATTATTTATACGCATTAAATTTGTTGAATCTGTATTTCTTCAAGATTTTGGTACTTCAGGTAGCCAGTAAACAAAACAAAATGAAAAAAACTTGAAAAATTGTCTTCCGGTTACAATGAGATGCTATAGTTTACGATCACTGGACTATATCAGTGAATTTTTCATGAAAAGTTAGACGCTCGACTTCCGGACCTGTAATCGATATTTGGGCCATTTTCTCCGAGGAAATGGTACATTATATGTGTAAAAAAGTGTAAGTTTTTTAAATGAGTATAAATTTTCATTAGAAATTTTTTTATCAAGCACTAAAAATAATAATTATTATTTCAAATTAAAGATGTATGTACCCCCTTAAATAATTACTCGAAGAAAAATAAGTTTTTTAGAAAAAAATACCACATAGCATGCACTTCAAATTTTTATAAGCATTGTCTGGTTCAAATTTCATAAAATTGCATTGTTATTTGTAACCAAAATACCGTTTTGAATATTTTTCATGATAATCAATGCGACTTTTATATAATAAATATATTGATTATTCTTAAAATGCGAGCAATATAGCTAATAAAGTACAAAGGGTGGGGGTAAAAATTTTGAAAAATAAAAATTGGAAAAGGTAAAATTACGAAAGTTAAAGTTTTGAAAATTCAGATTAGGAAATAAAATAATACCTAAAATGAAAATTTGGAATTTAAGATTTAACGAAAGGAAAAACATAGAAAAAATAAAATTATGAAAATAAATTATTTTGAAAAATAATTGATTGGAAATAATGTAATTTTGAAAAATTAAAATTGATATTCTTTATTTTTATTGAATTCTTGACAATTTCGGCATAGTGCGTTTCTTACACATAATAATTCTACACGTAATTATTGTGCACAATTTAGCATTGGTCAAATATATCTATATATAATTTGACCAATGCTAAATTGTGTACAATAATTACGTGTATAATTCATATGTGTAAGAAACGCGCTATGCCACAATTTCTAATAAAATAATAATTATCTTATATTTAAAAAATTGTTATTTCAAAATTTATTTTTTCAAAATATATGGTTTATAAAATTTTGTTTTCGTAATTTTATACTTTCCTAGATTCAAATTTCAAAAATTGTTAATCAAATATTTTATCTTTCCAATAATTTTGTTTTCGTAAATTATATTTTACCTTTCCATAAATTTAAATTCAAAATTTTGTTATCAAAATAATATTTTTCAAAAATTTTACCCCCACCCAGTACAAATGGACGTATAACATAAATTTCTGGTATGTTTTGCTTTCAATTTGCAAACACGAAGGTTATTGAATAATTCCTTATTTATATAAGAAAGATAAACAATTTAAATCAAAAGTTAATCAATAAGCCGTGAAATACTCTTTTTTAGAATACCTTAGATTGCTTCTGAGATTCAATAACAGATGTATTATGTTTCTTTTTATTTAATATCCTTTAAAGGAAGAAGCTGCAGAAAAAAAAAACAAAATTTGTTAAGCATTGACAAATATATTTTGTTGTTTTGTACATAAAAATACGTAAAAAGAACATATTATATTCACTAGTTAAATTAGTTAGTGAATATTATTAAATAATTTGTTGTTAATATGACAATATTTATATTCTAGAATACTAATAATATCTGAATAATAATATTGCATACAAAGATATTATCATTGCTACTTAAATTTTAAATTATACGAGCGAATGTTAGCAAGCGAGTATTTAGCTAGTTTATATGAATAAAGCCGCTATAAACCACTGAATTCGCTGAAACTATTTACTATGGTTCCAGATAAAAATCTTAGATCTTTTTCATCTGATAGAGGACTAGTTAAGGGCTTAAATTATTATAATCAATAAATAAAGGACGGAATGCGTTTCTTACACATAAGAATTATACACTTAATTATTTTACACAATTTAGCATTGGTCAAATTGTATATAGATATACTTGACCAATGCTATATTGTGCACAATAATTACGTGTATAATTCTTATGTGTAAGAAACGCACTGTGCCAAATAAAGATTATAAGTAGTCTTACATTTTACGATATAATAATCTAAATATGAAGCAAGATATGTAGTTACGTACCAAAACAGTTGATATTATTGTCCTTACGAAAATGCTTGTTGGTGGTGTAAAATAAGCTACTGGTGCAATACTAATGAGGAGATTGATTTTATCATTGTACTCAGGCTTAGAAGATAGAAGTATATAGCTTAATGTGGTTCCCATTGAGTATCCAATATACGTTAGTTTCTTTTGTCTAGTCCTTTCCAAAACATTATCTATAAATGTACTAATATCCTTTTCTCCCATTTCGTCCATTCTGTTATAAAAATGATAGTAAAGGATCAAGCTTGAAAATTTTTAGAAATAACTAAATGCACTTAAAGATATAAATAGTGAAATAAATTTAACGGTAAATATATGTAACATACAATGCTTTTTTAGTAACGGTCGCAATTTTTTAAATTCACTTTAGAATCTATAGATAATATTTTTTTCTAACTCTTGAACGGCTTAATTTATAGACCTAGGTTATTCAGGCCCAAAAATATTACTACTTTCGTGATAATGTATTTTCTGTAAACACTGAACTTTGATGACGGATAAATAAAAATTGATATTAAGGGGTCCAGCTTGACTTAAACTCGGAAAAATAAATTATTTTTTATGAGTCGACAACAATTTTTCTTTCAAAAGTAATTATTCTGATTTTTTTTACTATAAATTCTTGATAATATCTGTAATTTTACAAACCCACATAATCTTGCTCCTACGTGACACAAGCTATTAACTTTTTCAATTCTATATTTATTTAGAAAACGATCAACAAAAAAATTTTTTAACGATAATTTTACTCATTATGACACGCACTAAAACTTTTACGGTTTAAACAATATTTTAAAAATTACTAAAAATATTTTCTTAATTGGCTTATTCTCCGAAAAATAATAATAAAAAAATTTAACAAAAAAGTAAACCGTAAAAGTTTTAGTATATACAAAAAAGAGGCAAATTACCGTCGGAAAAAAATGATCTCCAGTATTATTCTTATTTCGAGAGATAATTCAATTATCTCTATTTTATTTTCTTATTCTAGGTCTTTAATGTATCTCGCTCAAAAATGCCGTTGATCCACATTTAGGGACTGACCTGAATTTGATCACCATCCCTTGAACCAAAATAAATTGAAGGTTCTTTTGCATAAACATCCGTAATAATTTTATGAATATTTCAAAAGAATTCATTTACTTTTATTTCCGGTTTCGTGGTGAAAAATTCAATCAAGGTAGCAAGCTGAAAATCGTAATATATTCATGCTTTTTAAATATTACCTGAACTTCCAAAATTCAGAATGTTCTGGCGATTCATTAGTGTGAACCCTCGAGTAAACAGTGCCTCTTACGTTTCCTAACCAAACATCGTATCCGGCATCGGCTAACTGAAATGCTGAAAAAGTATAAAAGAAACTAAATAGTGTAAATACAAATATATGTTGATACATTGTTTCTAAGACAATATTACATAATCTTTTAAAAGCACTTAATAGAATATTACCGAGAGCCTGCTCTGGCCCTAATAAAACAAGAAAGTCGGAAGATCCAAAAAGACCATGTTGTAAGTAAACAGCCGGCTTTCCTTCAGCTTTTGGGTGCGAAGGACTGCCACTAATTCTGTGTAATCCTAAAATGTAACCATCATCCGTAGTAACACTATACTCTTCGGCTTTATATCCCTCGTACCGCTCAACAAGTCCAATCTAAAATTTATAAATGAAAAATATATTTCAAATTATTATGAAAGCTAAAATTACATTTGAGCATTCTAGTAAAACAAAAGTAAATACTTACAAAATCAAGTATGACAGATTCATTACTCCGACTATTGTATTCTTCAACTGTTCTTACCCGCTTTGGAATTTCACCTTTTGCCGTAAGTATATTACTCAAAAATTCTAGAGAAGCTGCTGAACATATTGTAAATACGCAAAATAGTATTGTGATACATGTAATCATGATGCTATATTAATAAAGTATGTGCTTAGATTAAGTTAAAAAAGAACGGAGCAGATACTTATGAAAACTGAACCATCCATAAAATTGAACGTCTTTCGTATGATAATACTAATAAATGCAAATAAACTAGTATGATTTTGCACGTGTATGAACTATACAAGTTTTTCTTTACTTAGCATTGTATACTTTCTACATTAAAATTATCTTTTCATTTTTTATACTAACTTTTATTTCTATGAATAAGGTGGAAATACATAAAAGAATACAATTCTTTGTCTGTGTTATGTTTGCACATATTGCAAGCTTGTGATGTACGATAAGCGATGATGCAATAAAATTACGCCAGCATCCACGGTGTATGAAAGAAAAGTTGTCCCACAGACCACCACCACGCTTACAGGTTGCGTGACGGTTGTGATGATGTTAATTAACATCATACACGGTTATGCTTTTAACATTTTTGCTTCCTCGTAAAGGAAGCTTTGTAATAGGAAAAAAAAGTTTTCTTAAAAACATGTTAGAAATACGTTTTGGGCCATTTGGAATCAAAATACACTATTTTTAGAAAATGTCCGTATGGATGTGTGTGTGTGTGTGTGTGTTTGTGTGAGTTTGTGTGTGTGAGTATGAGTGTGAGTGTGTGTGTGTGTGTTTATGACTGTGTGTGTGTGTGAGCGTGTGTGTGTGAGTGTGCGTACCTGTGTATATGTGTGTGTATGTGTGTTTATGTGTATATGTGCCTGTGTGTATGCATGGACGGGGACTCAAAAATATTTGTTTTGCTTTTCGATGCGTTTTTATTTTTTATCTGTTTTTTTATATTTTAATTTTATTTTTTCGGTTCGTTTAATACCTTAGAAATAATATCATTGATTTAGTGATAATGCGTTTGAAAGAGGTTAGAATTATCTATATTTTCGGAGTCGAAATTTTTGATAAACTATTTCTCTTTTCCTGTTATACACGGAAACGTCATTTTTTCTAAACGGATATATTATCTCGGAAATACGCAATGGAAATTTATTGAAAAATCGCTGCCAATTCATTGGCACTTAGCATTCACTAACTAAATTAATTGTATCAATATGAAATCATTTATTCTAATAAATTAATTTTAAAATACTATATCTCTTTCTAATTAATAGCTCAAAAAAGGTATACTTTTTTATCATTGATGGTTTGACAAAAGATAATTTTTTACTAATATTACAGAACGATAGGTAATAAGCCTTATCACGACATTAGACAATATAATTTAATAAAAAATAAAATGTAAATCGTTATTTTTGTGTCTATTATTCGTTTAATTCCCATTAGTATGATTGGCGCACAATGAGTCGATCATTCGTACCACCCTTCTTTCTTCACAGTGCATTATGCTTATCATATACATAGGAAGCTCATAACATGTATAAATATAATATGCTCATAATATGTATAAATATAATAAGAAAATGAACTCTATTTTTTGTTGTGTTTCTACCTCATTCACAGGAATAATAGTTAGTAAAAAAATGAAAAGATAATTTACATAGCTGAGTAAAGTATAACTTTTATAGTTTATACACGTGGGAATTCCTATAAATTTATGTAATTACTATTTACTAAGCCTGCGGAAGCTCATTGAAATCATGTAACTCAAAGCTCGCTCTCTCACTCGTCATTACTTGAACCATACGCATGATGTTGACTATATTCTAAGAATATCTTCTAAGGATCCTGCCAGTTTAACTAATTGTCCCCAAGAAACATTACATTTTCTTTATCTTCATAATTATAAGAATATTTTAAAACTTGTCAGATGTTATAACTCGTCATTTTAATAAAGTTATACGCGTTTAAGTGAAACAATTTATATTATATAACATACAAAATTGAATTTTAGAACGTTTTTTTCTCGGAACTCATTCAGATTTTAAAGAATCTTTTTGAAACTTTAAGAAAGTATTAGTGACTACATTTTGAATAAAAGTTATCACTTTTAAAGTAACGACAGCACCATGGCTTATAGTATATATGGATGATTCTGACATAACTGTCCCAGATGGCATCCAGAGCTAGATATACGATTGTATGAATGAAAAAAGAAGTTTTGCCGGCTCTAATGGGTGCATAATATAATAATAATGTTGCTAATTTTCTTGAATAAATTGCAGGAACCGATTGGTTGATTGTTTTTTAGAATTAATCAATATAATAAAGTCGAAATATCAGTTCCGTCCCGCGTCCACAACGTGATTTTCAATATGAAACCTTACACCACGTGTAAAAATAGCGAATATGTCTGGTTTCTCAAACTAAATTAATCGTTCTAATATAAAATATTTTGTTCTAATAAACTAATTTTAAATTGCTATATTTATTTCTAATTAATAGCTCAAAAAAGTAGTATTTCACTAAAATAACAGACAGATAGGTAATATTATCACAGCAATTTTTTTTCGGTACGTAATCTATTAAAATTATTTAAATATTTTAATTATATGTAATCAGATGTTAGTACGTAGATTCACTGAACTCCTAGTAATCTAAAATTTTGTTTACGATTTGCCATCATAGATTCCCGAGATATAACCGTTTAAACTAAATATGGCTTTTTTCGTAACAAAAGAAGGGAAAGAGCCTATCCAAAGTTTGCGGTTGTAAAATATAGGTAATTTTATGCTCTTTTTAATGCATTTTCACTAAATTGATCATAATACTTCTAACATGTCAAAGAACTCGAAAAACTAAAACTATAATATCCAAAAGTCGAAAATTTTTTATTAAAAAACGAGTCGATCAATCTTTAAATTTCATTCTAGTTTCGAATCTTCATTAAAAGACGAAAAAAATGAGCCCTCTTTGGACAAAAGCGACCGTGTCATTCTTGAAATATAAGCGATCAAATAGTATATTGTATACCTAGAGCGCAAAGTGTGGTTGCAGTACTCGGTCTAAAAAAGCCCACTTTGCCCTTGGTGCACACCATATTTTTTGTAACGCATGTATTGACTTTTGCGTTTTTCTAGCGTATTAAACAGGGCTAATATATATATATATATATATATATATATATATATATATATATATTTCCTAAAAATTTTAGCGGGCGCAAAAGTTACTTTTGAGCCCGCTTATTTCCTTTTGCGCCCGTCGGTCTAAAAAATTGTCCTTTAGACCCGCTTAATAGGTACAGAAAAACGCGAAAATCGTGCTTGTGTTACAAAAAAAAATTCAAATAATACATAACCTCAAATATCTCTGAATATAAAAGTCGTCATGATCTGGGCAAATAACTCAACCAAAAGATAGTAAATATCTAACTTTTTGAAAAATTTCAAATCAAATGCTGCCGTTTCACTCAAATTATCGTAGGTGACAAAAAATCGATTTTTTCGCAAAAAAAATTTTTTCTCTTCAAAAGAAAGAGATAAAGCCTAAAAAATTATACTGAATATTCTTCTTCATATGCCTAATACACAATTTCTTTCAAAAACTTTTCTTCTTATATTTCACAGATATAACCGATTGAAAAAAATGACGATTTCGTGTATAACAAAACAAGGGAAATGATAGATTATTCAAAATTTCGTGTCGGAAAAGATAGGTAATTCTGTGATCTTAATAAAGCATTAAGATTAAAGCATTAAGGAAAAATGCATTATCACTGTATCTATTATATTATTTCTAATGTATCAAAAAACCCGAAAAACTAAAACTCAAAAATCGAACATATGCTGGAAAATCAAAAACACATCGAAAAAAAATTCTTTTAAGCGCCGTACATATAAAAAACAAAAAAATGAGCCCTGAAAAATTAATTTTCTCTGTATATATTCAAAGTAATGCGACTACACATCTATGCATACGCACACACACACAAACACGCACACACACACATAAACACGCGCACACATACTCACACACATACACACACGAGCGCGTGCATACGCATACGCACGCGCACATGCACACGCACACGCACACGCACACGCACACGCACACGTACACGTACACACGCACATACACATGCACACACATCTATACGGATATTTTCTAAAAACAGTGTATATTGATTCTAAATGGCCCAAAAAATATTTGTTACATGTTTTCAGTTTTTAAGAAAATAGTAAAAAAAACTTTTTTTTACTATTTTACAAAGCTTCCTTCAGGAGGATGCAAAAAGAATTATCGAAATCGTTTCATCCGTTGAGGAATTATGTTCATTCAGTTTGAAGTCGGTTAAAAATAACTTACTATGTCTTGCAAATTTGTGTTGGTATTGTTTGGATAAAATTTCAAACGATTTTGGTATTAATTATAACATCTTCCTAACATTTTTCGATTCATTTCTTAAGAAAGTTAATGATACCTCTTTGAAAGATCAACTAAAGATTTCTGATAAAGGTATATACTGCTGGTTTTTTTACAAATATTTATTTAATAAAGAGAAAAAAATATGAATGATTAGTATTACATTTCTATTAATTTTTAAAATTTTAGTATTTACATCTTAAACTTTTCGTAAAAATGCATAAATTGAGATAATGTAGGAAAAAAATGTTAGGCTCTTCGGCAAAATGTTAACATTCCCTAAAAAATGAATTTTATATAAAATATAATTGTTATATATACAGGGATCACAACGAAGTAACTTTTTTCCCGTTTTTCCTCTTTGTACCTCATTACGCCCTTTTATCCCATTTTCGCAAAATTCAACCCTACTTTCCCCTTTTTCAGCTCACTTTCCCTTTTCTATTTAGGAGAGGAAAAATTATCTTTAACTTCTTTTAAAAGACACTTACCGTAATGACTTTAACATTTATGGAAAAGCATACTATTACTCTCACTTAATGTAAAATTTGCAAACATTATAAAACAAAGATAAAAATGCAAGAGAAACTGTTGATAACTTTTAAGAATCAATCAAGATTCAGATTACTGATTATTATAATATTATTATAAAAGTTTTCCATATTTAATTTTTTTCTAATTTTAAAATATAAAAATAAGTAAGAAAGAAAGAAATAAATAATGCAAAACTTTAATAATAATGATATAAAACCTTTAACTTTAACCTTAACTTTAATAATAATGATTTAAAACCTTTAACTTTAACCTTAACTTTAATAATAATGATTTAAAACCTTTAACTTTAACCTTAACTTTAATAATAATGATTTAAAACCTTTAACATTAACCTTTAACTTATTTAATAATGTTTTTTTTTAATGATTTTGAGACTCGGTACATGTAAAAATTCGAAGTTTTACTAAAACTACATCGAGTCATTCAAAACCATTTACTATAGATAGAATATCAAATTTAAACTTTAAACGTGTTTCTTTTTCTACAAACTAATTTTTCTAATTTGAAAAAGTACCTGGTGCAAACCTACTTAACTAAACCATATTAAAAAAATTCAACCATATTTTTCAACTCTAAATTAACAAATCCCTGCAATATAAAAATTTAATTTTATTTGCAATAACTATTTATTAGCACTAAGTTATTATGGCTTAAAGTGATTTTAGGATTAAGTAAGAGTTCATCAATAAATTCGAATACATAGAACAAATCAGTACGTAGGATACAACGGTGGTCTAGCGGAAGAGTGTTAGCACCAGAACCCGAACAACCAATGTTCAAATCCGACCAACAATCTTCTGAAGTGCTTTTAATTTATTTCACAACTTCATACATTTCCAGTATACTGTACACAACAAAACAATCATCAAAACATTTCTGAAACGAAGACAACTTCAATTACTATTTTTTCTATACGCATATTTTTTCACTCTAAATAGAGTGAAAAAGTCACTTTTACAAAAATGTGAAGATTGACTTCAAAACAAGTGACTGTGTTTTCATGATCGCATGAAGTGAGAATTCACTCCAAAAGAGAGGAATTACGCTCCAAAAAATTTAGAGAGATGGTTCAATTTTCTTAATAATATAGTAATTTAAATGCTTTACTGCAATAAACCCTTTGCGTCTTTTTTTCTAAATATAAATGTAGCTGTATTATTCGGGTTACTACCTAATTCTAGTATTTTAAAGCATTTAGCATAGTATTATCTGTCTTTGCTTGCATAGCGCGATGTTATGAGGTCAGGATGTATCTTCCTCTCTTCTCTGTTTCTCTGTTTCTCTCTCTTTCTCTCTCTCTCTCTCTGTCTCTCTCTCTCGCTCTCTCTCTCTCTTTCCCTCTCTCTCTCTCTCTCTCTTTCTCTCTCTCTTTCGCCCTCTATCTCTCCGTCTATCACTCCATTTCTCTTTCACTACATTTGCGTAAAGGCGATCGTAACCATTACGTAATTTATGCGACCAAGTTACGATGCGAAAGGGATGAAAGGGGGAAGTTTGCCTGACGGATTTCTCAGAAACGCGAACGACCCCGTAAATTTGCTTTCGTTCAATTGGACTAACTTCAGCACATTGTATACTATATTTAATAATATTCATTCTAATTAACAATATGAACATTATAACAATGCAAAAAACATGTTATATTCGTCAAAATTTGTAAAACAGTGTGTAAGATTGATCACTATTACGTTTATAAAGTATTGCCATTTCCAAAAGTATAATCTAAAAGTTAATATTGTGTATTTATATTATTTATTCAATTGATAAATTATCATAATATAATATGATAATTTTTTAATTACTTCATTGACTTTTACTTTCATTTCAAATAGTTTTATATCGTTATTCCAAATATTACATTGAATTTTACAACCATCATTGTTATTCAAAATAAACTTATATATTTCATAACTTTTTCCTATAGTTTTGGAAATAATTATACGTGATTCTTTTATATCATCTACGTATCCGATTACCATCCTTTGGAAATAAATATATTCCGTTTACGATTTATACAAAAGTAAATAATATGACATAATGTACACATTTTTATCTCCAATATGAATTTTGTTTTATAAAAAATCAGAAGGTGTGTCTGAATAGTTATCGGCATTTTCGAATGTTTTTTGGATGTTTCATCACGACTTTCAGATTTTCCACGCTTCGGCATGTTAACAGATATTATAAAATATGAAATGTATACATTTATACATTAGTATTGTTTTATATAGTGATATAAGTAATATAATTTTTTAAAACGAAGAAATTAAAAGTATCATGATTTCTTTAAATATTTTTAATACGCTCTTTTGGATTTTAAAGAGGTCATCATTGGAAAATTTCTTTCCATACTATATTTTCAATTTCATCGGTTTGATTCATATCATTTTAAATAAATAAATTTCTGGATTTGTACGCCTTGATAAAAAACATATAATTATCCGTGAGAGAATAGAGGTTTTTTCAAATAAATTTCAACTTGCTTAAAACTTTGACCTTGCGATTTATTAATAGTTACGCTGATGCCAGTATAATAGGAAATTATTTTCGATACAATATAAAAGGCAGTGATGAAAATTCACCAGAATTTAGAGTTATTTTAGGTATAAAAGTTATTTTATCTTTATTGTAACCAGTAATGATCATGGCTTTAATATTATGCTTGCATAATTTTTAAATTTTCAATCTTGCACCATTACATAATCCATCATTGATACTTATGTTTTTAATAAGCATCACAATGGTATTGATTTTCAGTATTAATTTATGAAATGGTAAACCAGAAAATTTCAAAGAATAGATATACTCTATGGGATACTTTAATTGGACATCTTCATCACTTTGATCCACACCTTTGGGTTTGGCATAATCAGTACTGTAATAAATTTCTTGTTTTGATTGTATTTTTTTAAGTATTCGATTATTTAACTAATGAATATCTTGATTATGGCAAGATAGTATTGCCCTATTGATAAATCTTCTTCATCTGTTATTACTGAACCATTAATTTTGTCACATATATTATCAGTTTTTCACTTTTCTGGTATTGGTAAAGATAAGTTTTTTCCTTCATCAATTTCTAACAAAAATTTTGAAAATTTTTCATTATTTGATCTCATATTTTTGGTTAATTTCAAAATTTTAAACTTTAGCCACAGATCAGCACGTTTAATTGATTCATTTAAAATATTCATTTTACATCCACTTTTAAGCACCGGCAAAATTTGTCTAAAATCCCGTCCTAAAATTATTAATTTTCCAGCAAAAGGAATCGAATTAATGCTACAACAATATCTTAGAGTTTTATCAAGAATGTCTAATGCTTTTCTGGAATCATCGATGCTTCGTCCCAAATAAGTACATCACATTCACGTAATTTTTTTTGTCCGACTTCAATTTTAGAAATGTTGTTTCAATATTTGATAAAATTAATGGTAATCTAAAAGTTCTATGACTCGTCATGCTTTCTGGTAGTATAATAGAAGCAATGCCCGTCCATGCCAAAGAAACAACTTTTTTTCCTTCTCCTAAGAAGTGATGAATTAATGCTTTGTAAAGAAATGTTTTTCCAGTACCTTCGGAACCAGCAATAAAAATCATACGATCATTCGTTTGTATTATGAAATCGAAAATATTATTTTGTTCATCATTCAATTTATTTTTAAATCCTTGTAATAATTTTTTATGTTTTTTTTGTTGTAATATTTTAATTTTGTAAATAGATTCTTCATGAGCAATATCATTAAAATTGGGTAATTCAAATTCAGAACATGATCAATTTTCACCTCTTAAAATTTCATCAATTTCTTTTAACGTCTTCTAGTCTTGATTATGTTTAAAATCTTCACAAAATTTTGTTTTGAAAGTATCCCAAATTTTATTAGCAGGAGAAATGTTATAATTATTAGAAACCAAGCAAAGAATTTTCTCAATTCTTGAGGTATAATGATATAACATGCATCTTCAAAAATTTTGAATATTTCAATATCATTCTGTACTAATCCCATAACGATTACTGTTTCTTTATATGTATTATATGATACATTTTCAAATTGTTTCACAATCTGTTACACAATCTAATATCAAATTTAAATGGAATCGTTCTACATCTTTTGGGCTTACACTACTTATTCTACTGATAGATTTTGAAAATACTTTTCTTTTTGTGAATTCTTTTTTGATGATTCAAATAAATAATATTTTGATATGTTACAGTATTTAATTTTTCTTGCTTCAACATCTTGAATAGTTAATTGAATCCAAGCAGTCAGCGTAGTATTATTATTTTTCTGTAGAGCCTCCATTTCTTTGTTTTCTTCAAAGCATTCATACAGACGAACAACATTATGTGATCTTCCTGATAGTGGTAATTCTTCTATTCTCTATGCTGCTTCTATAGGATTAACATATCTACCATAAAGATAATCCGTTATTTCATAAAATACCTCCTTATCATCAGCATCAAGAATTTTCTTTATCAAGCATACATATGCTCTATCAAGACCTTTATGAAGATAGTTATAAAGATATTTGATGGCCATTACTGAATATGATATTTCGCAATTTATATGACATCGGTATTTTTTGAAAACAGTGGGATTATAAGGAACAAACATTGAATTATTTACTTTTACTATTTCGCCATCAACTTTTGTATTATAAATATAATTTTTATCCGAATTATTTCTTCGTTTGTATTGTGGAAATTCATTTTTACCAAAATGTGTGTAGTCATTAAACTCTTTTGGATAATTTTTTGAACAAGAGTTTTTTTCTTAGTAAATAATATAATAATAAATTGTAATATGGAGAGTTTTCAGTATGAGGACCATGTAACATATGTTTAATAACCAAAATTTGTAATTCTTCATCATCATTTGAAATTTCAGCACTTACGAATTTATCAATATCTTGTGGATTCAATAATTTATTTTCATAATTTAAAACGAATAATAAATATGCATGTGGCAATCCTCTCTTTTGAAATTTAATGGTATAAATATATGCTCATATTTCCCCAAAAATATCGCTACTCAAATATCAGCTAATATTGCACGTAATTTTGTATGGAACAATTTAGTTATTATAGTGGGTATATCATTACATGTTGTTCCATATGGAAATTTTGAAAGTACTCTTTTTAATTCCAGCCAATTTGGATTACATGTTACAGTAATAAACAAATCGGGTCTTCCAACTACTCTATTTATAGCCATTTAATCTTGAAATAATTGATGCATGTGTTTAGGACTCCCAATATGAGTTGATGGTAAAATAAAAAGATTTCCTAAACGTTCTTTATTTTCAAAATTTTTTGAATTATTTGAAGCATCTTTTACAACATGATCTAATACACCTTGATAACTTTGACCTTGCGATTCAACTCTCAATTTGGATTGATTATGTCTGAAATAATCGAGCCTTGTACTTTCTATGATTATGTATGCATGAATGACGTATTGTTGAGTTAATCGTCCCCTATATAACATTGGATTAAAAGGTTTTCCAGGTCCATAAGCAAGTCTATATGATTAATATTGTAAAGCAGTCAATCTTTTATACATTTTTTAATTTTTTTTTAAATCAGGATTCCATCCCGAATCTCCAGAAGTAAATAGAATAGAAAATACCATTGGACCTAAATGATGATATAATTTAATCAAAAAAATATGAGATTTACTATAATCTAGATTTCTTGGATAGATACATAAATCAAAATGCACAGGAATTTCTCCATCTTTTGATATTATCAAAGCTGCACATTCCGCAGTTTTTGGTTTATTGTAAATATTTTGATTCAATTTCAAATTTCGAACAAAATATAATTTATATTCAGAAATTGTAGTATTTTTTGACAATTCATACATATGTTTATACTTTATGGCATATGGATTATCATTCAGTATCTTATTCAATTTTGCAAAATGTTCTACTAATAATAATTTATTATTTTTCAATCTAAACTGATTTGCTGTATATTCATCATAAATATAATTTTGACCATTTTCAGGATGGGTTCCATCATTAACAACTACTGAATTTGGCGATATGTGGCAAACTTGACCCTGAATTTTTAGATTATAAACTCCTTTTTTCATATCATTAATTATAGTAGCGTTGAAACTTGCAAAATAGTACTTATTGTCATAATCACGAATCAATTGTCTAAATTTTTTATCATATAACAGACTTTTCAAATCTTGATTATAATCTGATAAAGGAGGTTTTCCCGAAATGACAACAACTTTTTTTTGAAAATTATGTATACCAAAAAACTGCAGAACAATGAGGACAAATATAATTCATGTCCCCTAAATCTATATAATTTACATTTGAAGGACACATTTTCATGAGATTTTGTTTTTTTATCCTTTTAGCAATGCGATTGCAAGACATATTATTTGCAATATCAAGCTTTCGTTTCCGATTCAATCTTTCTTCATTCATATTGCTGGTAATATCTTTAGATCTTTTCTTTTCTATTCTATCTTCTTTCATGTTAACAACAATGTCTCTTTTTCTTTTTTTAATTAGTCTCTCTTCGCTCATGTTATTAATAGCATCTTTCTTTCTTTTGTTATCTATCTTTCCTTCATTCATGTTCATAACCCTATCTTTCTGTCGCTTGTTCTCCATCCGATCTTCATCCATGTTCACAACCCTACTTTTCTGTCGCTTATTCTCTATCCGATCTTCATCCATGTTCATAACCCTATCTTTCTGACGCTTGTTCTCTATCCGGTCTTCATTCATGTTGATAATCCTGTCCTTCTGTCTCTTGATCTCTATCCTTTCGTCATCCATATTGGCAACTCTATCTTTCTGTCTCTTAATCTTTACCCTAGCTTCATCCATATTAACATTGAGAGGAAAAGCGCGTGGGAGGAGAAAAAGGAGGAAATGTTCTTCGCTATTCGTCCGTGCTCACCATCACCTCGCTAGCTCGACCATTCAGCATAGGCGAGATACGAAAACTTAAACTGTTTAAAAGGCACTGGTCCACGGGGTCTCACTAGCACTAGCTGGCCCGACCCCGGTCAAGCTACTGGCTCACCAGCATTCGCTCGACAAGCACCTCAGGAGCAGTATCTGTTCGTATAAAGCAATCTTGTGTCTGACTCAGAGTACCTCACTCGCCGAAGCGCCTCAGGAGCAGTATCTGTTCCTGTAAAGCAAAGCTTGTGCTGAAGTAAGAGTAGAAACGTCTTACTCGCCGAAGCGCCTTCAGAGCAGTATCTGTTCAGGAAAAGTAAGGCTTGTACAAGACAAAATAGTAGAAAGACTTAGCTCGCTCTAGCAAGCTCTCGAGGAAATTTTCCTTCAGTATCGCTAAGCTTGCTATAGATCTTTGTAGACAATTATATTGATAAATACTAGACTCAAATATTCGGGTAGACAGTTTTAAGTCGAAAACTCACAAAATCTTCATTTTATTAATAAATATTTCGGGTTAAAATACCCAAGACAAAATAAATATTACGGGTTAAAATACCCAAGACTCAAAATAAATAGTACGGGTTAAAATACGCAAGTCTCAAAATAAATATTACGGGTCAAAATACTCAAGACTCAAAATAAACTATTTAACGATTTTGTCTTAAATAATAGAACTTCAAGATAAACATCCGAAAAGTAATTATATTTTAGTTACACTTTTGTATCGATTATTTTAAGCTATTTCTTGTATAAAATACTTTTAATAAACAGATTTATTAATAAAAGATTCGAATTTAATAAAATTACCTAATATATATATATACATACACACACATAAAATTGAACGCAATATATCACATGGTAATGCACCTCGCCGCTAGTATCTAGTAACGTATAGCATACCTGTGATTCCTATATATTCTGAACCTCGCGGGCTATTTTAGTTTACGTACCTCAGAATTATAGAACATGCTTATTAATGCACCTCGCCATCATTATATGAAAGCGTAAAGCACACTAAAGTAATGTTTATAGATGTACGCCTCGAAATTAATATTTAATCGTGTACAGTATATCTCACTAATAAAACTTATTCTGAATCTCGCAGGCTATTTTAGCTTACGTACCTCAGAATTATAGAACAAAATGTTTAGTAATGCACCTCGCCAACATTATATGAAAGCGTAAATCATACTAAAGTAATGTTTATGGATATACGCCTCGAGATTAATATTTAATCACGTGCAGTATATCCCACTAATAAAACTTCTTTTGAACCTCGGGGCTATACTAATCTAGCATAAGCCAAAATAAAAAGCGTATTTAAAAGCTTGTAGCTTTAGTCTTACTGTAGTCCGTTGGATGTCACATAAGATATTTCATCCATATACAAAAAGAATATTAATATATTTAATATCTATTTCCCGTAATTCATATTCACACGGTCGACTACTGAATTCTGGTGAGCGTCGCGCACCTGAGATGCCGTAGTATACTTAAAAAGCTACAATCTATAAGTGATTTTATAAATAAGTCATGGTTTTTCATGTTGTTACAGGTATAAATGCATATTTCGCCATAAGAGCCCATGTTAAAATTGCTACTTTCAAACATTGGTTTCTCTTCAGTTTACCTGGCAACCCCATCTAATCAAAATTTCAATATAATGTTTCAAACATACACTTTCAGTGGGATTTTTATATATTGTTAATGATGCATTTTGAAACGACGGAGCCACCTTGAGCGTGTATATAATAAATAGTGTATTCCAGTCTCAACCATAACAGCCACTATATCGACCTGAATAGCGGAACAAACGTAGCATGTGTGATTCCTGCAAATCTACTTTTTTTCCGCAAATACATTTTTCTTTTATTTCTCGCAAATGCTATCTCTCTTTTTTCCTCTATTTATATCTTTCAAATCAATAAAGTGAGCATAGTTAAGTCGGAAATAAAGTTCTATATGCAACACGGGAATAAAGTCGACTTTGGCTTGGAAATCGGTACAGAATCTGCACAGAAATAATGCGGAAATTTATATTTAAATCCATATCGAATTTCTATAGCGAAGTAATTTGACGAATGAATTCAAATTTCAGTAAGCGTAGTGAATTTTCCTCTATGTACTTTAGTTTAGGATTTTTATAAGTGATATTTTCGTAAGTGTAAAAAGATCTATACTGACACAAAAATACCAATATTTGTAACAATAATATAATCAAAATCATCCTGCAGATATTTAATTTCTAGCGTGGAATAAAATAAACATATCTAAAGAAATAATTATTCTCTCGTACTGGATAAAAACAAAACTGGGTACTTATCTGACTTCGTAATTCTTGAACAATATAAATAGACTTCCTATTCTTCCAACAATTTAATCTTGAGTACAAATCTATACGAGTAAGGAAAATGCAGAATTCATCTTAGCGCTAGCATCTGAAATAATAAAATAAAACAAATTTAAACGCAATTTTAAAACAAAATCTATAAAATTTTTAAAAGCAAATCATTAATCTACACTATATTAAGGGATAACACAACTGTAGAAATTTCAAAAAATCGATTTTTTTGATTGGCTTAAAATATGCTTTGAACCTTCTGGAATATGATACAAAAGGTTCAACCCCGAAATAGAAATTTTATTATTATTATTACGTTGAGCAAAATGGAAAAAGAAACGTGTAGGCAGGAAGAAAAGGCACGAAAGAAAACTATCCAACAGTGTATCGACAAAAAAGCTGAAGATATCCGAAGACGATTTCGATGTAAATTATATATATTATACATTTAGATACCGAATCATTAACTTTTTGGCAGTATTTTCTGCAATTGGTATGAAGCAAGCTGGACAAGAGGAGAGACGAAAGAGCGAAGAAAATGGTCAATCGATGTGACTGTAAAATCTAAATATTGTGAGTCTTGCGAGCACTGGAAAAATAAAACAGAAACATCTGAATACGAAAAATGGTACGCATCACACGCCGATTTATGTCAAGCAAATCATGAAGTTTCATCTGGTAAAATGGAGGTAGATGCTGTTATTGAAATGTTTTAAAGTATGTGAATTATATTGGTGATGGTGACAGCAAGACTTTTAAAGGCATACTGGATTCTAAACCGTACACTAATTTTGAAGTACAAAAAAGAGTGCATCAATCGGGTACAGAAAAGAATGGGAACGCGTCTTCGAAATCTAAAAAAAAAGACGAAAGGCCTTTGAGGAAAAGGAAAATTTACAAATAAGTTGATTGATAAATTAACAATTTATTATGGTTTGGCAATACGGAGGAATCAAAATTGCATAGAGAAAATGAGGAATGAAATCTGGGCAAATCTGTATCATAAAATATAGACCAACGACAATACTCAGCACGATAATTGTGCAGATGCCTGGTATGCTTGGAAAATCGCACAACCTGAAGGTTCGTTGGACACGTTTCATCGTGAACCGCCACTTCCTGAAGAAGTTTGCGAAGTCATTGAGCCTGTTTATACAGAGTTGAGTCGAGATGAGTTGCTACACCGTTGCTTAGGAGGTTATACTCAGAACAGCAACGAAAGTTTCAATACCACCGTGTGGAACTTGGCTCCAAAATCGTACTCGAATGGCAAGAAAGTTCTGGATATTGTCACTCATATTGCAGTGTGCAATTTTAATGATGGCCTGAAATGTGTTCTTCGAATTATGAAAGCTCTGGAGATGGATATAGGTCTGCAGGCTTACAATTTTTGTTGTGAAGCCGACGATAAGCGCATCAGACACGCTGAGCGCTCTCTGTCCGACACAGCGAAAGAGACGCGATCGAACATAAAAGCGATAAGAAAAGTACTCGAGGAGCAGAATTTGCATTTGTAAGGGCAGCTTTATAGTTCTGGCATTGCAGACTAGCGGTAAAAAATTTTCTTTAAATAATTTCCTCATTTTTACGTTCGAAACTGATTTTGAAACTTTAAGTTAATTTTTCTCGTAACGAGTTTTTCTCAACGGGCACGCAGCATAACTTGAACAGTTTTGTAATATTTCAGAAACGTTTCTGCATTAATTTTTTTGATATAAAGAAATACTGAAAAGAAAATTTGTAACCTATTGTTGAAATGTACATTAATACGTGTTTGCGTGTGCGTTTGCATGGATATGGATCAATATTAATCTAAATATACAAGGAAAATTAATGTTGGGGGCTCCTTTTTTTGTTATTCTTTAAGGGATCATTCTACTTTGGGCGCTAAAAAAAGGTTATTTTTGTGAATTTTTTTTATGTACTATTATAGATATTGATATAAAGTTTGTTGGTCTTATTAAATACACGGTCGAAATACATAAAAAAGATTTTTTTTATTTATTTTAAAGATTTGTATACGCAAAAATGACAGGCAAATGTAACTCCTCGATAAACAGGTATGTGTGTGCTGTAGTCAAATGCTCAAAGACGAGCCGTCTAAAACAAAAAAATCAAACGGTTTTCGATTCAGTATGACTATGGAGTTCTAGGATTTTTTACATTTTTGCAAAAATAAAAACTTGGCGGACATTTTAAAAAAGAGAAGAAAAAGCGTGTTTTTTCACCGTTTCCTGCAATAAAAATAGAGTAAAATTTAGAAAAATCCTAAAATGCGACAGAGCCATAAGTGTATATAATATGTGTTTAAAATTTCATAAGAATCGGTTCAGAAAATTTCGGAGATTTTGACTACGGACGGTCTGAAAACATTGTTTTGAGAAAAACGCGTTTAAATTTTTTTGAAAGTATTGATTCATATTGGATTTGTTTGAAAAGTACAGCTAAAATGCTAGGATCATTCTAGAATTTTCAGAGAATATTTTAGAAAACATTTACTTTCGAAAAATATAAAAAAAAATAGATTTTTTAAATTACTCATCTTTTCTCATCCGAAATTCTGAATAAGCTATTTCCCTTGTTTTGTTATTCATGTGTCACGCACGAGCTAAGCTACCTCGTGGCAGCTGCGATAGCAGAGCGGATGCGCGCTAGATGCGCAGTCAGCTCTGCTTGCCGCAGCTCCAGAGTTCCCATCCACAAAGTGCAGAGCTTGCACTTTTGCGCATGGGACCGCTCCAGATTCCGCGCAACCTCCGAAGCGGCAGGTGCATCCTGCTCACTAATAAACTATCAACCTCAATCATGCCTCTATTTCTTTCCACTCCTCACCACCACCCATCCGTCACATCTTGGCATCCCTTTTTGGGCTTGGGTCCTGCTGGATACGCCTTGCCAGCACGCCAAGCGAAATCCACCCCCAATCGGACAAGTGAAAGTGAGTGTGTGAGTGTAAAGTACAACAGACACGGTCAAGTGAGGAGTAGGTTGAACCAAGTCGCCGCTTACCGCAGAAAGGACGCATCATAGTGTGCCCATAAAATCGGAGGGTAACAACAAGCGCCAGCGGCCACTACAAAACTAAGCCGCACGCAACTAAAGTTGAAGACTGCGGTTCAATTACTTCGGATCTCACCTACGCTTCTAGCGGGGACCGCAGTCCACCAGACGCCTACAAAGCTCATCTGAGCCAACAAAGGTCATCGGAGCCAACAAAGTTCACCTGAACCAACAAAGCTCATCGGAGCCAACAAAGCCAACCTTGGCCAACGCCAGGCGAGGGACGCCAGTGTACTCAACGGCAGCAGCCAATCCAGCTGTCGGCGCCGATCATGCGGGGCACAAGCGGTGCAGATTATGATGGCAGCCATGTAAGTTTGCTATTCTTTACTGAAGCGCGGCTTTGGCATTTCCCCTTTATATTTTTTTTCTCGGTAGTTGATTCAAAAGGTCGAGTTTAAAATCGCGAGACGAGTCAAGCGCGGCGAATATCAGCGAACCGGGAGTGCCGAAAAATACGCGCGCGAGTGAAATAAGTGTCCATTAAATCGCAAAATTCGTAAATCGTAAAAACATTTTTTTTTTCGGGAAGTGAAAATTTAAGAAGGTCGGAACTTCAGGGAATTTGAAGAAGCGAAAAATTATGGCACCACCGGGCTTATTCGGCGCGGCAAGTGATACATTCGGGTTCGGTGCGCGTAGGAATATACGTGAGACCGGATGTAATGACAGCGACTCGGCTCTCGATCCCCGTACGAGCAAAAAGGTGAAAGAGGCGGTATCGACGATGTCGGCACTAAAACTGGACGAGCAGCGGGTAGTTTACCGGAGCGTACGTGCTCGGATTTACAGCAGCTCTAGCAGCAGAACCTTCAACAGCGATAGTCAGGCGATTCGTGACAGGACGCGAAAGAACCGTCCGATCGAACATGGCGGAAGCGCGAGGTCACTGAGTCAGCCGACGGGGACCAGAAACACGCTTGCACCAGTCCCACGTTGTCGGACGCGGCAGGCTTGACCGCAGGGACGAACGCGCGCTCGGAAATGCTAGAAGCGGCGGGGTTGCACGAAAGACTCGAACGCTTAAGATTTAGCTCCGAGCAAGCGACGGCCCCTCTGATAGATCTGGCAGTCGATCCCATGCGAGCGCAGTTTGATATACCGGAACGTTGAGCAATAAACGAAAAGTCTAACGCCGGCGTGGCCACTTGCCTCGAAATAAAAGAAATAGTTTAGGGAGCGGGTAACAATATACCGCCACTAACGAAAAATACAGGGCTTGTCGAAGGCGGAATGAACCAGCGTGTAGACTTGAACCGCGGAGCAGTATACAACGCATTTAGACTGCACAAAAACCCGCTAAGGGAGAGCAGGCGCGCAGCGAGCCGGTGCAGCGAGCGAAGTTCCGCGAGCTCTCGGGGAAGCTCGAAGCAGATATTGGGGGAAATCCGCGAGATGAGAGAATATTTGTGCCGCGGTCAGCCGGGAAGGGCGCGACCGGAGAAAGGAGAAAGCCACGATATTCACACAGGGTACAGTAGCGGCAGGAATAGGACAGGCAGCGAGGACAACAGCACAAGCGTTTGGCACGGTAGGCCGAGTAGCAGGAAAATGACCGTAAATCAGGCGTTGAACATAATACCAAGCTTCGATGGTAACCCAGACAGACTAAATTTGTTGTACTAATCGGTACGGGCGGTACTGGATGACATCGGTAGGGATAAAGAGTATTTATCGCGGACGATTATACTTCGAAGCTGACTACTTACTCGCGGGCCGAGCAGCTGCTGAAAGATTTAACGATGCAGTACGGGAACATAGGCATAGCAGACAATATCATGGCACAGGTTAAAGTGTTAAAACAGAATCCGGGAGAAACAGCAGGTGACTATGGGGTCCGGATGCAAAAACTACATAACCGCTACTTGACAGTGATCGAGTCGGCACAAACCTCTCGAGCTTCGACAGGAAGACTAGAAGGCGCCTGGCAGACGATGACGTGCTACAACAGTTTTTGTTAAATAAGCAAGTCGAAAAGTACAAAGACGTGCTCAACCTAAACGAAATGCTAAAAAACCATCCCTGCCAAAGAAGAGAGGGTACGCGTACGCGTCGCGGTGCCTCAAAGGCAGCAAACTTAGGTACCCGACGTACGACAAGGAGTTGTTAGCAGTGGTGTTCGCAAAGGAACAATTTCGCTACTATATCTACGGCAGGAAATTTACAGTGGTGACAGACCACGAACCACTTAAACATTTCCATACAACCAAAAAATCGGACTTATGTTTCAACCACCTCAAAGCGGCGCTGCGAGGCTATGAGTTTGAAGTGGTCTACCGACCCGGTAATAAAAACAAAAATGCGTACGCGTTATCGCGAAACGCGGTCATCGGTGAGGGCGAAATCAATCCTGAATTGCCACGAGTAGAACTCTACGAGCTTGCCGACAAGCAAAATGAGTTGGACCCGGACGCAGAAGCAGATGCACCACCGGGGAAAATATTCAGAACCCACGCAGTAAGAAAACAGGGAGTAGATAGGGATAAGAAGGCCAAGCGTTGCGCCTCTGAATCGGATGAAACGAGAAGTCACAAACCCGTTCGGAAGAACCAGAAAAGCCAGGCGTTAATATATAAAACCGTACAAGTTTTGGCTATTAGGAACGTTGACGACGATTTCTACCTAGGGCGCGTTTTACACGACGTCTTTCAGGGGGATGAGAAACTACAGATACGATAGTTTACAGAGTCAGGTACCAAAAATGTGTTTACTGTAAGCCACACCGATCGAGTGCATTTCGCCTGCGTTCTCACCAGCACAACGCTAAAGGAATCGGGTAACAGTATATACTCGCTGAACAAAAGTGAAAGGGTAAGAATAGAACGAATTTTAGCCGAATCGATCCAATTCGATAAAGATGAAGCGATGGCGCCAAACGTCCCGCAGGACGGAAATCATTCGAGGTCAGATGCGTCAATGAAACCGATAAGTTCAGAATCATCCCTATCCCCGGAGTGGTTACCGCCAGTCAATAAAACAACACTTGCAGAGAGCGCAACTATAAGTTGTACAGCAAGTACGACACGAGCGAGCCAAAACCAAGCGCTCCCAAAACCGTTCGAACCCAGCGAGCAACGTGACGTGTCCGACAAGGAGTCGAGTAGAGGCGGGGGTAAAAACTCGCAAGAGGTCGATTTCGGAATCGAGCCGCTGCAGACGCTCAGTTTTCCCCAGGAAAAGGCTAAACCAGACAAGAAGAATAGAGACGCACAGACGCCCACGGTAATAGCCTCAAGCACCAGCGGCAACGGCCAACCGCCAAGCAGAATAGAAAAAGGCTCATCTTCGCCGAACGCACTGTTAACGCCACTCGACCACTTCGTCCAGAGAGAGACTGCAACAGCTCAAACGTAGCCCGAGAGCGCACCTCAGCCCCTCCTGAAGAGGCGAGATGACCGTGGGCAAACGGTAAATTTCGAGCAAAATTAGTGGTAGATATAGAAGGGAAAAGCGTGAACTGGAAAAAGGGCGTTCAGATAAACATCACCGAAAGAAGGTTGACCCCTCAGCCGCCAAGCCGACCGCAAATCAGAAGGAGGCGGGAACCGCAAGAAACCAGGAGAGGCCTAAAAAAACTTCACCCCAGATACGCCAACACTAAGTAGGGAATCGGCGGCAGAGCCGTCGGACACGCCCGTTCATCAGAAATAGAGGATTAGGGGCCGTTGGAAAATTTTGAGGGAGTGCTGCGGAAGTATGACCGTAGACCCGATTCGTCCGACGTGGATTCATCGGCCGACTCGGCTAACGTACTTACGCATACGTACATACGTAACAATGCGTGGCCTCCTGGGAACTGTTGGTTTTTCTCTCTAATAAAATTGTTCGACCTCAAAATGTCAGCAATCGTGTTAAGAAAGCAGTTACTCACCTCTGACGCACTAAGATCGTGTGGCGAACCAACCGGGACTGAAGCGATACTGAAGTCCCAAACCAAGTATGGAACAGTAGACTGCGCATATCTATTCGCGCAAGAGTTCAATGCAAACATATGCATTCACTACGACTTGCCAGACGGTAGTAGAAGCTATTGCCACCTAATAGAAAACAGTTCAAACCATTACCTGCATTTGCACTTGACAGACCAGCACTTCACCCCGTACTTGAGGGTAAACACAAGAGAAAAATTGGGAAAATCTCGTAGTCACTCACATGATTCTCCGCCGTCGAGCGATGGCGAGGTATCGCGCCCCAGATCCCCAATACTGGGGAGAAGAAAGCGCACCAATGGAAAGTCGCGTAAACCGGGAGAGCGATCCAGCCGCAACACAAATGGCCAAGCCGGGAACCGCGGCAACTCCCCAAGAGTCGACATAAGGCAGGAAGCCGAGAGTCCAGGTGACCTTGCAGAAATGCAGGAAGCCGAGAGCCTCGATAACTTCGCACCAACACAGGATGTCGGTAGTTTGAATGCTCTCCAGCCATGGAGAGTTTAGGCAGTGCAGAACGATCGCAAGACCGTGAGGTACCTTCGAACTCGGCCGCGCTGTAGAATGACAACATGAAGAGATATGTGGTCATGAATGCGCGGCCGCTCCGCGAGAAACCGCCATGGGCAACATACGAAGGTGAAGAACCTCCTCCCTTCGTACACCTGCGATCGTTAAAAGAACACCCATTCAGATATAAAGAAAACTTGGTTTATCTAATCTCAGCCGAAAATTTCTTGTCAACCGAGGTACAGAAAGCTCTAACCGAACGGGGTTATCTCAATCCCGATGAAGTAACGAATAGAGAGTTCGATATAGGGGAGATAAATGTGACCGAAACCAAGGGGATTCAACTAATTGGGGTGTACGTGAAGAGCTATGTAGATGAAAGCCCTATGCGCGCCGACGTGACAATCAACTCACATTAGCCGAGTGGGCAAAATTCATTGATCAGATCGACAATACGTTCATGAGCAAACGTAGTCGCAGTGTTGTACAAGAACAACCTACCAGTACCTCCAGTGCTCGAAAGGTTCAAATTGATCAGGGACACCGTAGGATGAATAAAACTTATAATAAGATAGCGAACGACTTTTACTGGCGTAACATGAGACCCGACGTAAGGCAATTCGTCGCGCTCTGCGCCACTTGACAGAGTAATAAAATGGTATGGGTAAAAACTCGATTGCCACTGTTAATCAGCAATACACCGGCGCTACCGTTCGCGCACATCTCGTTGGATTTCTATGGACCGTTAGAGAGTTCGAAACGCGGAAAGAAATACATCCTATCGGTGCAGGACACGTTGACAAAATATATAATATTAATACCGACAAAACACGCGAATGTAGAGGAAGTGGCGCGAGCGCTAACAGAAAAAATAATATGCGTATTCGAGCCGCCGACAGCAATAGTCACGGACCAAGGCACACATTTTCAGAATCGCTTGCTGCAAGAATTCGCGAAAATTTTTGGGATCACGAAGTTTAGCACCACCGCGTACCACCCCCAGTCGAACGGGTCCATCGAGAGAATGCACCACACTCTAACGGAATATTTGGGGAAGTACGTGAACGCCGTCGAGTGTTGGGACGAATGGACCGTGATTTTCCAGCATGCATACAACTGTACCTAGCACGAGAGTTCAGGGTACACCCCGCATGAGTTGCTGTTTGGAACTAGACCAAGGACACTGTCCAGCTTCCCAACGAAGGAGGACGGCTTATCGTAAAACGCGTACGTTGAGGATGCGATAGTGAACCTCACCACCCTTCAAACCACAGCGGCTATGAACCTCATGCAGTCCTTATACCGCTCGAAATATTACTACGACCGGAAGCTGAACACAAAACATTTCCGCGAGGGAGAGATGGTATTTGTACTAGAGGAACCCAAGAAAGGCAAATTCGCAAAGAAGTACCTCGACCCTTTCGAGATAATTGGAATTAACCGGGAGACGAATAACGTAACGGTGCGAAATAGCAAAACAACCAAAATAGTTTACGCAAATAAAATCGAGAGACCGAGCGCGCTAGCTAGGCGAGCCGAAGAGTGCGTGTAAACCGCTAGGCGCAGTCGTTTTTTTTTATTGTTTTTTTTTCGAGGCCCCGGACGCGCCGCGTAAAATAAAGTTAAGTAGGCAAAGCAAAAGCCTGTAGATTAAAAGCCGCACCGTGATTACAAACCGCGCGAAAACCGAGCGGCCAAGGCTCGTCTTTAGGTCGATCACCGCGCAACCTTTTGAATCAATTAGGAAGGGGCCAATATACCCCCACACAATATTCCCTTGTCCTCGCTGGGCCAGCACCAAGCCAAGGCCGTGCGAGAATAGCAAAGGCACCACGCTGCTTAAAAACTAAAATCTAAAAAATCGCTAAAATTTTAGAAAAGTGGACACAATCTGTAGAACGAATGTAAGAAAAGTAGACAATTAATCTAAAATCGCTAAAATTTTAGAAAAGTGGACGCAGTTAGGAGTAAAATTTGCAAAAATATCACAAAACTCTGTAAATAATGAGGGAAAACAGGTAAATATTTACGTAGTTAGAAGTAAAGTTCATAAAAATATCGCAGAATTATTAAAATAAAGAAGGAAGTTAGAAAGGTTGTACCATTAATCAAAAGAGGAAGCCGCCAAATTCTAGGTAAATGGTACCGCATTCTATAGAGTGCATATAGAAAGTTGGTATAATTGATTCAAAACAAAATATCGCCTAAAAACTTCAGGGAAATGTCACTGCAACCTATAAAGTAAATAAAGGAAGTCGGTGCAATTATCAAAAAAAAATCGCAAAAATTTAATAAAATGTTACTGTTCTGGTAGAAAATTAATCTAGAACTATGTAGATCTATCTAGTTTGCCTTGGAAATAATCGAGGGCCTCGATAAAACTAGATAATTTTCTACCAGGGTGCATTCCATAAAATAAATTTAGAAAATTGAACAAGTAAGTTAAAAAGTCGCAAAATTTCAGCAAATGTTACTGATTCTATGAAATAAATGTAGAATATTGTATTAGTAATTTAAAAAAGGCGAAGTTTTAATAAAATATTAGTCATTCTATGAAATAAATTTAAAAAATGGTGCTAGTAGTTTAAAAAAAAGTCAAAATTGTAGTAAAATATTAATAAACATTCAGTGGTTTCTGGACGTGCCGCGCGAAAACATCATGCGCCGGCTAATAAATATAGAGGCGCTTTTGTCTCCTTGTCTGAACCACTCAGGGTGCAAGTTTTACAGTGTATTTTGTTGTATGCTATGCTTTTTAATTGGTTTTGCTTGTTGTGATAAGAGATTGTGATCATGATACCGTAATTTGTTTTATTAGCCTGAAGTAACAAAAAACTCCCGAAACGTTGCTAATGTGAAATAAATTAGTGGGTTAGTTCCTAGAGATCGCTCGATTTTTATTCATCTAAGAAATTCCCTTGGAACAACAAATTCATCTTTACAATAATTTAAGAACTTTATATAGCACCTGCCGGGGCATGAAATCTTAAGCAGCAGGCCTCGTTCCTTATCGAATGAGGAGGACGAAAACTTAGTTGCGCTACTCTCTAGGGACACAGTAATTAAGCACTAGAACACTTATACAATCATACTTATATACACACACGAATACAAAATCATAACGAAAGAACACACACACATGCACGTAAAAATACTCACATACACACACACGAATACAAAATCACAACGAAAAAACACACACACGCACATACACACAAAAACGTCACTCGCACACACGAGCGCAACATTGTTTTTTTTGGGCGACGAGGACGTGGCCTACGCAACCCCGCGGCAGCTATGATAGCAGAGCGGATGTGCGCTAGACTCGCAGTTAGCTCTGCTTGCCGCAGCTCCAGCGTTCCCATGCACAAAGTGCAGAGCTTGCCGAAGTGGTAGGTGCATCATCCTCACTAACAAACTATCAACCACAATCACGCCTCTATTTCTTTCTACTCCTCACCATCACCCATCCGTCACATACGAAATCATCAGTTTTTCTCAAACGGTTATATCTATGAAATATAAAAATTAAAGTTTTTGAAAAAAATTGAGATAATTAGGTATATGGATAAGAATATTCTGTAAAATTTTGTAGGCTTTATCTTTTTCTTTTGAAGGGAAATAAATAGATTTTTATTCAGCTTCAAACACTGGAGTATATCGGCAGCATTTGATCTGTAACTTTCCAAAACGGTAGTTTGTTACATTTTTATATTCGACTAATTAAATTATAAGAAGGCGGACGAATTCGCCTAAAGCGAAATTCGAACCTAAGATTATTTTTGACTCTCATCAACAGACGAGCACGTTATCGAAATAAGTCATATCTAGTTTAAACGGTTATATATCGGAAATCTATGATGGCAAATCGTTCACAAAATTTTAGATGATTAAAAATTCAGTGAATCTACGTACTAACGTCTCATTACAGTTTATTTAAATATTTAAATAATTTTAATAAATTATGTACAGAGAAGAAATTGTTGTGATAAGGATTATTCCCAATCTTTCTGCAATTTTAGTACAAAATTATCTTCTGTCAAACCATCAATGATAAATAAGCACACCCTTTTCGAGATATAAAATTCTTTGTTCTAATAAATTAATTTTAAATTGCTATATTTTATTCTAAATAATATCTATAATAAAAGGGTGTGTTTTTTTATCATTGGATCAAGTACCAATGAATTGATAGCGGTTTTTTTTTATAGTAATATCATGGATGGAGTTACAGAAATATTACTCACGCGTTTTAAGTCTCATTCTAAAGTCTCGTCTAAACGTTTGACACCTTTATTTAAAATTTCTTTTGCTTTCCAACTATTGTTGTTAAAATGTTTTTTAAAAGCTTGGTGTTGCCGAGATATCAATTATATAGTAATTTTCATCAATGATATTAAACATTATATCTGACTTTTTCTATTATACAGTATTCTATATTCTGCATACTTTAATACTTGTAACGAAGCGATTTTTCGTCTATTGTTACGCACGCGCTTCAATACGAATTGAACCTATTTTTGAATGGAAATCCGCCATCCAGCATCCAGGAGATCAATCACTCTACCTCACGTGTACGGTCTTATAGGAAAACAAATCATTATTTATTATTTTGTCTTTTTCATTTTCATTCCACCGAGATATCTGCGAGCGTATCCTATCGGGGAAAGATTTACATCGGTTTTAGCCACAATATCTACATGCAGTACTAACGCCATCGACGCACATTCTCCAAGCGTCTTTCGCTACGCGGGCCTGTCTGCCTACGCTACTGTCGTCGTTTCCATGAAGAATTGCCTGGGTAGGGCCGAATTAAGTTGCTCTCTCTCTCTCTCTGACTTCCTAAATTCTCTCCCTACATGTAATTCCTCTCAAGCATTTCGTGTTTTATAAAATAAGGAAAACGCACATAATATATAATGATAATGTGTTTAGTAAGTACATCTCTCTACTTAATAAATTATCACAGCAACTTTCAAAGGAAAATATAAAGTCTTTTAAAATGTCGTTATCCAACAAAATGCATTTCTTTTAACATTTTTTTTATTTCTTTAGAAGCAATACATCTCTCTACTTAATAAATTATCACTGCAACTTTCAAAGGAAAATATAAAGTCTTTTAAAATGTCGTTATCCAACAAAATGCATTTCTTTTAACATTTTTTTATGACTCGAAAATTTACAGAATTAAAGTGCTGGCGCGATGCCGAAATTCGATGCTAGATTGCCGGTGGTCTGCAATTCGATGGTGGCTGATAACCCGGCGATGGTGTTTATCTTCTCCCTGAGGATTCTCAGTAGGTTCATGACTCCTATCGATCTTCTCTGGAGGACAAACCGTATCGAACACACCACTGCTTCTTGTCTGGCGTCTTTCATCGCCACGGATTCCGGTAGTCTGACTGCCTTTTTTTAGAACTTTGTCCCCGATATTTGGTGCTCAATTACGTCGTCGCATATTGTAATGTTTACTTTGCTTTTGGAAACTACGTGCTAAGTTGGTTTTTCGAGCTCAATCACTTCCTTTGCTCGTTTGAAATGTATTTCCATACTGGTGGACGACTAGTTACCTACTTCCTGATGTATGCTTCCGGAGAATACCCTGTAGACTCACTTGGTGCAGTGGTATACCCAAAACCATCCCATGTTCTCTGGGATTTGTTTATATACTGGCATACTATACCTTTTGTTACTCGATTGGTTCGCTCAACTGGGTTACGCTGCGGTATGTACGGTGTGGTGCGTTTGTGTTCGATTCTAAAATCGATAAGTAATTGTTAAATTCTTTTCCAATAAATTGCTTGTCGTTATCACTCGCCAGTGATCGAGAGCAACTATGTCGTAACATGATTTGTTCCTTAACAGTGAGGCAAATAGCATGTTCGTGGCCTTTCATAAGGGTTTTAGTTATACCCATTTCATAAGGCGATTCTGTATTCCAGTAGCATGATATTACTGGTATTTGACGTCGGTTGAAGTCCAACAAGATCAATCGAGACCATCTTCCAGGGTTGTACATGTCCCGATGTTGGATTGTCGTATGATTCCAGGAGTACTCCCTTCCGTTCTTCCGTCAGTGTGCATAGTTTCCACTCCTCACTTGAATCAGTATCATTGAGGTCCAGTGTGTGGAGGATGTGTTGAAATAAATGGCTATTTCTTAAACAGCACTTCAGATTCTCTTCCAGTTTTTCCTGTACTCAACTGCGGTGTTGTCAACGCCTCTACGGTAGTAGATCTCGTAGTCCCATTGTCCGAGTTCCAATGGAAGGTATTAGCTATAGGATTGTTGCTACCTTTTTTGGGTCTATATGCAGACCTTCTTTGTCTACAATATGACCTAAGTATTTTAGACGACTCCGAGCAAAATGGCATTTTTCTGGATTCGGTTTCCAGTTGGCATTTCGCAACCGTCTAAAAACCTCGGTAAGAATCTGTATGTGTTCCTCCAAGGTGGTGCTGAGGATCACTATGTCATCCAGGTAGATAAAGACATACGGGCCAAATCAAGAGTGATAATTTGGTCGAGCAATCTCTGAAACATAGAGGGCGCTGCATGGAGACCAAACGGAAGAACGGTAAATTCAAATAATCCTCTTCCAGCTATAGTAAAAGTTGTAAGAGGTCGACTTTCGTCTGTCAGTGGGACTTGCCAGTAACCGTTTTTTAGATCGATAGTTGAGAGGTGACGTGCTCCTTTTAACTTATCTAGGGTGGAATTCACACGTGGCAGAGGGAAATCGTCTTTATCGCTCACCGCATTGAGACGACGAAAGTCTACACATAAACGATATTTTCCGTTTTTCTTTTTCGCCATTAAAACGGGTGAGCTCCAAGTATTGTTCGTAGGTCGGATAACTCCTTCTGCCAACATCTTTAAGCTTTATTTCGTGCTTTGTTAGCTGAGTATCCCCTTTGACTCTCTCGAAGCTCAACATCTCGCGCTCCAGGACGACCTTAAGGGTTTTCCGCTCATCGGCCGTGAGACCGTTTAAACTCACTTGAGAATTGACATTGCATAGTTCTACTGGTCGTTTATTGTATCCTGGATGTATTCTTTTTCCGTTGAGATATACTTCCAGACACATTTTAAGCAGCACGTCCATACCCAGGAGCATGTCGTGTACTAAGATTTTCATGACCCGGAACTTATGATCGATCTCATCGCCGTGTATGTAAGCTCTGCCTTCTGCACTTTGCTTTAGGATTGTCTCTGTACTATCCGCCATCGCTGCAGCTCGGTAGTCATCTTCGATGTACCAACCTTCTTGCTCACAGCGGTATAACAATCGGCCATTTATAAAGGATTCGACATACCCTGGATCGATGAAAGCTTGTTTGTGATATTGACATAGAGCCTATTGTCGAGGTTTTTCCGGGCCGGTCTCTCGACTTTAACTCACCGACCCAAGCCTCGTTTTCCGAAGCATGGCAAGGACAGTATCTGCTTGTACCTGCGTGTAAGTGAGTGTGTGTGTGTTGTGTGTGTGTGAGTGAGTGTGTGCGTGTGTTGGTATGTGAGTGTGTATGTACGTGCGTACGTGCGTGTGTGTGCGTGTGTTTGTATGTGTGTGGGGGGGGGGGGGGAGGGGACGAAGGGGATACAATAATTTTTTTAGTTTTTTGGATTCGTTTTTGTTCTTATACTGAAAATGAATTTGAAACAGAATATAATTACCTATATTTTACAACCCGAAATTTTGGCTAAGGTGTTTCCTTTGTTTTGCTATGCACGGAACCGTCATTTTTTGTTTCAACAGTGAGTCCCCTCAAATATATGATGGAAAGAGTTTGAACAAATCTGAGGTAATTAGGACAATTGAGAAGATTATTCTATGCTTGAGAAAAAAATAATTTTGAAGAAAAAAACGATTTTCTATGGCGAACAATAATTCATGTAAAACGGCATTATTCAGTCTGAAAATTTCTTAAAAGGTTGCTTTTTACTTTATCTTGGCTAACTTCTTAGCCCAGGTCATGAGGACTTTTATTTTTCAAGATTTACTAGGATATTTCTTTTTCAAAAAATTTTTGATTGTTTATTTCTTTATTACACGGTAATTTTTTACCAATGAACGCTTATTTTTTTCGTCTTCTAAGGTGGAACTTTACTGATTTTTAAGAAATCTCTCCCTTTTGTCCAATAATATCAAAACTTCGGTAACTTTTTCTGTTATAATTTAAGAAGATTGTAAAATCAATTTTGAGAATTTTTCACTACGTATTTTTTACTGGTTATTGGGGAAGAAATATATTTTTGTAATAAAAACAAGGATTTTTAGAAAAGTTTCTTGCGCGTACGAATTTGGCGAATTCTATTTTAAAAAATTCTAGAATATTTTTCAACTTAAAATGAACAAAAGTTAATTTTTCTGAAATTGTTTAAACTCAGTTAATGGTCTGAAATAAATGAAACGTTTCTTGAACTTGAAAAAATATTTAAAAACTACATGTTTCAATACTTACAATTGACAAATAAAATGTTTGATATCAAATTACATCAAAACAAAATATTAACTTTTTTCTCAATACTTTAACCGATATTTTCTGGAAGTTTCAAAAATATCCATGGTCATGGGTTGCGAAAGGAACTTTTCAAAGTTAGAAAAGTAAGTTTCGAGAAAAACGCGTTTGAAGTATTTATTTGATATGCTATTCAATGTTTCACTCAACTGGCTATAACTTTGGTACAACAAAGAGTTTTGACATCCAGCAGGTCTCAAAATGTTCTTAAAACTATTAACATAAAAAATATGCAATGAAAAATTTCCCCTAATGAACATTTTAAACATATAGGTTTTAAAAAATGTCTGTCTGTATGTATGTAACTGTGTGTGTATGTGTGTGTGTATGTATGTCGTCAAATTTTGTGGTCTTCATAACTTTTGAAGGCCACCATATTTCGGGCTGAAATTTTACAGTTATATCAGATATGATCCAACATAGAATTGATTAAAATTTGAAGCCAAATTGTCGAAACTTATTGCTTATTTCCAAAAACAAAAGCATTTGGGTGGGTGTGGATGTATGCATGTGTGTGTATGTGTGTGTGCTTGCGTGTGTGTATGTGTGTGTTTGTGTGTGAGTGTGTTATATGGCATATCACCATTCATCCAATCTGCGGTATAACTTCCACAAACTTTGCACAGATATTTGATATCAATACCAGAAGTGCTCTTGAAAGTTTCAGCAAAGATGATCAAATAGATTTTTTATGGCCATTTTTCATAATTTAAGAATTTTCAAATTTCAGTCTTCTGATTTTTCTTTTAATGCTGGAATGGCTTTTGAGAAGCCTATTTTTTTACAGAATAGAGTACTAATAAAATGAGCCGGAAATGATTTTATATGTGTCGTTTTTCAGTTGTTATACTGCGTGACAAAATTTGACAAAACTCGACTTATTTCTCGAGTTACGAGGCATAATATAGTACTTTATGCCCATCTGTGGATACATTTTTACTTGGAAAGCGGGACTAATGGACTGTTAAAAGACAATATTGTTAAAAGACTTGATGAAATAAAGGAATTTGGACTAGTTTCCATTGAAGTCACTTCTATTCCGCTAATCATTTTTGCGGGCAAAAAGTGTAATTTTGGTCTCGCTTTTCAGCGAATAAGTGGCCATTTTCGTTCAGATGGGCGTAAAAATCTTTAATGAATAAAGGATTGCATTCAAACAAAATTCTAATTATGCTTCTTCTTATTATTATTATTGTAGAGGCCAAGTAGTGAAGATAAGCAATAACAATGCATACAGGGCCACAGCTATTTATATCAGTAATCTCAGGCCCTGCTCTGCTAGTAACAATGTACTGGGTTTTCTTTTCATTTATTTATAGACCTATTTCTTTAGCTATTTTTATTAATATTTCTACGTTTTTTTATTACAGTTTTTCTGTTTTTTTCCTATAATGTCTATGTCATCTGCGTATGGTAATAATTGTGTTAGGAAGCCATTTATTACAATTCCTGCATTGCTTTCTTGTACCTCCCTGGCCACGTATTCTACAATTAAATTAAATAAGAGAGTTGATAGTGCATCTCCCTGTTCTAGTCCATTGTGAATGTCAAATTACTGCGATAGGCTCCTATCTGACCGGACTATACCCCGACTGTTATCTAGGCACATTCTGATTAAATTGACTAAATTTTTTGGTACGCCTAGAAAAACTAACACGTGGAACATTTTATGTCTTATTATTGAGTCTCTCGCTTTCTTAAAATCAATGAATAATTGGTGTACCGTTTCCCCGTATTCCCATTTCTTTTCGAAATGCTGCATAACCGTGAACATCTAATCGCTTGTTGACCTGCTTCGCCGAAATCCACACTGGTAGTCCCCGAAGATTTCCTCCGCGAGCGGTGTGAGTCTATTTAGTAGTAAAATATATTAGAGAGAATTTTGTAGCATGTACAGATAAGAGAAATGCTTCTATCATTATTACAGTTCGTTTTATCTCCGTTTTTGAGTATTGAAACTATGATTAAGTCTCTCCATTCTTTGGGCATTGTTTCTTTCCTTCATATGATTCAAATAAAATTATGAATTATTTTCTTAAATGATTCTCCTCCCTGTTTAAATAGTTCAGCCCATAAATGATCTATTTGAGGGGCTCTATTGCTTTTTAACTTGTCGATTGCCTTTCAGACCTCCTATAGGCTAGGTGGCTCAATTTGTGGTTCAGCAGTGTGAATTTCATTATAGTCGAAAGCGGTTTGTTGTTTGTGTACGTTTAGAAGCTCGTCGAAATAATTTGTCCACCTATTTAGTACCCCATCTGTGTCCGTTATAAGGTTCTCATGTTCGTCTCTTAGGAAGTTAGTTTTACTTTGGGATTATTTCCTTATTACGTATATACCTGTATACATTTCCCGAATATTATTACTATTACTGTTTTCTTGTATTGCTGAGAGTTTATTATTTTCCCACTTTCGTTTTTTATTCCGAAAAATCTGTTTGGCTTGTTCTTTTACATTACGGTAATGCGCGGAGGTGATCTCATTCACGTTGTTAAGGATAAGCATTCTTGCTTTTTTCCATTTTCTATTCCATTCTTCGCATTCCTCGTCAAACCACGGTTTTTGTTTGTTCTTTCTCCGTTGACCTAACACCGACGTAGCAGCTTTTATAGAGCTTTTGATATTTTCCCAGGTATTTTCGATGTCATTCCCTTCCTCCGGGTCACCTATACTACTGCTATCCGAACATCTAGTTTACTTGAAAGCTCATCCCTATATCTAATTTTATTTCGCGGGTCATTTAACTTTTCGAAATTAAATTCCTCTGTTTGGAATGTTTTATTCTTATTTTTATTTACTAGTAAACGAGCCCTAATCTTGGCTTTAACTAGAAAATGATCTGAATCGCAATGGGCTCCCCGGTAAGTTCGGACGTCTAGAATATTGACATGCCGTCTTTGGTCAATTAAAACGTGGTCGAGTTGGTTGAGTGTGCATCCACCGGAAGTTCTCCAGGTTACTTTGCGTCTGTCTAAATGAATTAAATATGTACTTTTAAATATAAGATTCTTAGACGCGGCAAAACTAATTAATTTCACTCCATTATCGTTACTCACGTCATGTAAGGCTTCTGTTCTTATGGTTGGTCTAAAATTGACCTCCTTTCCAATTTTCGCGTTAAAATCTCCTAGCAATATTGCTGCTTCATGGGTTGAAAATCTATCAAACACCTAATCTAGGTTTGTGTAGAAGGAGTCTTTGATTGAATCGTCCGTATCCTCCTTATGCGATCGTTAGTAAGTTCAAAATCAATTTCCGCGCATATTACTCTATTATTTACTAAGAAAGCCGTTCCTAGATGCCCGTCTTTTTTCAATGCGCTATCGAAAATTGTGTAAATTATGCTTTATAAACTAAAATATTAAAGTAAATAGTAAAACTTTTAAATATTATTTGTAATAATTTAGCAAATTGGTGTATTTTTGTATTATTTATTAAAAATATATGCATCTTATGAACCTTTGTAATTTTCATGGCTCTACTACACATTGATATTTTATACTTATCGGCACTTGCTTAATTACGAGTATAAAGTAGTTTTTCTTAATATATTCGTTATTATTTATTTTTATAAGGTTTTTATACATGTAAAGAGTTAAAAAATAGAAAGTCATTTAGATAATAACTATTCACAACAAGTTAATTTATCCCTTAAAAAAATTCATTGATTAGTGGTTGTTAAGTCTAGGATTAGAGAGGCACGTAATGTATATTTATGATTGTTTAAATATATATATATATATATATATATATATATATATATATATATATATATATATATATATATATATATATATATATTCATCACATTGTACACATGACAATATAACTACAACTATTTAATCTGACACATTGTAGATAATTAGACTAAAAAGTCATATTTGATAAAAATGCCTTATAGAAGTCTTTGGTTCTGAAGTCGCGATATATATTTATATACACACATATATATATATATATATATATATATATATATATATATATATATATATATATATATATATATATATATATATATATATATATATATATATATATATATATATATATATATATATATATATATATATATATATATATATATATATATATATATATATATATATATATATATGTATATAAATATATATCGCGACTTATACGATATATATATATATATATATATATATATATATATATATATATATGTGTGTATATAAATATATATCGCGACTTCAGAACCAAAGACTTCTATAAGGCATTTTTATCAAATATGACTTTTTAGTCTAATTATCTACAATGTGTCAGATTAAATAGTTGTAGTTATATTGTCATGTGTACAATGTGATGAATCAGAAGAATGTATATACAGTGGCTTCTCAATAATACATCACACCTTCCATTAAGAGGTCGTTATAATAATTAAAAACGTATTTTAAAAAATTGCTATACGCTTAATATCACATTGATCTTGTTATATAGGAGTTATTGAGAGTTTACTGTAGATGCAATAGGAAATATACGTGTATTGAAGTAAGACGGCCAGTGCAAAGGAATAGCGTTACTGATTAGCGCACTCGCCTTCTGACGAGAATGAAAATGGAACTAAGATTCGAATTTTGCAGTAAGTGAATTCATCCGTAGTAAAATATTTTTTTCGTTATACAATATTATATAATATTGCTCACTTTTAACGCTTCTAGAAGACTCTATCAATCGCAATGAAATACATTCTACGATCGCATCTATATCGTCCATAGCCAATAAAGTGATATTTATAAAATTTAAAGACACTTCCACATTTTATTAGCAAATAATACCAATTGAAATTTTGAAACGGCATCGTCGTTGAGAAAATGAAGCAGTAGGAACAATCGATATAATATACGTGTACTGTCGCACTGTCTCCAAGTGCACTGAAGAGGCAATAAAAATTACGTACAAAACGTGATTTATTTCTCAGATTCTATCGAGAAAGGGAAAAACCTTGGAACTCACCCACAACATGTGAGTATATTGCCTCGCATCAAACGAATGTCAGATCGTCTGAATTGTTCCACCGTATAGCACTTGGCCACTCTTAAAGTCGGAATTAGATAATATAGAGTTCAAGAAACTTGAAAGTTCGACGGAGCCTCGTAACGATGCTCTTAACACCTTTACATTATAAATTAATTGTTAATACTTTTTAAGGTAAAAGTCAGTTTTTCCATCATATATTACCTATTACCTATTCATTACCTATTTTTTTCGGTAAATTTAAATATTTGAACAACATATAACGAAATAAAATTGTTAACATTTTTTTAAGGTTTTTAGGTGGCTTTGATCGGCTATAATGAAAGCTTGTAGGTATATTCCTTCACCTACCGCAAGGTTCTGAGAACCAATGAGATCAAATTGGAGGTTTTAAAGTTCTATTATGTTCATTATACATACATATAATTATGTAATTAATATGGGAATTTGAAAATACAAATTATTGATCAAAGATATAGCGTATTTAAGCCATATTTTATGATAAAATTTTTAAAAATTTGAAGTATTCAGGCTTAAATAAGCTGTAACTTTGGTCAATAATTTTTATTTTCAAATCCACACATTGACTGCATAATTATATGTATTATGAACACGATAAAACTTTAAAATCCCCAATTCGATCTATTGGCCCTCAGAACATTGCAGTAGGTGAAAGAATATACAGGCTTACATTACAGCCGATCAAAGAGACCTAAAGAAACATAAAAAAAATCGCTGCCAATTAATTAGCACTTAGCATCCTCTAACTAAATTAAATAATCCAATATAAAATTCTTTGTTTTAATAAATTAATTTTAAATTGCTACATCTCTTTCTAAATAATACCTCAAAAAAGGTGTGCTTTTTAATCATTAATAGTTTGACAAAAGATCCTCTTTTACTAAAATTGCAGAACGATACCCTGGTAGAAATCTTATCGTGGCGCCCACATTCGCTATAACGACCTTTATAGGCAAAATAGATAGTACTAGAGTGTACAAAACTCGATAAATCCACACAGATCTACATAGTTTTCGCAATAATAATATGTACGTATAAAATCTGTGAGGTTATGTATTATTTATTGAACAGAACTTTTATTGTAAAAATTAATATTAAAAAAGTTTAAAATGCAAGTATTCAATTATAATAATAAGATCTACAGTTCTATTCATACTATTTACATATAAAAGTAGTCAGAAAGCATATCTAACTTAAGAAATGAAAATTTAGAAACAATGTTCCTTGCATATGAAAAACAGTGATCACAAAATAATGTTATTGATTGATGTAGTTGTTTCTTGAAGAGTAATGTATAAATAATAATAATATCATATGTACAAATATGTACTTTATGACATGCTTTATTTAAAAACTAGAATTTTAATTTCAGAACTACAAATAATTTTGTATCCATATGTAAGTTTTTATAATACATAAACTGCTCATCTGTGAGAACATTTTCAAAGACAAACACATTAGTCGAACACATGTAGACGATAATTTTCTTTATAAGAAACAAATTGCTATGTTTTATTTATTTATTTTTTTTTTTTTTTATTTAACGTCGCCATGTTTGTGCTTCCATGTGGTGCTAATCGACGACGGGGGTCTGCGGTGTGTTTGTAAACAAAGCACATGTAATTTTTACAGAGGTGCTTGTATCAATCGGCAGAGACTAGGATTCGAACCCGGGTCACCGGCGTGGGAATCCGACACTCTACCGACTGAGCCGCCGCAGGCCCCTTGCTATGTTTTAACTGGCCATATATATCAAATGAAAGTGTTTGATTATAAATTAATCACAGTAGGAAATACAAAAATAGAACGTATATATAATAACTCAAATACATTATTTCTTTTTAAAAATAGAAAATTAATCAGTTGATAATAAATGTGTGTAAAAATAGTGTTCCTTACATTAACCATACAGGTTTTGAAACCAAGCCTGTATTTAGGATGGAACATAATCAAATGTAAGGAAATTAAATTTATATAAACAAAATAAATATATGCACTAATACTTCATATAGTTATTTGGATAATCAGATTATTTTCTTATTTTGATTGTTTAATATATATGTGTAACATAATATTGTTATTGAGTTCTTAAATACAAAAACTCGATGTATCTAAAATTTGATAACCTTACACTTTAGAGGTTATTTACATTTACTTACATTGGTAATAGGCGAGCAATAACAAGTAAATACCTTTAAATCAAAATAATACATAATAAGCATAATAGATTATGCTTCTGTTTCTTAAAACATAACCTTTAAGTGGTTGTTATTGTCATAATTTTGCTTATCTAGTTTTATCGGGGTAAATAATATGGGAAACTGGAAGGGTCGACCGTTACACGCCTTTATAGTAACTATCTAGTTTGCCTACATAGATCTACACTTCGCGAGATTATTCTACATAGATCTATAAAGTGGACGGGATAAATTTCTACCAGGGTAGGTAATAATCCTTATCACATCAATTTTGTCTCTGTACGTAATTTTAAAATAGTTAAACTAACTATAATTAGATGTTAGTACGTAGATTAACTGAATTCATAATCTTCTAAAATTTTGTCAACAATTTGCCATCATAGATTTTCGAAATATATCCGTTTAAACTAAATATGAATTGTTCGTGTATAACAAAAGAAGGGAAAGTGTTTATCTAAAATTTACGGTTGCAAAGGGTAGATAATGTTATGCTATATTTAATGCATTTACACTAAATTGATCATAATATTTCTAACATACCAAAAAACTCGAAAAACTAAAACCCAAAAATTAAAAAATTGTTATAAAAAAAGCGAGTCGATGAATCATTAAATTTCTTTTTAATTACGAATTTTCATTACAAAACGAAAAAAATGAGTCCTGTTTGGTAAAATATGACCATGCAATTTTCGAGATATACTCGAACAAAAAAAATAATTTTAAAATACTTAACCTCAAATATCTCGAAATATAAAGGTTGTTGCAATCTGGGCTTGGAACTTGTTCAAGAGATACTAAAGAGCTACCGGTTTGTAAAGATTTAGATCAAATGCTGCCGATTTACTCCAGAATTCGCTCTGAATAAAAATTAATATTTTAGAAAAAGATTTTTATTTCTTTAAAAGAAAAAGATAATGCCAAAAAAAATTTCAATTTGTTTCAAAAATGTTTCTTGTTATATTTATTATTCAAAATTTCTTGTGGGAAATAATAGGTAATTTTATGCTATTTCAAATGCATTATCACTCAGTTGATGATATTATTTGAATGGTATCAAAAAGCCCATAAACCTAACACTCAAAAATCGAAAAACCACTAAAAAAACAAAGACGCATCGAATAACAAAAACAATGTTTGAGACGCCGTCTTTACGGGGACAGATACACCTGTAAATTTAAAATTAATTGATAATACGTTTTAAGGTAAAAATAAATCAGTTATCATACATTATCTGATTGTTTCGATAAATTTGAATATTTTATCAAACTACAACTAGAAATTTTTTTAAAATTCTTTTGAAGTTCATTAGGTCTATTTATGTTGAGCCAATGTAATCGAATTGGCGCTTTCAAGGATTTATTCTGTTCAAAATACACGTAGTACCGTGTACATTCAGAGTAATGTTGATCCACATCCATACATACATGTAGAAAAGCATACATAGGGTTACAACAATAACATTAAATAATATAATCGTAAATATCGAACTTAACTACTCTAGAAACAATTATTTTATTTTTATAATTCTAGGAGTCACAGACGCGCTACGAGCGTCATAATTTCGGTTGTTTAATGATATCAATATTAATTAATATTAATATGAATTACAGAAAATAGATATTAATATCCACTTTGTACTATATAGATTTATAGTTTTAACTTAAGTATCAAACAAATAAAAGAATAAAGAATCCCTAATTAAAAACGTCAGATGATTTCTGAATAAAAACTAGAGTAAAATATACCTTAAATTTTGACACATTGCGCATGCCTGCATGCACGGAGACACTTCTGCGCATGCCTGTGTGCACGCAATTGCTACTACGTATGCCTGCATGCACGAAGTCACTACTGCGCATACCTCTATATACGCAATAACTTCTGGGCACTTCTGTGTGTCCACAGTTATTACTGCGCATAATTTTTAATTAATACTAAGAATAAATCTTTATAAAATAAAGTCATAAGACTTAATTAAGTAACTAGATTAATACCTCAGATAATTAAATGTTTATACAAGATGGCAATGTTTGAATCTGTATATCTTAGGGACAGCATGATTAATTAATTAACAATATTTGCATATTAAACAAAAAAATCGATTTTATTATTCCAGAGAGAAATAATTTAAGACTAGAAATTATCACAAATCAAAAAATTAATGAACTATAATAGTTTAAACAGAATATAGATCAATTAAAATTGAGTTGTATGCAAAATAAAAAATTTAAATGTATTTTTCGCGAAATACATTTTTATAGCTTTGAAATGTTCCAGGTGTCTATCCCCTTAACATTAAGTCATCAAACAAAATTTAATTCATATTCTTCTATACTAAACTAAAGAAATTCGATTGATTTGTTATTAAAAGTGTATTTATCAAGATATAATTACCAATGTAGTGAAAAATACGATTTTTATGGCTATTTTGGAGAATTAAACTGCATTGTATTTTATTAAATAGAATAAGAGTATAATAAATAAGAAAAAACAGCGGATTATTAAAATTTAGGGTACAAAGAAATAAAAAAAATTTGTTTGAAGATTTTAAGTTGAAAGGCCAGACCATTGGAACATTTTAAAAATACACTATTATTAAGGAGGAATAGTGTATTTCTACGTATAACGCAATAATTATTGCGCAATAACAATTGTTTCGCATAACAAACGGAATTCAAAGAATTATAAAAATTAGTAGACCTTCACCTGAATAATTAATGTTTTTAAAATAACCTCACAATATTCTTAAACTTGACTACCCTATAAGGTAAGCGATTTTCAATTGAAAATAATTGTTCAAATAAAAAATCAATTTCATCTATTAGCAGTAATGTTTAAGTAATATAATCATAAATCATAAATCCAGCTACCAATGGGATATAAATTTCCTATTCACAATCAATGTTTTAAAGACAAAATTATTTACACCTTTCAGACAACAAGCTAGGGATAATACTAATTAACTTTCGACAATAAATGTTTTGATAAAGAAATAGTTAACAAAATACCTAGATACTTTTAAAAACAGCAATTTTTATTGAATATAATAAATGTTTGATAAATAATCATAAATTATAATCCTATCTATTTTGAAAAAAGATATTTTTTATCAAAAGCAACAAATACTTAACTAATCTACGATTTAATTATTTTAATATTTGAATACTTACAATAAAATTCTTAATGGGTTGATCCTGTGGTATATGTTATGAATTAGGTTTATATTTGATTATTCCAGTATATGGTCCATAAAAATTTCCAGGGTAAGGTTACAGATCTCAAAAAAATACAACTTTTTTGTATTTACCATTTTTTGCGAAAACGTTATTTAAACAAAGTTTATCGAGAAAAACGAAAAATAAAGCGCAAAACGCCATAAAAAATCGATATTTAGTCCACAATTAGATTAAAATAGATTGTACGCAAAAATTTCTCAGTGGTAAAATTATAGATTTCATAATTACACAACTTTTTTATAATTAAATAAACTTGACTATTGCTCAGTTAATAGAATCGTCTAAATTAAGAACCTCATTTCTCTCGTATAAAGGTGTACTGTATGTTTTTCCAGTCTCTAGCTTACTGAATGAGCCAAAGGGAATAAATTACTGTAAAAGAGGGTAAAATAGTTTAAAATTATAAAACAGATACTAAGTACAGAGAGAAAATGTTTGAAATTTTGAAAGGAGGAATATGCTTTTCAATCAACATATCCGATGGTCTTCTTAATAATGACGGATACCTTTCCTTAGACGCATAATGGACAAAAAGTATAATCCAAACATACCAGAGTAAAGCCAGGTGTATATTGTACGGTATAATAATATGGTATGATGACTAGGAAATAAATAAATGGTACTTATTTATATTAAAGAAAAGAAATCAATGTATTAATAAATATCACAAATGGGTCGTGGATTACGATTATAAAATAGACCATATATATACATGTATTTTACAAATAAATAGAGGAACGCTAACTCACACATACCACGCATACAATTCTTCTTTCTTCTTTTCTTCGACGATGAATAATAGTTGATTATCTTGATATTAATACCCAAAATTTAGGGTGATGTAGGCAGCAGATCTGCGTTGACATGAACCCACGGATTCATGAGGTTTTATGAGGCAAGGAAATTATTCAGCTTCTGCGTTGATGTAAGTAATTGCAGTGTAGAGGATTGCATGCGAGCCAACGGCTCGCGCTGCGAGCGAGAAAACGTAGCTAGTCTTCACACTCTGGTGTTTAGCGATCGAGTCATAGTTTCGGCAATAATTCCTCTCTCATCACATTTCTCCCACTTCTTCACTTTACTTCAAAGGTTTGTCGCTCTACTTTCTTTCTCTCTGAATCCTCTCATATAATCCATTACAATATCTACCAATTTTAAGTGTAGTTGTTGGACGTAAATGAGGTGTCCACCTGTCGCGTGAGTGTGCGTGTGCGTGTGCGTATGCGTGTGCCTGCCGTGTGCGTGTGCGTGTGTGAGTCTGCTCGCGTACATAAGTATGTGCATGCGTGCGTGCGTGCGTGCGTATGTGTGTGTGTATGTGTGTGTATGTATATATGTGTACGTACGTATAAAGTCAAAATTTGAACCCACCATTACTCTGCAAGGGAACATATGTTTAAACTTAGAACTGATTAAATTTTGGAGCTGAATGGATAATATTAAACTCAGTTTTTGGTAAAAAATATTAATGTTGAAAAATTTGTAAATGAATGTCATTGTATACGTTGAATTTTTCAGAAATATGTTCGTTTTTATAAAAGTAGACGTAATTTTGCTTTCTATTGATATATCTAACAATAACTTTAAAGTTATTTTTGTAAAATAGTAACAAAATATTAGTTCTAAAAAATTGTAAAAAACAAAAAAAAATTGTCATTTTATACGTGGCACTTGACAAAAATATGTACGTTTTGTCAAAATATTAGTTCCAAGAATTATTTGAAAAAAAATTTACATAACTTTTTAAGGTAAGGATATCCGCGCTCAAAATTTGCACACATATTACGTATGTTTGAGCTTAGAACTGATTAGATTTTGGAGTTGAATGGATAATACTAAATTTATTTTTTAGTAAAAATATTAGTTTTGAATAATTTGTAAAAATCAAAAAGAAATGTTGTCATTTTATACGTTAAACTTGTCAAAAATGTATACCCTGCTTCAATGAATTCTTTCTAGAAGTTTTAAAATTTTGACGCTATGAATTTATACACAGGTAGTTTTGATACTCCACATATAGGTCAACGAGAAAGAAGTTAGGACATATACTCCAAGATTAAACAATGCAAAAAAGATAGAATACAAATTGTAGATTCCAAGGCAGAGACCCAATTTAACAATTTCTTTTCAACGTAAAATGACCTTTTTACCTCACCCACTCCTACTATTGCTCTCAGAAACATTAATGAATGACAACGAACACATCGAACAACTTTCAAATAATTTTACAACAAAAACGTGTACCATCAAGAAACGCAGGCGTAGTTTTGTATAAAAACAGCTCCACACGATATACAATCACTCCACAGACAATTACTGCTTTCAATAATGCATCCGAATTAACAATAACTACCTCCGATTGTGGAAACATTTGCACAGAAAAGGGTTTCATTAGCAACAACAAATTTATACCTATTGTCTATCACAACACAAGTACCAATTATATTATAAAGCAGATATTTCAATGTTACCTTCCACAATAATACTTCGGTACCATTGGTACAATTTTTAAACGATAAATTACATCTACACATGGAAAACGACCTGCGCATTTCAACAACAGTTAAAAATACTTCTATTAACGCCGTACTCACTCGCAACTTGCAAAACATTAAAGGGATCAGCCTGAGTTAAACTCGATAAAAGAATTTTTTTACTGAACCGATAAAATTTTTTTATCAAAAACAACTACTGTGAAAATTATTTGGCTATAAGTACTTGATAAAATCTATAATTTTACTGTTACAGAACCTCAAAATCTTGCTTTTCCGTTGAACAAAATATTACCATTGACTCTTTACGACATGTACTTTATCATTATTTTTTTCAGAAAACAAACTAATATTTTAAAACCACTAAGAATTTCTTTTTTTTTAAATCGGTTTGTACTCCGAAAGATAAAGATAAAATATTTTTGAAGGAAGAAGTAAACTGTAAAAGTTTTAGTATATGCTAAAAGAAGTCAATCGTAATATCTTGTGTCAAGTAGGAGCAAGATATTGAGGTTCTACAACGATAAATTTACAGATATTATCAAGTATTTGTAGTAAGAAACTTTTCAGAATGGTTGCTTTTAAAGGAAAAAAATCCTTTAAAATCCTCCCCTTAAGGAGGGTCTTTCGCTAGATATAGGGCATATAACACAAATTATATCAGAGTTTATGAAGGTCCTATGATAAAATTAATGAAATGTACTTAATAATAGTTCATAACTACATGAAAAAAAATTGTTCCGAAGAAATCGTGACGTTACAAGTGTAAATATTGTCAAATTAAAAAATATTTAGTTGAACCCTCATCTTTTTTAATTTTGTAACCAATTTTAATCTTTTTGAGCTTATTTTTTTTCTTAAACATTTTTCTACAAAGTTAACGGAATAAATTTATAAAATACTATATCTGTGATTAGAGTTTACTTATAAATCGTATTATATTATAAATCAGAGTCGAACTGAATCTAAAACCGTTTGATTTTTTTGTTTCAGATAGCCCGTCTTTGAGCAGTAGACTACGGCGCACACATACCTACTTTTTGAGGAATTACGTTTGCCTGTCATTTTCGTGTATAAAAAGTGTTTAAAATAAATAAAAAAATTTTTTTTATGTATTTCGACAATATATTTATTAAGCCCAACAAATCTTATATTAATGTCTATAATAGTACCTCTAAATAAATTCACAAAAGTAGCCATTTGTTTGAGCTTTCAAAGTAGAATGATCCCTTAAGTACATTTCATTAGTTTTATCATAGGACCTTTATAAACTCTTATATGATTTTTTGTTTTATGCCCTATATCTAGCGAAAGACCCTCCTTAAATCAAACATTTGCGTAACATACTTCAGCTACCATAAAACAATAATTACTCTCATAAACAATGAAGACAATAAACAAGACACAAACAAACAAATAAGTCAACAATAAATACAAGAATGGCATGATATTCACAATGTACATAAAATTAAAATAAGTATTAATTAACTATACATTTTTAACAAATGTATAACATAAACTATTACTTAATAAAAATTTAATTATATACCAAATACTTTTAAAGAATATTAAAAACTTCATATTGGTATTTCCATTAAAAAACATATCTATCCTATTATTTTACAATAACAAATCGTCAAGGTGTTATTCACATCTGTTGCGTATCCCACGACATACATTTTTTTCATACAATTGAAACGTGCTAGGTACTTAACCAGTAATTTTAATTAAATTAAGTAATTTCACGAAACAGTTTATCCTAGATTCTACAAGCAATTTGTAAATTATTACCCACTCAGCATATATAAGCGCTAGCTCCGCAAAATTCGTCTTGCAACGGCACTCGGATAAGCACGTGATAAATGTGTGTTTTACAAATCTTTCGCGTATTCGCCCTCAACTTTTCTCTAATTCGGGTAAAAATCTAATACGCGCGCTTGTGGTGGCGGATTCAATAAATTCGTTCCCTGCAGTTTTGCGCATGTGTGTAACCTGACGAATCAGTAAAGTTTTGGCAGAGCCGTCCGCGCGTGAATTCGCGTTTATCTCTGCCGCGCGCGACCCATAATTCACTAAAGATCTCCAAGATATGCATGAAACTTTGCTGCTGTGGAGTCGTCCTCGTCTTCGTCGTAGGTAGTCGCGCCAAGTCGTTGCAAGAAGTCCTATCATCTAGGGCATTAAAATTACTTAATAAGCTCGAAATTTAATTGAATGGGAGTTTGGGGCTTATCTGGGATCTTTTAAATATCGTTTCGAAATAAAGTTGTTAAATCAAAATATTCGAAATACCGCAGAAATAAATACATTTTGATAATCCTACAATCTTTCATTTCTTTATACAAATTCGTTTATGAGACTATTATTGGAATCCGTAATATGCATATTAGCGAAATTTGACTTATTGTGTATTTGTTGAACTGCTGTATGGCTCTTTTTGTGAGTTATCAATAATCTTGTACAAGTTGTACAAAGATATTGTAATCTTTGTTCAAAATCTACATTCAGATATAATCAGCGATCTTGAAAATCTGTAGGTACGCAAAAAATTCGAAAAAAAAAACAATTGGTTCAACGCAAACCTGTATTGATTAAAGGATTAAATCCATTTCTGCACAACCTATCTTCATATTAAAAAGTAACCTGGTATAAGTAAGTATAGAGATAAAGAGCAATCGCTATGATCAATTATCTGATTCATTTTTAATTTTCATCCTGCGTACTTTATCCGCCGCTCACGTACTCCCATTGTTTACGACTTTAATATCATCACTGTCTTCTTTTCTCGAGCTAGTCACCTGGGAAAAGGAGTGAACTGCTCGCAGTATACACTTGAGCAACAAAAGTTATACTAGCGTAACGTATTTTACGTCCGCAGAACGATGAAAAGTAAGACTGACGCGAAAATTAAAGTCCACCCCAGTGTAATATGTTCTGCAACGAAGTTCGCGGCGCGCGGAAGTCTGTCGTACTCGCGCGAAGGTGCTTTCTACCCTCGTCGCGCACTACTAAAGTCTCAAAGTTAAGCCTCGCTCGAGGCAGCTCAAAAAGTGTATATGCATGCGGTGCGTCGAGCGCAAAACACTCCCGAATTCGAGCGATATTTTCACCTGCGTGAAAATATATTATATATATTATAAATATTTTTTTTCAACAAAAATTTTAAAATAAATAGAGAAAACTAGATTTAAAATTAAGGTATCCTATTTATCTATTCTTTAAAGATCATGTTTTATTTATTTTAAGCTTGTTGATTATACGCCTTGTTTTAAAAAATAGAACACCAGTACGAACCATTACCATAAACACAAATACACAAATAGTCATTTTTAAGACTAATATATTCGAACTGCTCAAGTAACAAAATATCTTTATTATAGTTATAAAAAGTAATGAAGTGAAGTTATTTCATCGAATACCTGATTTTCACTTAAAATTTTTCTACAATTACTACATATACCAAATTAATCAATCTTCTTGAAACTGAAGTGAAATTACGTGTTTCAATGTAATAAGTGAAGGTTGACTTGGATTCTGGAAATAATTCTAATTTTTATTGATTGATTTTACTTATTCTATCTTTGAATCCTACGTAATATTAATATTTAAAATCCATCTGTTCGCATATTTTCATAAAGAAATACATAATTTATAGCTTTGAATTTAGAAATCATTCCCAACTCTCAATAGGGTCAGTTTGGATTTTGTACCAGAGTGCGAGTTGGGCTATTTCCGGCCCAAATGAGATGTGAATGAGTGGGCGGATATGTAGATGGATAGGTAAGTGAATGAATGGATAGATGGGTATGGGTGTGTGGATGGGTGTGGGTGTGTGTATTAGTTTGTCAGTGGGTAAATAGTTATAGAGGTCGATGGATAGGTTTATGTATGTGAATAGATAGGTTCGCTTCCAGTGCTGTTTAAGTTCGTCAAAGCTCCGAGACTCGGCACTGCCTTCCTAACAAAGCGTTGGTTTAATTATTTTTATTATAAATGTCCAATCATATATATAAAATAAAATTAAATTTGATTAAAGTTTCACGCTTATAGAATATATTTTTAAAACAAATATGACAGTGAAACGTGCATTTTACCAATCGAGTGCAAGCAATCGATTTTTCAACAAGTATTTCATTCATTTTTTAAAAGTCTTGGGAAACAATATGAAGTCTATTAACGTGAGTTAATAAAAACAAAAGTTTTTTCCAAATTAAAGCCATTCGGTTTCCAAAAACGGATCAATTTAGTACGCTCATAGAAATTTGAAGAAATTTTAACCCTTTAATTAGGTATTCGATAAAATCATCCATCGAAGAGTAATATTACTATTTCATCATACAAAAATCGTATTTCATAATTTTTTTTTAAATTTATCCTGAATTTTATATAAAAAAATAGAACATCATTTCAAACATAAAGAAAACATTACAGAATTTCCCCTTAAAACTGAAGATAAATCATCAATTTACTGTTCATGCCATTGTCCGGCCCTCGACGAAACTACTCTGCGCACAGTGCTATATATAAGCTAGCGACTCTCGATACACTGCATAATAAAGAGAGCGAGTTGAAAGTTCGCCGGCACGCGTTACGCCTTGTTTCTCCCTCTCGACCTTTATCTCTTCTTCTCACCAAAATTATTTAAACTCACATTGGCGAGAAAAGGGAGGAATGGTTTGTTAAAATTTTGCCCCAAGAGTACGATAATTAAATTTACGAAAGTGCAGCGCGCAGTTCTTAGAGGCGCGCAGCGATAGAGGAAAGACAACAACAACAGCTGTAAGGTACAAGCGAGCGAATGCTCGTCGGAGTTATTAGTCCTTTGAGGCGCTTTCGGAATTCGTTTCCGGAGATTAAAGTTCAAATTGGTTAATTGGCGCTATTACTGAAACGGCATATTAAGTGTAATAATTTGAAATACTGTTTCCGGGGAGATTTATGACTTATTTCTTAGTTTTCTTGTTAAGCAACTTCTATTAACAAAGAATATAATTCTGTTTTCATTTTTTTCAGCCCTTATTGGCAGCAGATAAAATGGGCAGAACAGCACTTTTAGAGTGGCAAAAAACTAAAATACATTATGTACAAGGTATGCTGAATATACAGAGGTAGATTATGGCTGATAGCGCGTGCGGCTATGCAGAGATGCCAGAGCTGTGGCGTGTGAGAGTGTACGATGTTGCGTGTGCACACTCGTATAGGCTGCTTGGCCAGAACGGGCAAGAGGCAGCATGGTCCACGACGCTAGTAGAGGGCTCGCGACTCTAGACGCTGCTTCCTTGGATGTCGCTACCGCCCGCCTGTCGATAAAGGCGGGCGCAATTCTCGAGGCGGCAAAGGCAAGGGTGCCATATATTAAGCATATCATGTACATAGTGTAATATAGTTTTTTTCAACTCCGCTCTGGCATAAATTGAGGGAGTATCTCGACGCAGTCCTAACAATATTAAGCATTAAAAATCAACACGAAGCTAAACAAACTTACTTAATTCAGACTTAATATAAGCGACATTGCTCTACAATTTTAGATTCTAGGGTCATTATTACTCTTAGTAAAAAATAACAAAATGAAAATCTATATACAAATATCTTGTGGGTTGCACGTCTTCAGCACATATTAATTAGTACTCATTACGTAATTTTCGATTAGTAATTTTCTTAGATAAAGTAATTAAAAGATAATAATAGTGGTATAATCTCTTTTTTTCTAGAATCAACGTAAATCTTTGTTTGTGTTACTCAAATACTATGTTTACAAACTTAATCGATAGTACTAGTTACTTACATTGTATAGATAATAATATTGGATTAACTTTATTCATATACTTACGCACTTTAATTACACACCTTATCGGCTCCGTGCAATATATTCAGCTTTTCACCACCCATATTTATAAAGTTCAGTAAATCGATCGTAAATGACATTTTTTTCATCAATCGGACTTTATAATGACATTTTATAATTTGCCCTGGACAGTATTACGAATGTCGATTAAATTCAATTATCAATAGAGCATATAAATCGCTTTATCCAACAGTCTGTAAAAATCCAATCGTGACGAAAAAAGTGCAGCAAAGAAAAAATGAGAAGCAGTAAAGCACCGGTCGAGCGCAATGCGTGGCAGAAGAAAAACTTGCTGCGTATAATTTTACATAATCAAATACCGCGCTTTTCTATTCTCCGCTTAAAAATTCGAACAAAAATTCCTATATTAAATTCTGCGTCTGTAACTTCGTTCTCCCTAGGCGATCGCTACGATGATCGATTATTCCCTTACCGATTAAAAAAACCAAAGACAGTGTCAAAAAATTGGTGAGATAACAAGCGCGATGCTTTTAAGCTCGGTCGTCTTTTCTGTTTTGCACGTTCGCACGTTCGCGCGAAATACGAATGTAGCCATTGTGCAATAATCGCAGTTACATAATGAACATTGGACAGGGGCGCACACATACATACACACGCGCACACACATACGCAAACGCACACAGACACTCAAACACACACACACACACACACAAACGCACACAGACACTCAAACACACACACACACACGCACACACACACAGACACACACACGCATACACACTCAGACAGACACACACACTCACACACGCGCGCGCGCGCGCGAGCGCGCGAGAGCTCACGCTCCCTAGTTCCGGGTCGATAATTCGGCCGCGGCACCTGAGGGTCTAATTTTTTTCCCACAAACGAAAGTATAAATATTGTTAACCCTGTATTTACCATGCGTGGCACCTCCAGGCATACGCAGCAAATAACTTTAAATTAAAATTTGCATGTAATATATTGAAAATCTTAAAAAATAAACGAGTCCGTCAAATTGAAGTGGGCCTTTTCAATCTCGTAATGTGGGCCTAAGTTACTTTTGACTACATAGCAGCCGAAAAAACTCAAAAAATTGTAAAACGATATTATTGTTCAAAAAGTTCTGAAACGCATTTGTAAATGCTTTTCAGAAGATTTTTTCAACTTTTTAAGGGCCTGGTAAATACAGGGTTAAATGTATATATCAGCAAATACTCAAAAGTGGTGTTCCACAAACATAATTTGGATAATCGAACCTATTGAAAGTATATTCTATACAGAAATCTAACAGTATCCACAAAAAAATATGAACCAAACTTGATGCACACATTTTTAATCAGATGTAAGGGACCGTCCTGAATTATTAAAAAAATTCTTGTTTTTTTATTTTTATTAATAAAAGTAGAACCTCCCGGCACTGTGACACTTGGGATAACAATCTATCTCCCGGCACTGTGAATTTGCACCAGCCAATCAGTGTCAAGCACCAGAACCGTATCTAGGTCATAAGAATAATTTTCTCCCGTACATTCCCCATAATCAAATGTTTTCAGTACAATTAATTTTCATGTAGTTATGAAAAAAGAATTATATTTTTTAATCTATATAAAATTATATTATTGCTTTTTATAAACTTTTCTATTACATTTTTTCAGTTAGAGCATTTTTTTTAAACTATGTATTAAGGTTTGTTGGCTTCAGCCTTTACATGAAACTTTTTCTATCACATTTTTCCGGTTTATACTTTTGCATTAAACTGTTTCCGCAAAGTTGGTACGCGGGGCCCAGCACATACATAAAGCCGGCCCTAAAAAAATCACAGTATTTGGAGTTTTAAAGTGCCGTGAGTCACAATACTTAGAGGTGCTACTGTCTTTAAATCTATCGTACTTTACTACTTTTAAGGTGGTGCTAAACCCAACCGTAACTGACCATTACGAAGAACCACTTTTTTCTCAATATTGAAAACTTAATGAAAATAGTGGTTTCCCGTATTTGTCGATAACACGGGGGTTTAATATCACCTAAAAGTTACACGTTTATCATTCGAGAAGTTCTATAAAGTACTAATATTTGATGATTGCGGTAAAAAAATTAGAGCCAAACTGGTTGAGTGTACTTGTTATAATAACTCCGAATGATAGTCGTAAATATTTTATTTTATGATTCGGGAAACGATAATTTTACCCGTGTTTTACTACATCATAAGCTTTAAACATAACTTTTTAAATAATCCTCTTGTAACAAATTTATTTGAATAAATATAGTTTAAAGTATATAACTACATTTTTAGATATCATAGGCAAGGATTACAAGCAAATTAAATTGGAACCGCAATGACTACGATTTTAGAATTTGATCGAATATATGATATTCATAAAAAAATGTATGGACGAGGTAATGCGTAATTGATTATTCGGTCCGCAGGCTATTAACGTGGCTGCCCGGTGAAATTTATAAATCTTTATATTCAATTTTCAAAATATGGGACTTATATCGAATATTTATTATTATTATTATATGAAGTCACACATCCAGGTAGTGCACTCCATAGTCATTGATGTCTACATATTTATACTAGTTGCAGACGATGTCCAGGTGGTTATGGTAGCCGATGACGAGGTTCAGGTAGTGTGCTTCATAGTTTTTCATGTCTAGATGTGTATACTAGTTGCAAACGGTGTCTAGGTGGTTATGGTAGCCGATGACGTGGTACAGGTAGTGCACTCCGTAGTTTTTGATGGCCAGATATGTATACTAGTTGCAGACAGTATCTAGGTAGTTGAGGTAGCCGTTGACAAGGTCCAGGTAGTCCGCTACATAGTTTTTGTTGTCTAGATGTGTATATTGATTGCACCCAGGGTCTAGCTAAGTGTGATATCCAGGTTATATGCTCTGTGGTTTTTAGCCAGTATCTAAACTTGGGCAGTAAAAACTACGGAGCGCACTACCTGGATCTTGTCATCGGCTACCATAACCACCTAGACACCGCCTGCAACTAGTATTCACATCTAGACATAAAAAACTACGGAGCGTACTACCTGGACCTCGTAATCGGCTACCATAACCACCTAGACGCCGTTTGCAACTAGTATACACATCTAGACATGAAAAACTACACACATACATACACTCAGACGCACACGCACACGCACACGGACACGCACACGGACACGCACACGCACACGTACACGCACACTCACACTCACACTCACACGCACATGCACACTCACACGCACACTCACACGCACACACACACGCATACGCATACGCACAAGCATACGCTCACACACGCGCACATGCACACGCACACATATACACACATTCATATATCTCATATGTATTATAAAAATATTTCGCCGCCGCTGCCGTGTCAATAATCGAGGCCTTTTCCATATCTCTTATTTTCTAAGTTATTCTGGACTTTCTTTCAAAATTTATCGTTATTTATGAACTATTTAACGCAGTTTACGATAATGAATGTTATTTTACGTTATTTTATGTATAAGAATGGAGGCTTTCTTCATATCTCTCTTTTTCTACGTTATTTTGGCATATTTTTTTTAATTGTTCGTTATCTTTACGTTGTTTATGTACTATTTAACGTAGTTTACGTTAGTTAACGTCATTTTTCACATATAAGAATAATGCTCGATAGTCAGTCCTATTGAATCTACAAGGAGAATTGAAGAATTGCAACTATTAGAAAGATCTCATACAGTTATTGGCATAGCGGTTTATACTGAAAATCAATAGCAAATTGTTTTTTAAGAAATTAACGGAAATAAATTTTTGGATAAGAATACAGATAGCACACTAAGGCTTACTGCGTGGTTAAAATTGAATCAAACTTATAAAGAGTATAAAAGAATTAATTATGCTGATATCCAACATTTTACGTATTTGATACATTGAACAAAATTTGGAAAACCCGAAAAGTTCTTTAGTCCTAAATATATTGAAAAATTTCATTTAATATTAATTTTGAATCGAGTAAAACAAGCAACTTCTTTTAAAAATTTAAAAACTTACGAAAACGTAAAATATAAAACATTTAAAGATACAGCTATCGCAAAGGAGTTGTTAGAACATGATAGTCAAGTTTCTAAAATTTTGAAGAAGCGCATAGTATTATGATGCCAAGAGAATTAAGAAAGTTTTTAACTTGATTTCTTGTTGCTGATACTGCACCATATTCATATATAATTTGGAATGGATTGAAGAAATATATATTTTTCTGAAAATTGTCCAAACACTATTGAATACCAGGCATTAAAAGAAATAAACAAAGTTTTAAATTTTAAAAATGTATAATGTGCTGAATCAGAAGGAAATATTGAAATTCATCAATAGAAGAAAAATAATTATTTATGAAATAAAATAGAGACTTATTTCATGAGCATAAAAATAAACTTAATAAAAATCAAAATAAAATGTGTGATTATATAACGAAGCAGATAATAACCAGATTTTCATTGATGATCCAGGAGGTACGGGAATAACATTTCTTTATAAAACATTAATATGTTATTTTTAGTCGGTAAAAATATTCCTCGTAGTATATAGAATGTATGTGAATTTTTTCAGATTTTTCAAAACCATTAGGTTCAAAGTAGATCGAGACTAAATATGAGTATGTAGTAATTTTCTACATTTTTTAGCAAATTTCAACTTCCATTTCGACGACCTATAAGAAGAAAACCGCGTTTAAATTTTCTACAAAGACTAACACATTTTAGCGTTCGTGACGAAGATTATCGTGTTTAATCGTTTGCAACGAAGATATAGTGGTTCGAAGGTTTGCGACGAAAACTATCGGAATTCAAAAGTTGGCGACTAAGACTAACGCGGTTCAGAACTTTCAGACGAAACCTATCGCAGATCAGAGTGTCTGAATGTTTGGACAAAAACTATCAATTTAAAGCTTTTTATGGATACTATCAATTTTTATAGCACGTAAATATATCATTTATTTTAAAGTTGAACAATGCCCTTTTTCTCTTTTACCTTCTATTTTCTATTTGTTCTCGTCTAGTCGGTTTTTGAAGATTTTTTTCTTTATTCACGGAGCAATATTTTCAAAAAAATGTACAAAAAGTATTATAATAAGTAAAAAATTAGATATGTTGTGTACAACTTAATATTCATGATAGTATTCGTCAATCATAAAGCTCTACATTGTCATAGTTTTTGTTAAAAAGCTTTGAATCGTAATACGATTCGTTAAAAAGCTCTGAATCGACCGAAACTCTGAACCGTATTAGTTTTCGTCGCAAACGTTTGAATTACGATAGTCTTTGTCGCTAAAATCTGAATTGCGTAAGTTATCGTCACAACTCGCTGAACTGCGCTACTCTTAATCGCAAACCTCTGAACCACGATACCTTACGCCGTATACGCTTAATTGCGACTTTCTTCGACACAAACAATGATACTCTTCGCCTTAAGGTAATGCTAAACCCACGCGTCACCAATTACGAGAAACTGCTTTTTTCATTTAATTTTCAATTTTAAGAAAATATCTCTCTGGTACGTTGTTGTCCCAATCAGAAACAACAATTTTCCAGATAGATATTTTCTCAAAATTGAAAGATAAATTAAAAAAGAGTCCGTTTATTGAATAAAATCTCTTTAAAAAATAGCAGTATAGGATTTTTTAGCAAATTTTCTGAATTTTTCATACAAAATGGTTCCAAAATCTTTTAATACCCCATTCGATTAATTAAACTGATTATAAAACTTAAAATCCTGAAAAAAGTGGGTTTAATCACTCGAATCATCACATCTAGGATATTCTGACTTAAGAGGAAATATTACCGTTCAGTATAGTACATTTTACCGTAAATCAAGGACATTTTTTCCGTGAAGTCATAATAACCCACGTTTACTATGATTTTCACAGTATTTTTTATCAGCAAATTCTCTTTGAATGTCTAAATTATCTCCACTCTCATCTATAAAGTTACATGCGACCATTACAAAATTAAAAATTTGTAATCTTATGATGTAAAGGTCCCACTTGGGGATACAAACCAATTTTATTATATTTCTAACATCTAATAGTCGAAGTGAAATAACAATTGATTGTAATGTATAGCTAGAAAACATCAGCAGACTGGTGCAAAACAGCGTAAATCGCCGTGACGTCATATTTTTTCGACATAAAAATAGTATTTTGAATAATGAAGTAACAAAAGTACCGGACGACATTGCCATAGTCGGAGTGAAATAAAAACCAACCAGACAGACGAGTGAGAGATGTTAAACGCGAAACGAGATGGACTCGAAGGTCGTACGCGTCAGTACAAACGGACATAAAAAGGCTAGTAAGCACGTACGTGCAGACGCTTCTAAGCATATACAGGAGTAGGTGTAATACTCGAACTTACAAAAGTACACATAGTAGACACAGAGAGCGAGCAGAAACCGATATGGACAATAATAATAAACGCTCCTGAGCAACTGAGTGGTATGCGCTCGCACACAGGTTCGTTCACCCGAGTGTATCGCGAATTCGCCACTAAACCGGCTAATCATAATAACAATTGCGGATAAAAGGGAAGTAGCGGAATGGCGTAATGCGTCCCAAGGGCAAATCCGAGGGTCCGAATTTGCGGTAACGCAAAAGTGGTCTTATAGGTAGGAAATCGAAATATCTATCATATATATATAATGTATATCAAATATACTGGTAGAAGATTCAATTAGTTTTCTTCGAACCAATGTTCAAACAAAAAGATTTTTACACTTACGTGTAATTCTTAATTGAATGTATTCATAATGTTAATTTATGTACCTCGCCGTAAATTATTGTTGCGTGTACTTAACCTTTAGTTATCTCAAATGAACTGTTCGAAAGTGAAGTAACATTTCAAAATGAGCTTATTGCAGTAAAAGAAAATATGATATTTTCAAAGGTAAGACACAGTTTATCTTTAATTGATCAATATTTATGCAAACGTTATGCGACTGTAATAATTTGCACGTAAAGACACACATTATTTCTTATCTCTTAGTTATCGCTCTACAGTCAAAATATTTGTATCAGGTGGAACACATTTCTTACATTTCAGAAATTAAACCCACATTATCGATTCTAAAAATAGTCCTTTATTCATAAGTAAAATAAATTTTTCTAATACGTGTCATAATTTTCAAAAGCCAAGGTTTTTATGCTCAAAGATATTACTATTTTTATATTGATGATTTTTTTTCAAAAGTAGGTTATTAGATTTTAACATGTGCAAAAGTTTACCTATCATTAATTTCGCTAATGTAATACAGCGAACTCTACCTAACTCAAACCTTTCTAATTCAAAAACGTCTGTAAGCCGAAGTAAATGCTTGGTCTCTTGAGAAAATCTCCCAAGCATTAAACAAAAGAAAGTTTACTTGAATTTTTCAGTAATAAATTCTAGTTCGTAAAACCTTCATAAGCCGAATATCATACAGGTAGTCTGTGTAACTCGAATTTCCAAGAATTATATATGAGGCGTTGGATCCAAAAACAACTTAACCCGGGTTAAGTTTTGGGGGAAAAAAGACGTTTAAAGTTTATATATTGTTGTATATATATTTAAATAAAACCAATCGGCTTGTTCAGTTTATTAGTCCTACTATTAGAGCATATAGTTACACGTGTTAGAACATTCGATTATCAATATAAATAATTTAAATAACTGAAAGAATCTTGTCCAAGTTAAGTTTCTGTTGGATAGAATGGGTATTTCTGGCATAGAACGAGTATTTTTCGCTTTAATCGATCTCATTTTCATCAAATAAATCTCAAAACATATCTTTTATTAATTAAAATAATGTTCATACATGAATTATTCCATCCAAAATTTATTATAAATATATTTTTAAATTTATAAGTATATTTTTTTTTAATTTTTATCTTAAACTTATATATTCCTTTTGATCTGTTATTTAACCACTCTGAACTGTCCTTTTCGATATTTAAAATAATATTTTCAATCCACTATCGGTTATACTCCGTTAGAAATTGTAAAACTGAAACTTTCGTTTTGAATCGTACAATCAGAGGTAAACAACGTGCGTGGTTAGCGCGTGCGAATTTCGGACGGTATATATCGCAGCAGGAGAGGCAGCGGCTACGGTCTCCGGCATATAGGTAGATATGGCAAGAAGCCCGGGGCGTCGCGAGAGATTTCAATATATTCTACTACATATGTTCCAAAAAACTTGTTTAATTCACTATATTTATAAATAAAGGGTCGTAGAATACGAATGTGTATGTTTCACCAAAAACAACTTTACCCGTGTTAAGTTGTTTTTGCATCCAACACCTCATATCTCGAAAGCATGATTACTGTTTAGTGTGTTTTGAACGTTAGCGATGATTATAATGCCTAAAAAATGCGATTTCAATAATCCAAGTTCAAGTCTTTCAATACTACAGGAATATCTTGACCTTTAATTAATTTCTTTTCTCAGTGCAATGACCCCTTCCCCCAGATACAGCTTAATGCTGTATCCCTTAAAAAAAAATTCCTTCGAAGGGCGATGCGACGACGATCTACGTTCGTAGCTCCACACTTGTAATCGTAGTCCTTACAATCACTTGAGTTCACTACTAGCTATCATTTTCCGCGATACACGGACGAATCCCCGCCACCTCCACACATTCATCCATATTCCTACGAGACGTTCATCTTCTCTCGCTATAGACCCACGGCAACGGCGACGACGACAACCACGGCAGGGACATACCGATGCGAATATGCTGCTTCGTCAAACCATCGACATATATTGGTTTACATTAATTCTGCCGAACATCATATATATATATATATATATATATACAAAAATAACGAGCACGAACACAAAGATGCGAATAAGAGGATGTATAATATGATGTACTATATACACGCTTTGGCTGTTTTATCGCAGCGACTGTCGCGGCCAACGTCGAGAGTGACTGAAAAAACTGCGAGACGCGTATCCACGAGAGATTGGGATTAGTAACGAGATGCGGCGTCCGTTATTCTTTTCGCTCTCGACTTCCCAATATTTTTCAGAATTTTTATCGGCTGGACGTTGCGCGCGTGTCAGGTTTGGATTCTTCACAAAGAGTGTGTGTGTGTGCGTGCGTGCATGCGTGCGTGCGTGCGTGCGTGTGTGTATGTGTGTGTGTATGGGTAGATAGGCTATAGACATACTAGCTCATGCGGGTTCTGGCTCACCCCTCTCAAGTGAGCCAGAACCCGTTAGGATTCTAAATCACCCAAAATGATCAAAAATCCGAAATGGAGAGAGTGGGAGAGCTTCCCTGTCTCTCACGTAAACCAGAATGCCTATCGCGTTTTCTACTTTTTTTTTCTTTATTTTCTTTGCAAATGTGTACAGGAGTGATAAAATAATTTTATGAGTTTGACGGTGTGAAGTGCGCAGGCAGTCTTGTAGATGGGATTATGGTTTGTACGTACTGTAACGCACTTAACTATAGAGGTTTTTGACGGATAGCCGTATTGCTGAATGTTATGAACTGCAGAAAAATATAATCGTTGCAGCCATTTCTGTTTAAATTCGCCCATGACAAAAATGTTGGTAGCATCGTGTAAAGAGCCACGGAGTAATGATCCAATTTGTGAGTATTCCAGGCTATTCCATGATCATGATGTTCCAGCCAAATGTTTTCCCTTTGTAATTTGTCAGAGAGTTTTTTCCATGAAAAGGGTTTCTTGAATAGACGAACGATTGGATCACCACTTTCATTGAGAGGAATGATAGCTATTTCTTTTAAAACATAATCATCTCCCATTTACTTAAAACCAATCATGTCTACTGCATAATCCATCTTGGAATGAGTGTTGAAACGAAAGTGTGTTGAATAATATGCTGTTTAGACAAGCTTCTTGATATCCCCACTAACGGGATTGTACTGAACGATGCGATCGTGTAACATCATGCAATAAGCTGAAGTGTTAGCTGGAAAGTCTTTTTTAGACTCAAACTCTAGACGGACATCGACAGTAGCGCTCTTTATAGATTCGTTTTGCCGTGAACAGTCAATAACTATGAGTGGTTCAAGGTTGATAAATTCTGACTTTGTCAGCAGTGGCTGTGGATCTCTTCCATAGTAGGTGATTTGAAAATTGGTATACATATCATAGAGAACAGCGAACTGATTCTTAGATATATCGAGATTCATATTGTTATATGGATAATATTGAGAATTCAAGAAAAGTCTCACATTACTAATCTCACAATGGTCAAATCGACTGTCATTTTCAGTTTTCAAATTTTTATTCTTGGTTTGTAGTCCGAGAATGACAAAACGAGGTTTTTCTAATTCATTTGAAATTTTCACTGTCCAGACATGTTTATTCGTGCTCGGAAGTAGAGGATATTCAAATAACTCTCAAGATCGATAACACATAGAGATAGGATTATGTTTGCCAATGAAATTCAGCAGCTGGATCTTTTGTTTATCAGATGCAATAACATATGGTATTAACCACTCTATCTTCGTTGTTTTTACCTGGTAGTCTTCATATGAAGTTACACTATTTGCTATAGTACCTTCCTGAATTATTGCATTCAAGTCATTTCTTGATCTTGTGACAATGAGTTTATGCTTCTCGTTAACTATAATTAACGGAAACGTCAAAGTTGCCGTGTGCATCTACCAAAGTTTTGGTTTCTTCTCTAACATCAAGCCAACCTGCATTTTCTAACATGAGAGTCTGATTCGCATTGAATGATGTCCAACCTTTCATGAGACTGCTTAAACCAACATTTTTACTTTTATCTATCTCCACAGCATTAATTTCGTAACGTATTTCATCAAACAGATGGCAAATGCCATTGTTCGCAAATTTAGTTTTAGTTAGTGCTGTTTCATCTGCTTTTTGCAGTTTTCCACATACATGGATAGAACTACACGATGGTAAGAGATAGATCTTGATGTTGGATAGAAATACGAATTTCATCACTATTATCAAAGCTTAGTGTCGAGTATGGTTGATGTGCGTGAACCTCGTAATGAGCAATAGACTCATCGAATACGACACCTGATTGAATGCTTAGAATTTCGTCCATTTTTCTGGAAGCAGCAGAGAATTATACACGTAAATTTTTTCCACGAAGTTTTAGACCTAGGCTTCTGAGGAACTGAATGCTCTTCCGTGTTAACGGCTTGAGTTTCTTCGGTCGACTGTTGACCGATTGACATGTTGGTTGACTTATATGCACTCTACAATTGTAAACGATACCCATTATACAGATTTGATGTGGAATCTAATAGTAATTTCTTCTCCACGGTAATTCACTAAATCTCCATCTTGATCTACAATTTGAATATGATCTATGCACTTGACATTGAGTGGTAGATATATGACATGGGATGGAACTTCCAAGATTTTATATCCTGGTGGAACTCTGGGAAAGAACTCATGGATTGTATGAACTTTTTTGTTGTTGATGTAAGCACCTGCGGTAATATTGCACTCCACTCTGAGTGCGTTGATTTTCAATATTTTCACAGGTAAATCAGAACTGTGATGAATTTTTTCCTTGCCGAAAAGACGGACTATTGAATCGCGAGGAGTGAGATCTAACGGATAACTGCAATTAATTTCACTTCTGAGATTATTGTTGTTAGCTCTCAAAGAAAATTCTATTATTTAGTTTTCAAAATTTCTTGTAAAAATGTATTAATAGCATTAATCTCGTAACTGCCAATAGGGATAGTGATAATATTTCCATTCAAATGAAGTTTATTATTCGAATAGTCCGCATTGGGAATCGAGTTGAATGTTAAAAGTTCAACTAAACCCAAAATAAAATTTTTATGCTGAGGTAGTTCAATTGAAGGAAAATATTGTGCTTCTAGAACAGAAGATTTTCCTGAAAGACTCAAAGTGAAACTATCTTCCATGACTGATTGGAAGAGAATGATCCCATTCTTCTGTAATCTTCTCTTTTATAGTCTTCCGGTTAAGAATTGAAGACATAGATGACCACAAATGAATGAGTCAAAATTTTGATATCTTTTATAGTTATATTTTATTTCTTTCACGTTGAAATATACATGAGCTCTATGGGAGGTTTAAGATCACCAAAACTGTCAAAATAAATTACTTTGGAACCATGTTTTCGATAACACACCCAGTGAGTGCCTTTATTTTTCATGTCATCCAAGTTAACAGTAGCAGATTCATTACTCCATGGACCATCGGAAGGCAGATTATTTCTCATAAAAACACAAATGTGGAATTTGCAACATACGAGCATATTTTAGAAGATCATAGTTAAATCGAAGTTTTTTTTTATTGACTTGACCATGACCGATATGTGCTTTCATAAATAATCCCATCGCAGTTTTATATGGTTTAAGATAGAAACCTTTGCCTAAAGCAATAGCTTCCAGTACCTTATTATGTCTCTTACTTTCTTCATGGTTTTTCTGTGCAGCTTTAGCATTATTTACTGCTTTAGCTATTCTTGCAGCTCCCCCTGCCAGAGCACCGGTCGCACTTAGTCCTGAGAACAGCGGTATGAGAAACGGAAGAACTCCACCAATTTTTGATGGAATTGGAAGAACACGTGGAATGATAACTTTCCTCTTACTACCAACTTTCTTAACAGCTTGACGTACACCTTTCAAGGTGGATTGAATAACCTTGCGGGAACATTTACTTGGTGACATTGATTTCTTAGCAGCCGTCACTAGCTTACTTAATTTCAGACCCATTCCAGTTTTTCCTTTTAATTGCATAGCATTCGTAACAGCAAAAGCATATGCTTTTTCAGCAAGACTGAAATCCTTGGCTTTGACACGTTGCCAAGCTTTATCAGCGAGCTTCATGTCACCTGCTTTACGATCTCCATTTTTATCAGAGTAAGTTATGTCATGTTCTTTGCATGCCTGATCAAGCGGATTAATTCCAGGATCACCTCTTTTCAACCGTTTTTTCAATTTAGTCAAAAGATCAAAATATAAAACATGCATTTATATTTCCATAGTTCAATGTCAAACTAGACTTTGTCAGGTGAACATGGATTTTAGCGTGCAGAACGTCAAACTCCCCGTCACAAACTTTGATTTTGGAAAACAGAAGAGAAGGAAGCGTCATGGAGAATTACTACCTGATACTATTCGAGCAGTATTCTGCGGACCATCTAACTGTGGAAAAACGAATAGTTTATTGGCTCTAATTACACATCCCAATGGTCTTAGATTTGAAAATTTGTATGTATACTTTAAATCCTTGAATCAGCCAAAGTATCAATTTCTCGAAAAAGTTTTGGAACCGATAAAAGGTGTATCATATCTACCTTTTAGTGAGCATGAATCTGTAGTATCTCCAGATGATGCCCGACCAAATTCAATTATGAGTTTTGATGATGTGGCTTGTGAGCAGCAGGACAACGTCAGAGCATTTTTCTGTATGGGAAGACATAAAAGTCTAGACAGCTTTTATCTATGTCAGTCGTGCGCTCATATACCGAAATACCTCGTATGGGACAATATTAATATGTTCGTAATTTATCGTCAAGACGATGTTAATCTAAAACATATCTATGAAGATCATGTCAATACTGATTTAACTTGCAATGAATTTCGAAATCTTTGTTCTGAATGTCGGAAGAATGATTAGTATGGATTTGTTGTTATCGACAAAGATAGCGTGATGGATGATGATAGATACAGAAAAGGATTTGACTGTTTTGCAATAAAAAAGAAGTTATGAATCTGAAACTTACAGTTCAATTGTAGACAGCATCTCGTTAGCATGTCAGACTACAAGAAAAAAAAGAATATTCTCAGCGAGCTCTTGCGAGCGCGTGAGGCTATTAAACAAAAATACTCTTTATTGAAAAAGGAGAGAGATTGAAAAAGTTATTGGTGATATATTGAAAGTCGAAAGCTTGCCACCTTCTAATCACGTTTTGAATATAGACAGCAACAGGAAACCGAGGAAAAGATGGAGATTCGATCGATGAAGTTATATAGTAAAAGATATAAATGAGTCGGTTTCCGCATATGATGATGGTGATGCAGATTTTTCTTCGATGGATGACACAATGATGAATTCAACATTCTAATCTGCGCTTGAAGGAAATGAATCAAGTGACTTTTTATTATTGTTAAATGAAAGCCGCACCAAAATCGACAACATATACGGAGTGCGGAACGTCAATGGAGTGTATATGATTGGCGATTCAGAAATTCAATTTCATGATAAAATGGTAAAAGTGAGAGATACAAGTTATCTTAAAAGAGGAGGTCTAATGGAATTGCTCTTCAAAAAACAATCAGATGGCAATCTTATAAGTTCAACAGATCGAAAAAATTATCGCAGCATCCTGGAAGTATGAAATGCTCATCGGAAATGATACAGTAAAGATGAGAGTATACGCACTTCGAAGAGTAGAAAATATATGAATATCATAGGACCCATGTTCCGCAGCGATTAGTAGTATTTTACTTTACGATATCTGATGTATTATATACAAATCATGAAAGATCGACAGCTTTATATTTTCTTATAAAATATTTCACGAAACTTTTAGAAGCTCTGTGGCTCAACCGGCTAAAGTGTCCGACGCCGGCGTCTAAAACATCTTTTTTTTCCAAGGGCTTGGGTTGGGTTAGGTTCGAATCCCTATCGGGTCGATTTCTTCTTCTTTACTGTTGGATTAATTGATCCCAAAATTTAAAGGAGTGTCAGTCCTAATAATATACTAGTTTAAATAAAATGTAAAATGATTATCCACGTAAATAAGTAAATTATACTAATTGTAAATAATTGATAGTGACATGAAATGAATTAACATGAAAAAATTTATTTTCTTTATTTTAACTTATATAAATGTGTAATAGTCGAGTAAATGGAGGGTAAACGAATAAGGTACAATATTCAATCCTTTCTATTTTATAGTCTAATGAGAACAATTGTATATAAATAGTAATACATTATTAATATATTAAAAATGAACAAATACAAAAATTATAATTTCACACGAATATTACGCATGTATTCATACATAAATAAAGTTTTTAAGAATTGCGCATTTCCTAATTAAGATCATCGAGTTGAAGTGATGTGTATTCTACGTATACAATTTTAAAGTAATGTTTTATAAAATCACCCAGTTCCGAATCATTACGTTTACATTTTACATTAGTTTGAAAATCATTATTTTGGAATGATAAACACTTTTACAAAGTCATAGCCATGTTAAGAGGTTATATCAATATCGTTCTAAGTTCTTTTAACTGTTCACAAAAAAAATTTAATTTTATAATATCATTTAACATCAGTTGAAATTGGCGGTAACGCTCTTCTACACATACAGTGGAATCGCAATATAATACATTGCGATATATTTCCGCTCAGAGCATTTCCCCTCCTGACGTACTTTCACAAACACACACTTGCTGCCCCACCACGGCACGTAGCGTCGGCGCGCCGCGCCGCGGTGGTGTGCGGTCTCTGCATCGGCGCAAAACGGTAGAACGCAGAGCTTTGGTGTGGAACTGCCGCATGGAGGGAGATCGGATTATATTACATTTTTGGAGAAAATTCCGCTCCTATAGCCCCCGTGAGCGGTAATATATCGTGATCCCACTATACGATAGCATTCTTTTATCCTTCGAAAGACAGTTTTTGTAACACAGTAGTTGATTGATAAAATGTATTGTATTTTGTTTGGTTATTTTCGGAATACTGTGCTTTCTTATTAAAAATAATCGATTTAGCGTCATATGTATTAGTAAAAACCATTTCCAAATCGTTCATTGAAAGATGTGAAGCAGTATTTTCACTCCAGCATTCAGAAGCAAAAAGAATTCACTTATTTCATTGAGATTATATTGAATTTTAATCCAAGTAACTGCGTCGATACTACCAATATTATTGAAATTGGATGGTAGCAGGATAAATGACTGTGGTTGTTCATTATACAAAAGATCTATTCTGACACTTATAATTTTTGTTCCCAATTCATTTAAAAATAAGATGTTAATAGTAGTGGACGGTACGATTTCTTTTTTTTTCTCTCGTTAGTGTGTGTCATATATACTTTCTTCTTCTCTTTCTTGACCTTGTTTCGAAAAATATTATTATCTGTTAACACAGTTTGAGACATTTCACTCTCTCGTAAAAAAAGACCTCGGCAGTTTTTGTACATTTTTTCTTATACGAAAAATTTCATTATTTTCATGTCGTTAATAAAAATAAATTGACCAAATTCAGTCACTTTTTTTTTAACTTTACAAAATTTGACACTTTATTTCAATTTTTTTTTACATGATTTTACACTTCTTAGCCCCTTTTTCACTTTTATGTATTACTTATAGAAAAATTTGTACCAATGCGTAAACTGAATATATTTAACTGTACGTTTTGCACATAATTTTTTTAAAATATTCACCAAAATTAATGCACACAATTTCTTCTTCTTCTGATTCCAAGTCAGTATCGTTCCTAAAGACTGATGAAGAATCCTTTGGAAAAATTTCCTTCTCGAATTTAATTATATAATACTGTATTCTGTTTATAAATATCCAAAGCGACCTACCACGTCGCCATGCTTCAGGAGTAATTACGGAATTCGATATTTTATAGATTCCTCCAGTTTTCAATTGACCTACAACTTTTATGAAAAACGGATCCTGAAACCATATCAAAAGTTGAAAAATTATATACATGAAACATATAAAACCATAAGATAAATAAAAAAAAGGTACTGAAAGTAACTTACTTGAAGCTCTACTGCCCAGCTGAACATTAATTTTAAGATCTGTTGAACCAACTTAACTATTTTCTTTGTTATAACGGTATCTTTATTTGTTTCAGCTTCTACGTTTTTTAACCGATTAAATAAAAGCGTTAAGTGGTACTGTCAATAAAATAAAACGTGTAAAATTTAAATATGCGTCTTATAATTTATTTTATCCAGAAACTAACTTTTACACTTTTGCTAGCGTTGAACTTAAGGTAACGCAGTTTTTCTATACGCCTTCTACACCTCATTCTTTATTTTTCTGGAGAATTATCCTGCTTTATTCGTTGGGCTACGTATTGCCATATTAGCAGCTCTCCTGCGTCCAAACGCTAAATAAACGGTAAATTAATAATGAAATTAATAAACATATTTATAAGTTTTAAAAAAAAATAGTTTAGCATTTACCCAAAGCTCTTCTTCTCTATCCTTATTCTGAACAATTCTTAGTCCTAGCTCGTTTAATCGGCGAGATACCATTTTGTACGAGGTAGAATGAATTTTAATGAAAATTTATGCACGTATTTGAAGTAAAGATTATAATTACTTTTCATAATTTGCGTCAAGTTTTTTACATTTAGTTTGGACACTCTCTTCACATTTCTTTCGGTGATAGAAAATAAATCATACATGATTCTTGAACTCATGGACCATAGTAGGCGCCGTGATATTTATGCAGGAAAACTGAGTTTCTCTTTCCACTACGTTTTGTGAAATCTCCTACGATTCGTGAAAAATTTCCCTCCCAAAATCTCAAAAACACCGCCCTTACAGAAATTTTGCCCATTCACGCAGCCCAAACAGCTTGAAAAAAGATCTCACGAGAGCAGTCGGCGTATTGGTGCATGTACGCCGCTCATCCCGATTTTGCTTATGACCGTAAAAGTGTCCAGGAGCTTATCTAACGAACGCATTCCTTGCGCGCAGTCGGCGTATCAGTTCGAAACACCCAAACAGCTACGACTTTATCTAAGGAACGATTTCCTTTCGCGCCGCCGGCGAATCAGTTCGAAATAAACAGCTCGAGAAGAAATCTGTTTTCTCACTACTATGAAAGAGTGATCACGACTTGATCTACCGAAAAATTTCCTTGCATACAGCCGGCGTATCAGTTCGTGTAGCGGAGAACGGGGTAATGCCGGTCACTGGCTAATTCCGGTCACTCTTATTTTCAATAATCTAGACATTTTTAGGTAATAATTCGAATAGTATATCAAACGCAACATAAAATACAATTAATCTAGCGTTCAAACAACCTTCTATTCAGTATTATTAAGGAATTATACACAATTAAAGTTTAGGTCTACATTTGTTATAAGAAATCTGGTATATAAAATAAGCTTTTATGCATATTATTTGTTACTTTATGCAGTTAATTTTATACAACTTCATTAATTTGAACAATCTAAGAATACGAAGTAGTGAAAAGAGTAATAAAAAAAGAGTATAAACCTATTGTTTTTTTTTGTCATTTCAATTTAAATTACTAAGCAGAATTGGGGGAATACCAGTCACAATGTTATTTATATGACACTCCCGAAAGTGATGCTAAGAAAACGTTCCGCTGCGCTCTCAGGTAGAGCAACTTTGCTTAAGTATTTTTGATTGAACAGTGGCTATGTGTTACATATTTCACTAGGTAAGTGCGAATAATAATGCGACTGATCATATGAAGGTTGAAATAATTGATTTAAGGAAATGTTTTACCTATAAAAGTAACTTTTTAATAGTGACTGGAATTGTACCAAGGCTGATCGGTATTACCCTTTGATATGGAGTAAATCCAGTCAAAATGCTTCTTTTTATTTCGTCTTATAGCTTCGATATCTTACAATTTTATATTAGACCAATAAGTAATATGTAAAGTCAATGGTTTGAACTAACATAATAATTATTTAAAGTTAATAAAAAACAATTTGAAATTAGAAATAACCAGCACTTTTGCTTAGGTGACCTGCAATACCCCGTTCTCCCCTACATCGACTCATCCCGTCCTTGGAAAAACTGCGAGCGTATCGGCTTCAAAGAATTTTTAAATATCTGTGCGCAGTAAGCCTTTCTTTAAAGGGCGTTTATTGCTAAAAGCATTTGCTTTCATCTACGCGCGAGGAACTTTAACGCACACGAAACCTTTCTCTAAGATCGTTTACTGCTGAGATTTCTCTGCTACCTGCGCGCATCCACAGCAGTTTCTTGTTGAGATTCTTTTTTCTACCTGTACGCACCCTTTCTCTAAGACCGTGCTACGCGAGGCTTTTTTTTCACTTTTTCGGAGATAGCGACCAAGCCTTTGCTACTTTAAGATTTATTACCCGTACGTGCCGAGAAAAATGGCTACTGGATTATTTGGATGCTAAATTTGGCCAAGATGAAGTAGATATCATTTCTAAAAGGAATAAATGCTCATGCTTATATTGGAAATAAATTTTTATTAATATTCTGTAAAAAAGAAAGAGAAGCTTGATGATTGAATAAAAAAAAATGAAAAGAAAAATGATCGTACGATATTATTCTTTCACAAAATATCAAATTAAAATTAAAATATAATAGATAAATATCTGTAGCAAACATAGGATATATATGGGTGTTATTACGAACGCTCCAATTACTGAGAATATTTTACAAGACCGAGAAAACGAACTTTTTTTTATAAATCTAGCCATAAAATATTATTGTTAAAGCATTAAATAGTATAAAGTTTTGTTCATCAAAAAAACAATATACCTACCAAATATTTGTTTAATAAATGTTTTAGCCGCAGTAATTGGCAGATCAGATGAATACAACGCATGTGTGTATTACTGTGGATCTTTAACGACGTAAATATAACCTTAAATTTGTCTTAACATGTAAGTTATTAAAGAAGCTTAGAAACATCGAAATTTCATTCTTAAAGTGTCTGCACGTGACCATCTAGTTCATAAATATATATATATATTAACTATATGGTCACGTACAGACACTTTAAGAATGAAATTTTTAAATATATACAAATATATATTAAGTATTGTTTTTGAAAAAATTAATGTTCTTGGAGTATGATACATGCGATGTAAATTCTTAGTAATACACACGCAGTAATTGATATTTCCACAGGATTTGACGCGTAGTAACACATGCACGTCCGCAGCAATTTATACAAAGAAACTGTACTTTAACCCTTTGAGGGGCGGAGATATACTTTTCACCTATTCATTTTTTTGTTTTTCTTTATTTTTTTCACATTTCTGATCTATTTCACGGTTTTAATGTGCATATAGGCACTTTCTAGGTTCTTCGGGATCTAAGTTAGTCATCTTTTTTGAAAAATTGTATTAATTAATTTATTTTCAAGTTTGTTATAAACAATCAATGTGTAAAAACAATATTTTTGTAGACTATTCTATTTGACTTTCTAAAGGGCTTTTCATTAAATGTTTAACATCCGTCTTTCCTTTAAAAAAAGAAAAGAAATACTGAACATTCGTTATATTTACAAAGATTTACAGTGCTTTAAAATTTGTATACATTTACCTTTTAAGAAAAATGAAGGAAAATAGAGGAAATGTCAAGGAGAATAATAGAAAACAATTTGAAAAAATATTTTACATTATATTAAGAAAAAAACTCATTGAATTAAAATTAATATATAATAAAATAATTATTTTTTTATACACATATATATATATATATATATATATATATATATATATACATATATATACATATATATATGCCATTATATATATATATGTATATATATATATATATATATATATATATATATATATATATATATATATATATATATATATATATATATATATATATAATGGCGTGCCAATGCATCGTTAGCGGTATTTTCATTAAGATTATTCCGGATTTAAAAGAGTTATTCTTTTCTTAAAAGATTTTTGGATATTATTAGATTTTGCGTATTTTGCACTATTTTGGTAATGGTTCTTAAAAAATCATTGTTTTTTTGTTTCTGAAGGATCAAATACTAAGCATTTTCTGCATAAAATTCTACTCCTTTGGTCGCATTAGAAAATAGTTTAATAACTACCGTTTTTGGTTGTTGAATAGTAAGCGAGTGGTTTTTAAAAAATTTCGGGTACTGCTAATGCCGTTGAGAATCTTTTATTCAAGTGTCGTGTTGATTTATCATGGTCTACCTTATTATAAGTAAAAATTTGTATGTTTTCGAAATGTTTTCTTGCCCAATGAAAAAGGGCATCTGGAGTAAAAATCGCTTCAGATGGTTTAGCTAGAAGACTTGCTCAGTATGCCTCTCTTTTAAATATAGCTCCTAAACCATCATATCCACTTTTACCGTGTGCTGTTACGCAATAATGCCATTCCGCTTCGATTTCAAAATCTTCTTTATGGTTGATGAGATTAGCGATCTGGAATCAGTTTTTGAAATGTTGCTTTGAACCATCTGTGACGTATATCAATTTTTTAACATTTTTAATAGTTATTTTATTTTTGGAATCAATTGCTTCTGAATTGTAAAGACGGCAGAAGTATCGTATTTTAAACTATCTGAGAGGAAGATGGAACTTTTATGTTTTAATTTAGAGTTTTTTTTATAATAATAGATAATTGGGAATACTGTACATTGCTGATTGTTGAAGTGCAATGCTTGCGAAGCATCTTGAACTACATATGAATAATTCTCAGAAAAATCGAACATAACAAGTACTTCTCCTTTATTTAAATTCTGTATTGTTGACGAAATAAATTGAGACTGCTGTTTCACTATGAATGAATGCGGTTTAAGAGTCTGTAGCTTGTCACAAAATTCATTTACAAAGTCAGAAACTTCACTCATAACTGTTTTCAAAGTCGACCAACCAGTTGCTGTCCATACACTATATCGTACCTGATCGATAAAGGCACTATTTAAAATTTTAAGTAATATCGTGGAAAAAAATGAAATATCTGGACATTTATGACATTGATCTAGGTAGCAATTGCACACAATTGATTTCAAACAATCATGATAATCTCGAATTGGATTTTCAGTTTCTTTTGTTAAGCTGTTAATTTTAATTGCATCAAGCATCAATTTACAGTTCTGATGAATCGTACATACAGATACTGAGTGAGTTCCTCTTGCTCCAGCCAAAATATAATGTTGCGGTCGGCGTTTTGCAAAAACACTGAAACTAACTGGATGATCTGAGTAAGTCTTTTTGAACAATGTATGCAGTTCTTTGAGATCCATTAACAATAACCGTTTTTGCACTTTAATACGCTCACCATCAACTTTAACTGAACACGTGTCTTTGACTCCTGGCATCATTCTACCAACAGTATCGTCATTATATAAATCATTAATTAATGTAACTGTAGCATTTGGTATAGTAATTCTTTAGCTTTTTTAGCTAAAGTTCGGGAAGTATCAAACTCTTTTGAAATTCGTCTTATACTACAAGATTCAGGCGCAATAGTGAGGATTCTGAGCTTCATGGGATCATTACCTTCCAAACTTGTGAATTTATCTTTTAATCCTTGCAGAAGTTCTTCCAATTCAAGTAACCTGGTAGATGAAGCATCTTTTTCAGTAGTTAAGGAAGTATTTGGACACTCAGTACCTTAGTCTGCCGAGGTATCATCACATTCCATACTACTGATATCATTGGAATCGTTTATATTCATACAGCTATCAGATCGATTCAATGAACGTTTTAATCTACAATCATTACGTACCATGACAGTTACTGGTAAATTAGGCTTCTCCTGCAGTAATGCTTTTGATATTGTTCTTAAATTTGAACCCTTATGATTAGGTACGCCTTCATCGTTATAAGGATTGATGCACATCTGTAAGGATTTTTTTTGACATGATGTTAAAACTGCCCTTAAAAGGACTGTTGCGCAAGACCGGGAAGGAATTCCCTTGAACTGTTCTTAAAAGGACTGTTGAAAAGTTGATTACTACAAATTAAGCTTGACAACTATCCTGAAAAGGACTGTTGCGCAAGTCTGTACCCACCTGGAAGAAATTTCCTTCAACTATCCTTAGAAGGACTGTTAAAGAAACAATGAGTTCGCTACTGTAAGAGCTCGCTATAACTATCCTGAAAAGGACTGTTACGCAAGCAGTTACGCAACGAGAAGAAATTTCCTTCAACTATCCTTACAAGGACCGTTGAAGAAACAATGAGTTTGCTAATGTAAGAACTCGCTAACTATCCTGAAAAGGACTGTTACGCAAGCACTTACGCAACGAGAAGAAATTTCCTTCAACTATGCTTAGAAGGACTGTTGAAGAAACAATGACTTCAGGAAGGAGTTATGCACTACAAAAGAATGTCGTTTAAATATCCTCGGAAGATTATTTGAAAAAATGAAAGCATAAAACGATAGAGGAAAGTACATATTTTCTTTTAACGTACAATATTTTATGCTGTAAGATATATTCGATGTTGGTTATGATGAGAAAAAAAATCTAATTATATCCAAACTAATGAAATCTAGGAAAAGAACATCTCATTCTATTTCGAAAAAGGTGCAATTAAACAAATACGATTGGGAACATAGTATTTAATTAAATATTGATTTTTGTGTTCAATTTATTTTTCGAAAAGTAGCCCCTACATATAACTGCAAAATTAAAAACACATATGCCCACACAAACATTTCCTAAAAACACGGGATTCGGACTCCATAACCTCAAAACATGATTATAACGCCTTTTTTTATGAAATTGCAAATTTTACAATTACAAAGCTTCCTGTAGAAGGACGCAATACCATCATAAACATGACATTCCTGTCAAAATAATAGCTAAAATAGTGTCAAATTTAAACAATTTGACCTTGTCTTTGAACAGTTGTCCTTGAAATGACCTTGAAAATGAGCTTTTGAGTCAAGGTTAAAACCGAGAACAGCATTGTATTCCTCTGTTAAAAACCAACGAAGAATAATGATGAGCTTTTTTTGTACACTATTTCCAGTCTCAGCCACGTAAAACTGCATTGTTTGACTGTTCTTTGAGGTTATGGACGAAAGGTGGACTCAGAGATCAAAACTAACGGTGGATTCGTATTCAGCGGAAAAAAATACATGCGAATAAGCTTTGTCCCTAATTTTTCTACCACTATTTCGACTCTCAGCCACGTAAAACTGCATTGTTTGACTGTTCTTTGAGGTTATGGACGAAAAGTGGACCCAGAGACAACAACTAACGGTGGATTCGTATTCAGCGTAAAAAAAATAGATGCGAATAAGCTTTGTCCCTAATTTTTTTACCACTATTTCGAGTCTCAGCCACGTAAAACTGCATTGTTTGACTGTTCTTTGATGTTATGGACAAAAGGTGGACCCAGATACAACAAGTAACGGTGGATTCGTATTCAGCGTAAAAAAAATAGATGCAAATAAGCTTTGTCCCTAATTTTTTGACCACTATTTCGAGTCTCAGCCACGTAAAACTGCATTGTTTGACTGTTCTTTGATGTTATGGACGAAAGGTGGACCCAGATACAACAAGTAACGGTGGATTCGTATTCAGCGTAAAAAAAATAGATGCGAATAAGCTTTGTCCCTAATTTTTTTACCACTATTTCGAGTCTCAGCCACGTAAACTGCATTTTTTGACTGTTTTTTGAGGTTATGGACGAAAGGTGGACCCAGAGACAACAAGTAACGGTGGATTCGTATTCAGCGGAAAAAAATACATACAAATAAGCTTTGTATCTAATTTTTTAACCACTATTTCGAGTCTCAGCCACGTAAACTGCATTTTTTGACTGTTTTTTGAGGTTATGGACGAAAGGTGGACCCAGAGACAACAAGTAACGGTGGATTCGTATTCAGCGGGAAAAAATACATGCAAATAATCTTTTTACTAATTTTTTCTTTCCCCCTGCAAGTTTTAAGAACATTTAACTGATATTCCGTGGTGATATCGGTGTATTGTTAGAGCTGCACCAGTCCACCATTTTGAATTTTTCAAAAAGGCCACTCAGTAATGGAAAGTAGATATATTAAGCTAAATTTTAAGCCCGGACACGAAGTTTTTTGAACCTTTGATTTTTGGACAGAGGGGGTTGAAAAGGTGGCTTTTTTGACTAAGAATGTCCCATATATATATATATACCAGCACCTCCACCACCTCCACCACCACGATCATCAATAGCAAAACTTCGCATCTTAGAAGATATAACATTAATTGATTGATTATTATGTAATAATATATATATATATATATATATATATATATATATATATATATATATATATATATATATATATATATATATATATTATTACATAATAATCAATCAATTAATGTTATATCTTCTAAGATGCGAAGTTTTGCTATTGATGATCGTGGTGGTGGAGGTGGTGGAGGTGATGGTGATGGTGGTGGTGGTGCTGCTGCTGTTACTGCTACTGCTGCTGCTATCTTTGCTTGAGCTGGTATTTCCTGCACTCGGCTATTCATTCGCAGCCAATCACGTTTCGCTTGCAGCTTACTTTGAAGCGAAGTTTTATCATCCTTCTCTTGTTCTGAAAAAAATAAAAATTGCAAAAAAAAAGTTTTAAAATATAATATAATATAAATATTAAAAAATAATGAAATTTAAATTTATTGTATTGCTTACCAATCTTTGTAGACCTGGAAGGTGACTTCAGCTTACGCAAATGAGATGGCGTGGAAGGCGTTTCGACCTCGGCTGGTTTTCAGCTTCATCTATAAAAGAAAAGAAAAAACAAATTATTAGATTATTATTTGAAAAAAAATTATTATTTATTATTTAATTTTAGCAATACAAAATGAATAAAAAAGTTACCTTCAGTTTTCCTCTTTCGCTCGTTGCTGCTGCTGCTGCTCGGCGATGGAATTTTTGTTTATTGCGGAAAAAACTGACAGCGTATTCGTCTGAAAAAAAGAATTTTCGAATGCCTGCGCACAGTAAGCCTTTCTCTAAGGTTGTTTATGGCTGGAAAGTAATTTACTATCACCTGCGCGAGGACCTTCAAACTTACGCTATGCCTTACTTTAATATAGCGTTTATTGCAAGTGAAAACTGACGTCGTATAGGTCTGAAAAACAGAATTTTCGAATACCTGCACACAGTAAAACCAGAGGGAAGAAAGACTGACCCTTTATTTTCATACATTTTCGGCTACTTTCCATTTCCTACACATGCCATCTGTTTCTTCGAAAAGAGGAAAAAAGAGACTGCTCCTTTCCCTTTTCTAAAAAAAAAAGCCAATGGATTTTCAAAACCGAGTGGGAGTAAAACGCCTACGTATTCGGGCCTACAGGGTGGGGATAAAAAAAACACATACGGATTCTACATCACTTTAAGAAGGGACAGTTCAGAGGAGGGGCATGCCAAACACACACAATAGGAATCCGGGAAAAATTGAAGAAAGGACACACTACGGTATCTAAATCACTTTGAGAGGGAAGGGGGTGAGCCAGAACCCGCATGAGCTAGTATGCCTACAGCCTATCTACTTGTGTGGATATGTATGTGTGTGTGTGTGTGTGTGTATGTGTGTGTACGTATGTGTATGATGTGTGTGTGTTTGCGTCTCTGTGTGCGTGTGCGTGCGTGCTCGCTGTGACTCTTGACAGTCAATCGAGCTGAGTGCGCGGGAAATTCGACGTGTTCGAGTTGGTTTTGTAGAGTGAACAACGGATATGTTGTATAGGTATCGTTGAGAGGTGAGACGCGAGTAATTCGAAGAGATAATTTGCTTTGTTCGTATTGATATTTCGTGATGCTAGACAATCTATGAAAATATGAATTTCAATAAAGTCAGATTTAAAATATAGGTTATTTGTACATTTATAATGTATACAATAATAATGAGGTTGAAATACACTTGCAGCTGTTATCGAAATTACGCATAGATTATAAAATAATCTTTTCTAAACATTTTGTAATATAAACTGTATAAACTGTAAGTTGTTTAGTGTACGATAATTCAAGAATACCGACACTCAAAAATCTGTAAAATTTGTTCATTATTTCATTTCTCGTATCTTTTTGGCCTAAATATAATAATTTTTGGACTTCCAAAATATCCAAAATACTCTAGATGTCAGTTTCACTATATGCAAACACATGAAAAATACTCTATTGCTAAGTTTGAGAGTTTGCTTTTAGAAATATTTGTTCTGAAATACAAAGTAAAGAAGTTTAAGATGCAGATTTGTTCAAAACCATAGAAAAAAGTTACACCACATGAAACATAAATCATTCAAACAATTTTTAGTTGAATTTTGATCCAACTAGTATATCTATCTCTATTTTCGTTTTGCATGGTAACAACACGAGTCAAAGTAGAAAAAGAAAGTTTTGTTATGAGTTGACTTAATTTTTGTGTAACAGCAATCATCCTGAAGAATTCGAAAAAATCGATCTGAAACATATCCCCTTTCCTTTTATTTTTTAAACTTAAGAGAACAAATTAATTTTCACATCTATATACTATGTAATAACAATCTCTTAATATTGATGAACAATAAACATGAAAAGTAAGAACGAATTTTAAACTAATTTATTTGGCTCACAGAGTGCAGCCTAAATAGATGAATTAAAATTATTCGAAAAGTGCTGTGCTTGAAGTTAAACATTTGTGCCAATTAAGCGCATCGCGTGATCATCGGCCGATTGTGTAATTATTCTAATTAGCTGAGCGGCGCGGGTGGGAACCAGGCATAGAAGTAAAAAAGCGCCCGCATTCACGTGCGCGACGCAGCTTCCGCGCCGGAGGGGATATCCGACGCAGCCTCGGAGTACCGTAAAAATCGTGCTTAACTAAGGGAATAAAAGGCCGAGTCCGTGCTTTATCGAGAAAGTGAGGCTCGTCAATTTTCGCCATCTGCCGATTTTTTATCAATTTGAGCTTTAGCCGAGCGAATAGCTAATTTATCTTTGTGAATTAGTATATATAAACTCTAATATTTGAAGTACAGGTATACTACGGTCTGTGAAAGATATGCCTTTCATTGTATTATCATCACTCACTTAAGTTGATACTAAACCTTCGTCTTATCGGCTAATATTGGCAACAACTTCTTTTCATTTAATTTTTAATTTCCAAAGAGATATTTACTCAAAACTGAAAAATAGTTTTCGAAAAGTGGGTCCTCGTAATTGTTTGTTACGGATGAGTTTAGCATCTCATATGGGATATATGAAATGCAAAAATCATTTTTAAAAAATCACAAAATAATAATATTTTTAATATAACATTATCTTTGGACTTTTTCGTGCAATATAATGCGTAAAGTTGGCTAGAAGTGTAGAATGGAAAATCTCATATATAATAATACTTAATATCTACAAGAAAAAGCAGAACGATAAAGCTTAGAGATGTGATGACAGGGTGAAAAAGTATTGTTTAAATTGAATAATCTCTAATATCAATAACCTGATACCTAACAAATATTCTCTGAAAATTTAAAAACATTACATCAAGTATTACTCAAGTTATTTTCTTTTCTTTCCCAAAAAACTAACTGTCTTATTACCTAAAAATTTACAGGAATATATTTGTATATCTGTATATGAAACAAGTGTACAGTAAAAATTTCAGTGACTTTTATCGTATAGTAGCGAGTAATAAATGTTGAGAAAAAGAATGTTGTCACACAGTATAACGACTGAGAAACGACTCATATAAAACCGTTTACGATCCTAAAATGAAGGATTTTATGAGTTCTTTATTGTATAACAAATTTACTTCTCAGAAACGATTCCTGCATTAAAGAAAATTAAAAAGACGAAAATTAAATATTCTTAAATTTTGAAAAATGGCCATAAAAAAATTATTCGCACGCACGCACGGACGCACGCATACACGTACATACATACAGACATTTTTTAAGAATAGTCTATTAGGAATCCCCAAGACATCAAACTTTTTAAATCTAAACTTTTTTATACATTAAAAAAACATAAAAAAGGTTTCTTAAAAACATGTTACAAATATGTTTTGGGCAATTTGGAATCAAAATACATTATTTTTAGAAAATATCTGTATGGATATGTGTGGGTGTGTGTGTATGTGTGTGTGTATATGCGTGTGTGTATATGCGTGCGTGCGTGCGTGGGTGTGTGTGTGTGTGTGTGTGTGTGTGTGTGTGTGTGTGGGTGTGTGTGTATATATGGATGTATATCATCATATCTCGAGTAATCCACGGTAACAGTTAATGTTTTAGGGCTCATTTTTTTTGTTTTTCTTGAAGGAAGGCAACTCAAAATGATTTTTCTTTGTTTTCTGATGCGTTTTTAATGCATTTGAAAGAGCTTAAAATCACCTATCTTTTCCGACCGGAAATTTTGTATAAGCTATTTTCCTTTTTCTGTAATACACGAAAACGTCAAGTTTTCTTTAAATGGATATCTCAGAAATATATCATAAACATATATTGAAAAAATTGACATTATCAGTGACATCGAGTACAATATTCAGTAATATTTTTGAGCCATTCTATTTTTCTCTTGCGAAAAAAAAATCATTATGTAAAACAATCGATTTTCTATGTCGAACGATACCTATAGTGTAAAACGGTATTATTCTTTTTAAAAATTTCTAGAAAGGTAGCTTTTAACTATCTCTTGGCTTATTTATTTCCCCAGATCATAAGTACATTTATTTTACAAGATATTTCATATTATGTTTTTGTTATCAAACTTTTTTTTGATCGCTTATATCTCGAGACGGCGCGGTTATTTTTTGCCAGATAGTGCTCATTTTTTTTATTCTTAATGAGGATTTGGAATTAAGAAGAAATTTTAAGATTCCTCGACTCGTTTTTGTTATACAACGATTTTTCTATTTTATATTATTCTGAAATCAATGAGGTATATTATTTTGGTATGTAGAAATAATATGATCGCTTCAGTGCAATTGTATTTGAAAGAGAATGAAATACATACCAAATCAGAAAAAAAAATTAAAGATCCCTCGATTCGTTTTTGCTTTATAACGATTTTTCTATTTTAATATTTTGAAATCGATAATATAATCTATGATCACAAGCTTATAATTTTTTGTATTTTATTTTTTGACAACAATTGATGATAAAAAAAAACCCAACCCACCTATATAGAAAGAAATATAGCAATTTAAAATAACGTATTAGAATAAAGAAATTCATATTCAAACCATTTATTTAGTTTGAGGAAGCTAAGTGACAATGAATTGACAGCGTTTTTTATATATCTTCAATACACACTGCTGGAAATAAGATTTTCTCTTTTAAAATTTTTTTTAAAAGTGATTATTTTATCAAAAATTGTCTTAAATATTATCCATTCAGCTTCAAGTTTCTAAACGTACTTAATATGTCTGCAAAATACTGAGAAAAATGGTTTATCAAACCAAGTAGAAAATTCGGCTTTATACAAATTTCAGAGTCATATATTTCAGAGAAATCATCGTTTAAACACAAAGTGACGATTCCGTGTATAACAAAGGAAAAGAAACGTCTTATCCAAAATTTAGGGTGGCAAAAGATAGGTAATTTTATGTTCTTGCAAATTCATTTTCACTGGATCGATGATATTATTTCTAACGTACAAAAAAACACGAAAAACTATAAGCCAAAAATCCGCTAGAAAACAAAAAAAATCTGAAAATTTATAAAAATTATTATTGTGCTCCCTTTGTTTAAAAAGAAACAAAAAAAATGAGCCTCGAACCCTTAAATGTTACCGTGGATTACTCGAGATATGGATGCACATATATATACACATATACACACATGCACACGCACACACACACGCGAGCACGCCCGCACGCACGCACGCACGCACGAACGCACGCACGCATGAACGCATACATACACATATAAACATACACGCACCCGCACGCACACACACATATGTGTGATAGTAATAAGAAATATGTAACAAGACATGTGCAATAATATTGTAATATGTGACGCAATCCTGTGATAGTTACATGTGATATATTGATCTAAGAAAATTATTACCAAGTACTGGCTAATCTTATGTGTTTATGATTTTACAGTACAGAATGTTAGACTTATAGAAAATAAATATCTTATCTAATCTTACACACACATCCACACAGATATTTTCTGAAAATAGTGTATTTTGATTCCTAATGTCTCAAAATATGTTTCTATAATAATTTTAGCAAAACTTTTTTTTTTGCAATCATAAACTTTCTCTATGAGGAAGCAAAAAATGAAGTTAAGTTATGTACAATAAAACGTGAATATGTTATCTGCACTATCGATCTTGCTACTAAAAGTATAAAAGTGTTGCCAGTCTATTCAATGGACATTAGCCGTAATGCTATCCATTTTACTAATAACACTAACACTTTTTATAGTCTACGGCAACACGCGATATCGTGCATAATCAAAGGATCGTAAATCAAGACCGAAATTTTCGCGTAACCTTCGCACAACTGAAGCAAAGAGCAACAGCCACAACAACAGCAATGGATTACCGACAAGGCCAATAAATTCTTATCTCGCGGGTCCCGATCCATCCAGCTCCATAATATATTTGTATGGCTTATTCCATGACGAATTCCTTACACTTTATCAATATTGCGATTTTATTCTTCCTCTGCTTGAATATGTATATGCATTCGCGTTTATCATTTTCTCTAAAATATATTCACTCGCCATCGTTGCATCATCGTGAGGCTGCGCTCTTTTTCTTTCTCAAAAAGAAAGCTTTGTAACGATGATATTTCTGGAATTCGATATCTTGATGGATTTCGATATTTTTGAGGTCGCTGAGTGGGAATATGTAAGTTTTATAAAATGTCTGTCTGACTGTATGTATGCGTATGAGTGTGTACTTGTTTCTGTGTGTGTGTGCTTGTATGTGTACGTGCATGCATGTATATGTATGTGTGTTAAGGTGGTCTAAAAATTCCCAAATTTCGAATTTTCTTTCTGTAACCCTTCAATATGCTGTTGGCTTAAAAACAAGATATATACGCACCCTGCGTTGTATTGGGAAATAAAACATCCACCAAACAAAGTTCCTTTAATTAATATGATATTGTAAATAATGATTTATTGTGACATGTAGGATCAAGCTTTTGTGGCTTTACAACGGTAAAATGTAAGATATTATTAGGTTTTGATAGCATAAAAATTTTCAGAATGATGGTTTTTAAACATAAAAAGTTTTCTGAACTCGTAAAGAAAAATCTATTTTTTAGGTTTAACCCAAGACCTGTCCACTTAAGGGGTCAAGCCTGAGTTAAATTCTGTACAAATCCTTGTTAATTTTATACACAGCAAACATATTTTGACACAATCTAAGTTAATGCAAGTTTGGTTAAGTTAAGTTGATTTCATGGTCACCGAGGTATTAAAGTATTCTTCAGAAGTGTACTCACGGACTTACGGAACTACATTTAAACAAAAGATTATTTCCAATTGTTAAAGACACGCATATCACTAATAATACTATCAAAATACAAAAAAATACTACTATTATTGATACATATGTGTCTAACAAGTGAAAATAATAATTTTTTAATAATGTTGCTCATTAAGTCCACGAGTACACTTTTGAAGAATACTTTTAAAGCCTCGGTGACATGAAAAATGCACCACCTGATTTAAAAATACGTGGTAAGTGGTTTAAGAGGCTTAAATTCAATAAGGGGCCGTTCATTACTTACGTAAGTACCCTCAGAGGGGGAGGGACTCTAAAATATCTTACAATTCCTTATCGGGGGAGGGGGGGATACAGTAATCGCTTATGTAAGAAATATATCATTATGTGCACAATATTAAAATTCAATATTGTAGAGAATATTTTTATTACTGGTGCATTTTACGAATGCGTATAAACCGTCGTCGAAATCGCGGGAGATGATCTGTCGGCCTATTGCGGTCGAATATTGCTCATAATATATGCGCCGCTTTTGATACGCAGCCGGCCTGGACCCACTGTATTTTGTAATAAGCGACAATAAGAAGTAGAAAAAAATTATTTATTTAAAACATAATATTTTCTCTTTTTTACTTTTGCCAGTAAAGAATTGAAAGCAAAAAATTATTAGTTAAAAAAAAACACTTTTTCGCACGATTTCTGAGTTAGCCCGTTCTTCGAGCGCGAACTGAGTTAGCCCATTTTTCAAGCGAAAACTGAGTTAGCCTCTTCTTCAAGCATTTTCCGAGATAACCCCTTTTTTACTCACCCGTCAATATTATAACCTATGAAATACACCCAACATGCATTGATTCTTCCAGAACTAATTTGAATTTAACGAGATGTACTTAAAATACTAAATTTACATACATTTGGGAAGAATCAATTCGTGTTGTGTATACATTTTAAATACTGTACTATATTATGATAAGCATTTTTATATGAAAATAAATAAAGCAAACCCTGAAAAGGAAATTTAATTCTGATGCGTATTTTTTGAGAAAAACAAAACTTTTGAATGTATTTATCAGTGGGTAAAGTAGGTGTGATGCATCTGATCTCCTTAAGGAGGTTCGATACTGAAGTCAAAATGATAAGATGTCTCCAAAAATTGAATATGTGATTCTTCTATAAAGTTTACAATAACATGTTAAATTTGAAAGCACTAGCCATTACCGTTTTAAAGATAACTGACTTCAAAGTTTGACTCTTGTGCACGGGCTCTTATGGGAGCAACTTGTATACTGACAATAAACTTAGAGTGCGATTGTTTAAAAATGATAAAAAAGAAATAAAAAACAATGTATCATCTTGGAAAAGTATTAATGTTAGAACGCATGATAACTCCGATTTCGAGTACTAAACGAAAGTGTAAATACAAACAGTAGCTTGTAATCTGCGCGGGGAGGTGCGTGGTGAGAGGGGACTCTCTTTTCCTTACCCTCCTTAAGAGGAAGTGAAAAGGGACATTCTGAACGCGTTTTCTGAATCCAGATAATAACAGAATCTTTTGAAAATCGAACCAGATAATGTTACATATAATATGCCGTTTTTTCAAAAGAAAATTACTTTTACAAGAATCTGTGTTACCGGCTTCTATTTACCGACTATTTTAAACAGTTACTCAAAATAAACGGCATACTAAGCCCGTTCAATTTATATAAGCATTGTTTGCTTTTTTATAAAAGATAAATTTTAAAAGATTCGTTTGTTATTTGCAGCCGGAAAACTTTCAAAATTTTTTCATGGTAAGCAATGCGTATGCGTGCTGCAGAAGCTAATTAAGAACAAAGCGTCTAATTATCTTTAGTATAAGAAAAGATTTTATAAAAAAATGCTTTTTTCAAAGTTTTGTTACAAACTACTTATTGGAAATAAGTCAATTTTAATTACCCAAGTTCTACGTCGTTATGATTTATAAAATCTTACGTAAGATGGGTGGGGGGGTCATGATAATCTTATGCATTATTATATTCTCATATATTTATAAAATCTTACGTAAAGTGGGTGGGAGGGGGTCAAAAAATGTGGAAAATCGCCTTACTATTTATTATAACCCTATAAAGGAAAATCAAGTGCGTCCTTGTGACCATAAATTTTACTTCCTCCTAAAGAAAGCTAGCTTTGTAATAGAGAAAAATAGTTTTCTTAAAACATGTTAAAAACATGTTTTGGGCAATTTGAAATCAAAATACACTACTTATAGAAAATGTTCGTATGGATGTCCGTGTGTGGGGGGACGGACGGGGGTGTGCGTGCGTGCGTGTGTGTGTGTCTGTGTGTGTATATGTGTGTGTATGTATCCTTCTGTATCTATAGTAATCCACGGTAAACATTAATCTTTCAGGGTTCATTTTTTTTGTTTTTGTCGTACGAAATTGGCTAACTAAAATACGAAATTCAAAATGGTGGATAAAATTTTTAATATTTTTTGGTCAACCGAATTTACTATGATAATATCTCAACATAGTTCAATAGAAATACCCTCTTCCAACCAGTAGACCTATATCACACAGAAACTTGTGAGCCACAAAAAACAGTCTTCTTGCCTCATTCGAAATAGTTTTTTAGTAACAAAAAATTTAACTCTCGCGGTATTGTAAACTATATTTTTTAATATATCAGGTAACAAAGTTGCTCCACCTGGGTTCGAATTTGCTCCACCATTAGAATTTAATTAGTCATAATAGTTACCGAGCAAATTTAAAAAAAACTGCTATTACGTTTCACCGATGATGCCGCGGTTACGTGCATGCGCAGAACGCATGTCACGCTGGATGCGCATGCAGACTAACTATGTGGTTCAATTTTATAGCTTACACTTACTTTTTCTTCATCACTTTTATTTTTAACGAGTTTTGTTGACAAAAGAAACTTTGACCATTGAAATTTCTTGCAGAAGTACTACCATATTGAATCTATTCAAATTTTTCAATATCTCATTTATTTCTAGAACCTTCTGAATCCTTGATTGTGACACAATGTTAACAATAATAGTGATGCAGAAAAAAGAAGTATTGACCCATAAATTCATACATTCTTTAATGTAGAAAAATGCACTTCATCCAGCAACTATAACAATATTCTCTGCGTATTAAGCATATTGAAGAAAAATTCATTAAATTAATAGAGCAAAAATAAAAACGCAATTCATACATTAAATATGTAAGTTAGATGAAGAAGTATTGAATTTATTTATATATGTTTCATTCGAGGATATACTTACTACTTTGTAAAACTTTTGTGCTACTGGTATCCATTCTTGTAATCACAATATTACACGAGGACGAGATACTGCGTCGCAGTTAGGATGAATACGTGTATCATGCATACCGAGAATATTTTCGAGCAGAAGATTCCTTACGTAACATTTTTGCAGTCAAGTTTAAAAAGGAACAACTAGTTTTTTGAGGCTCACGACATTTTAAAATTTCAATCACGAAGTTGCTAAACGTTTTCGATTACATTTGTTCTGACTTCAAAAATCAATTATTCTTAAGTGTTTTCGAGAAAATTATCAAGAATTACTATAAATTTGAATCACATAGTTTCTCCGCCTTAGTCTGTGCGTGAATCCAGCGCGCCATGCGTTCTGCTGTACATGCACAACAGCGGCGTCATCGCTGAAGCGTAAAAGCGGTTTTCTTAAATTTGCTTGGTAACTATTATGAATAATTAAATTCTAATAGTGGAACAAATTCAAACACATATGGTCCAATCTTTTGACGCCTTATTCATTATAAAATATTAATTATCAAGCCCAAAATGATAGTTTTAAATACCGCGAGAGCTTAATTTATTATTAATTAATTTATTATTATTATTAATTAGTGCATTCACAGTGTCGCGAGCGCTAGCTGTAGCCCAGACCTGGCGGCAATCATGCACGGGTTTGCGAGCATTTATTTGGATGCTTCTGCTATGCACTGAGAGTCGAGAGCAATCCACGAGACGCCTAGGCGTAACGGTTCTCCAGTGAGACGTTGAAGCTATAACAAGCGAGATGTAGATGATATAGATGTGCAGTAGTCTCTTTCTAAGATACAGCCATGTATGATGCGCACCTGTCTTCACGATAGCTCCTTGTGTTTACTCCATGCTCGACCACGCGGTATTTATATATTGGGATATCTTAGCGAGATTCGGCTGCTCTCATGCCATCGCTTGTGCTAGCGCAATTATTGTATTCTGTATAGGGTGGCGAAAGCCGTGCGAGTGTCGATCCTGGGGTGCCAGTGTCGATTCACGGGCGTTAGTGTCGACTTCGGACGCTAGAGCGAGCCCACGTGCGCGAGACTCGCAGCCCAGGAGAAGCCTCGAGCGCTAGAGTCGATCTCGGACGCGAGAGGGAGCCCTCGTGAGCGAGAATCGCAGTCCAAGAGTAGCCTCGAACGCTAGAGTCAATCGCGTACGCGAGAGGGAGCCCTTGGGCGCGAGAGTCAACCCGGGAGTAGCCTCGCGCGCTCGAGTTGAGCCAAGAGCGCTAGCGTAACCCTAGAGTGGTCTGGAGTGCTCGAGTAATCCGAGCTAAACCTCGCGCGCTCGAGTTGAGCCAAGAGCGCTAGCGTAACCCTAGAGTGGTCTGGAGTGCTCGAGTAATCCGAGCTAAACCTCGCGCGCTCGAATAAGCCTGGAGTAGTACCGCGCGACAGTGTTGACCCTCGACTAGCCTCGCGCGCGAGAATAACCCTATAGACAGCTGCGAAGGAATGCGAACGGACTCGTTTGAGACTAACCTCCATTTACGCCGGTTTTGTTATGTTCGGCCAGGTTATATACACCTCTACATTTTGGAGTTGGCACTGAAGTGATCAATCAATTTCTTCAAATTCTTTTTCCTCTCAAGACTTTGCAATTTTCAATCCAATGGATGACTCTGGCTTTTCATATTGCCTGCAGTACAAAAAATTTTTAGAGTGCGGTGAAAATGTTTAGCTATTTTACAGCATAAAAAATATTTGGCTGTTTGTATTGAAGATATATAAAAGATAGACATGAATTCTTAAAAGCGCGTCATTTTCTATTGATCTGAACACTAAAATTATATTCTAGCTATTTGTAAGAAAAAAAGTTGTCATTCCTATTTATCCAGCTAATCATTTATTTCTAATATAGCTATTTTAGCAAATCGATATTTATTGTTTAGCACTACTTACTAAAATATATATGTCAAGTTTTATACGAATTTTCTTTTACGACTATTCTGAACCCTAAATCATAAATTAATATTAGCATTTCCATTATAAAATTCATAAGTCGATCAATCAAGACCTCACTTTCAGAAAACATTCTGCTAACCCAGCTGAAAATGTCAATTTTAATAATAAAATTGTAAATTTGAACAAAGTTTAAATAGTAAAATATTAAATCTTTAACCTTAAATCCAACTTTCTCAAACTGAGCTATTTGTAATGTATTAATTTAAATTAAATATTCGTACACTTGCAGCTTACTTTAGACCCAAATAACCCTAATTAATCATTTTACAATAAAATGCATTTAAATAATAAGATCTTAAACCTTTATCCCTAATAACTGCCTTACCAGAATTCTTTGTGTCATTCTTTAATCGTTATTCTTCCGTTTTATTCGATTTTCTTTCTTGAATAATCTTGCTTATCTTCTTTCATGATTCTTCTTGCTTCTCTTCTTTCTTGAATCTTCTTACTTCCCTTCTTTCTTGTTTCTTCCTTCTTCTCTTCCTTCTTCTCTTCTTTCTTTGTTCTTCAATCTTCCTGGGCTCTTCTACCCTGATTACGTCTCTCATCTTCTTCTTTTTGCTTCATCGTGTAATGACATGCAGTCCGATTCGGATCGCAACATAAGCTCTACCATATTTTCTGGAGTCACGTCTTGCCGTAAGGTTGTGTTTATTTCTTCCCTACTTTGTTGCCACTGTGGACACTCAAAAATTGTGTGCTCAGCGTCGTCATGCGAGTAGTTGCAGTATTGGCAAGCTGCATCTGTCTTTTTCTTAAACCGATAGAGGTACTCGTTTCAAGCATCCGTGACCTGTTAACACCTGCGTTATGTAGTACCTAACCTCTCCATGGGTTTTGTTCACCCATTTGTCAATATTTGGGATAAGACGGTGGGTCCATCTCCCTGTCTTTTCATTTTCGTATTTCTCGCCTAGCGTAGTTCTCGCCTCTGTCTTTATCCTGCTTTTCTCTTGCTCGTAGTCGGCGTTATTTTGCTCGATTTTCTTTCCTTCTTCGAACGTGTGTTTCCTTTCTAAAGCAAGCAGGTCCGCCGGAGGCATTCCGGAAATGACCTGAACAGCGCTCATCGATACGGTTCTGTATGCCGACGCGATCCTTAGAATAATTGGGCGTTGAGCCGACAGCAGTGCTGCTTTGGCGTGCTCTCTTCCATCTAGGAATCCTGCCCATACAGAGGCTGCGTACAACAGCTTCGAGTGGACTACACTTGAGAGAAGCCTTCTCTTACCTTCTTTTGGTCCCCGAACATTTGGCATGAGTCTGGAGAGGTTGGCACCTGCTTCCAGGGCTTTATTCGCCGCTTTTTAATATGTGGCAGAAAACTTATTTTCCTGTCTAATTCTATGCCAAGGTAGGTCACTTGCCTTTTCCATGGTATTACCGTGTCACCTATGCCAAGCTTCGGTTCTTCGAAGCTTCTTCTGTCAGTAACTAGGACTGCTTCCGTCTTGTCTACGGCCATCTCTAAACCTTTTCTGTCCAGTAGCCTCTTGACTCTTCTGAGTGCGTCGTTGATTCGGATTTCAAGTAGTTCCACGTCCTCTGCCTCGCAGATAATCAGAGCATCATCTGCATAGCCGACTATGATGGTTCCGCTTGGTAATTCCATTCTTAGTAGTTCGTCGTACATCACGTTCCATAAGAATGGCCCTATCTTGGATCCTTGTGGCACTCCTCTTGTCATTTCTTCTTCTATAGTCCACGCCTCTTCCTTGTAGAGAACCCAACGGTCGCTCAGGTAATCTTCCACCATACGCCGTAAGTAGATCGGCGTATCCCGCCTGACAAGGCTATCGATGATCTCCCTCTACCTGGCAGAGTTAAATGCATTGCGTACGTCGATAGCTACCAAAGCGCAGAAGCCCTTCTTCTTTCTTCTTCCTCTTCTGTTCTTGGCCGCTTCTACGATTTTTACCACAGTCGATATAGCGTCAACAGTAGATCGACCTTTCCGGAAACCATACTGCATGTCGGAGAGAGCATGATCGTCAATCATGTGTCTTTCTAGCCTCCGTAGCATTAGACCTTCGAGTAGTTTCCCCATCGTGTCAAGCAGGCATATGGATCTGTACGAGGAGACCCTATCTAGGGGTTTATCTCCTTTCCTTAAAAGAACGAGCTTTTGTCTTTTCCACTTACTGTAGAACTTTCCTTCTTTTAAGCATGCGTTCATTGCATCAAAAATGGGTTGCGGATACACTTCGACTACTTTTTGAATTATCTCGCTGGGAATGCCATCTAGTCCTGGTGCTTTACCGGTTTTTAGCTTCTTAGCTTCGCTCAGGAGTTCTTCCAGTGTAAACATATCCTCTTGTTTCACCTCTTCGTTGCGAACCTCACTTTGACTTTGACCTCGTGGTGTGTCTGCAGGAAAAAGTGCCTTCACAATCTCTTTCACCCAGACTGCGTCATCGAGGCCTGGGACTTTACGATTCGAGACCAATTTCTTGGTCACGATCTTGTACGCCAGACCCCAGGGATCATTATCGACCTCCAGTCGAAGGTCATCCCAGGCTTTTTGTTGGCTCTTCTTTATTGCGCGCTTCAGTTCCTTCTTTGCTTCTTTGTAGGTCTGACGGAGCGAACAATTGCCATGTGAACGTGTGTACCTTCTCCGGGCCGCTGTACATGTTTTACGAAGGTTTGTCAGTTCTTCATTCCACCAGTGCAGATTTTTGACTTTGCTGTTATTAAACCTTCTTTTAGGCATAGACTTTTTGCAAGCCGTCGATAACATGTTAATTGCCGTATTATCATTATCATTATCATTATCATTATCATTATCATTATCATTATCATTATCATTATCATTATCATTATCATTATCATTATCATTATCATTATCATTATCATTATCATTATCATTATCATTATCATTATCATTATCATTATCATTATCATTATCATTATCATTATCATTATCATTATCATTATCATTATCATTATCATTATCATTATCATTATCATTATCATTATCATTATCATTATCATTATCATTATCATTATCATTATCATTATCATTATCATTATCATTATCATTATCATTATCATTATCATTATCATTATCATTATCATTATCATTATCATTATCATTATCATTATCATTATCATTATCATTATCATTATCATTATCATTATCATTATCATTATCATTATCATTATCATTAGCATTAGCATTAGCATTAGCATTAGCATTAGCATTAGCATTAGCATTAGCATTAGCATTAGCATTAGCATTAGCATTAGCATTAGCATTAGCATTAGCATTAGCATTAGCATTAGCATTAGCATTAGCATTAGCATTAGCATTAGCATTAGCATTAGCATTAGCATTAGCATTAGCATTAGCATTAGCATTAGCATTAGCATTAGCATTAGCATTAGCATTATCATTATCATTATCATTATCATTATCATTATCATTAGCATTATCATTATCATTATCATTATCATTATCATTATCATTATCATTATCATTATCATTATCATTATCATTATCATTATCATTATCATTATCATTATCATTATCATTATCATTATCATTATCATTATCATTATCATTATCATTATCATTATCATTATCATTATCATTATCATTATCATTATCATTATCATTATCATTATCATTATCATTATCATTATCATTATCATTATCATTATCATTATCATTATCATTATCATTAGCATTAGCATTAGCATTAGCATTAGCATTAGCATTAGCATTAGCATTAGCATTAGCATTAGCATTAGCATTAGCATTAGCATTAGCATTAGCATTAGCATTAGCATTAGCATTAGCATTAGCATTAGCATTAGCATTAGCATTAGCATTAGCATTAGCATTATCATTATCATTATCATTATCATTATCATTATCATTATCATTATCATTATCATTATCATTATCATTATCATTATCATTATCATTATCATTATCATTATCATTATCATTATCATTATCATTATCATTATCATTATCATTATCATTATCATTATCATTATCATTATCATTATCATTATCATTATCATTATCATTATCATTATCATTATCATTATCAATATCATTGTGGACCAAAAAATAACATAACGACTCCGAAGTCTCCAGATTAATAAACGTCGAGTAAATCCAATCTATATTAAAACTTAAATCTACCATTTTGAATTTAGTATTTTTATTAGAAAATGCATAATCAATCCAATGTATAGCAACTCAACCCCAAAAACACCCAATTATCAACTTTCAATCAAATACAATTGATTTAAAAAAAATTTTTAAAATCATAAAAATGAAAATAAATAATAATACAAAAACGAATTAATGAGTTTTAAGAAAATATAGTAATTCCAAAAATGTTATACTCTTTCAAATGCATTTACACTGAATCGATCATATTACTTCTACATACCAAAAAAATTTACCTCATCAATTTCTGAATATCGTAAAATAGAAAAATTATTATAAAACAAAATCGAGTCGATAAATCGGTTGATAAAAAATGCCGCACCGTTCTCGAGATATGAGCGATCAAAGAAAAGATGGAAAAAAGACAACCTTAAATATCATGAAAAATACAAGTCCTCATGATCGGGGCAAAGAACTTAGACAAGAGATTACTAAAAGCTACCTTTCTGGAAATTTTGAGACAAATTAAAGCCGTTTTACTCAAGTAAATAGACGACAAAGCAATCGATTTTTTTCACAAAATGATTTTTTTCTCAGAAAAAGAAAAGGAAAAAACTTGAAATCTTACAGAATTTTTCACAGATATGGCCGATTAAACAAAAAACATTTCTGTGTATAACGTAAACAGAGAAATGGCTTCTTTTAAATTTCGGGTTGGAAAAAATAGACAATTGTATGCTCTTTAAAATGCATTTAAAATGAATAGATAATATTATTTTAAACATACAAAAAAAAACGAAAAACTAAAACTCAAAAATCGAAAAACCACTATTAAAACAAAAAAACATCAAAAATTAAAAAAAAAATGTTTTCAGCCGCCTTCCTTAAAAAAACATATCCAATGAGCCCTGAATCAGGTAATTTAACCGTGGATTACTTGAGGTACAGAGGGATACATACATACATACATACATACATACACACACATCTATACGGACATTTTCTAAAAATAGTGTATTTTAACTTCTTATGTCTCAAAACATGTTTCTAACATGTTTTAAGCAAAACTTTTTTTTTACTATTACAAAGCTTCCTTAAGGAGGAAACAATATAAAATCACTCATGCATACATCAGATAGATATAGGCCACCATTCATGCTTATAAATACACTCATACTTATACTGATTAAAATGACGTCAACAATAATTAAATTATATAAATTAAATAAATTAGTACAGGTACAATTCATTGGACATAATAAATTAGGACAGATACATAACAAAAACGTAAGTGTTCCAATACTTAAATTAATTGGCCACCGTTCTGCTGTCTGAGATATCTATTTAGAGCTGTTTTGAATTTACATATCGAGAGCAGATATCTCACACCGCAGGTACGAGAGTTACAGAAACACGCACCTTGCGCTATAAATGAATAGAGACCTGTGTCAGTGCGCGATCCCGGAACTGAGAGCTCTTTCATACCATTCCTACTGGAAGACCTCAATTTGCTTTTCTTGAAAAAAACCGCAAGATATGGGGGGATAAACTATAGAGAGCTCTATTCACCTTTTTACTTACCGCATCAATTTCCGGTTTTCGTGATAGCTTTGTGTCCGTGCCAACACCGAGGTTTGTAACAATGTCAGCAAAGGGCACACAGATGCCGTTCTGGCACTCAATGCCCGGCAAACCAAGCTCCTGCAACCGCTTTATATTATGGTCCGAACCAAAGATTAGGGCTTTGGTTTTATCGACATTGAGTGGCAGGCCCTCCTCTGCGGCCCACTTAGACACTGCCCGCGCTACAGCCGACAGGCGCCTGATGCCCTTCCGAAGATTCCGCCAGGTCACTTGAGGGTAGGTTTGCAGATCATCAGCCTATAGCAAGTGCTCGACACCACTACCAACCAGAGCCTCCTTTAAGTCATTAATACATAAACTAAACATTAGAGGTACCAGGACTGAACCCTGCGGCACACCCATTGGCTGACCGCCAATCTGAGTATCCATTATTAGTAATAATCTTTTGTCCTCGACCAATTATATGTGACTTTAACCACATTAGAACACCCCTGGAGAAACTTAAACGTAATAATGTTCGTAAAAGTTTTGAAGGTGAAATGGTATCGAACGCTTTGCTAAAGTCATTGAAGCTTCGATTTGACTATTACGCTCGCACTTCGTTCAGAATAATCACGGATTAAACTAATTGACGAATTAGAAATCATTGCATCCAGCTAAACAACTTTAATTAAACAAGATTAATCAAGCTGCTAGTGGCCATCTTCTGGCAACAGCTGATGTGGAACAGAATTTCAGAAAGAAAATCCGCAGTAACACCAACTTCACTTTGATTCTGAAATACCTTACGGAACGTACCCCGAAGTATTTTTAAGAACATTCTGGTCAACTAAATTTATACAAAAAATTAGGTGGAAAATGATAGACTGCACATTATTGAAGAAATTTCGGCTAGAATTTCAATTGAGCACAATTTTTAATCAGAATGTCCTTAAAAGTGCTCCGACCACGCAAATTAATGTAAATTACTTGCAGTAAATTTCATCAAGCTACTACGGAACCCATTTGAAATGTTAATACAACTATAAATAATTTAGACTGGAATTATTTCTATAATTTACTATATTAATATTTGCTAAATTTTCTGTAGATTTTATACAAAAATTCAAAATAATTTTCCACATTATATCATAATATACAGTAGATATAGGACACTTTCCACACAAATCACACGCGTACCTTATTACTTTTAATTCCCGTACCACGTTATACCTTAAAGGGGAATGAAAATTTTAAGGCGAATAAGTGTGCAATATATAAGTAATAGTATGCTCCAAACAATTGTACTTCATACTTTCACATTTTTTTCAACCTTAATATAATTTGAACTTTTAGCTTTATATGCATAAAATTATTACTTTTTACGTAGTTTTGGGTTAATATTTATATATTAAACATAAAATATGTTTTAATGTACAAAATACAATACGCTTTTTATTTATATGCAGACGATTTTCAGGAAACTGTGAAAATTTCATTTCCTCAATTTTTGCTAATATGAATATTAGCAATACTTTCAAAGTAATACTTTTAAGTTACAAAATACGATGTGTCGGGTTGAAAACTGGCATTTTCTATTTGTATTACTTATACCAGCATACTTAATACAACTTGCCTTTATTTTTAAATTATAAAGAATAATAGCAAATTTCGCGTTACGTTTTTGTTGATTTTTGAGGTGAAATCAAAATTGACGTTATTATATTATCTAGCACGTACAATCATATTCTTATCCTAGAAAAAATATGCCTTAAATGTTATTTCTTGTTATTGAAAAGAGTAAATTTATCGTTATCATCAAAGTGACATTTTATACCACTGAAGTAACAATGTCGCTATTTTTGGCACGTATTAACGATACAAAAATTTATTTTAATTAATATTTTATTTTTTAGTTATTTTTAGTTTTTGTTTACATGCACCTAAAAAGATTCCACGTAACTAAGTTACCACTAAAATAAATTAAAATATTACATAAGAATTGCTAGCATTCATAATTTATTAAAAATAAAGTAAAGTTTTAGTCATTATGAGTATATCAACCGATAAAATAGAAAAAATCAGTTTTTAAACACACATATCGTATTTTTCAACTTGAAATGTTTTAAAATATTACTAAAAAGTAAGCACGCGAAATTTGACTATTTCATGCATATCAACCATATATAATTCACATCCCCAGAATATAATTATTGCAAAAACCATCACTTAAAATTAATTTTTGTTTAAAAAATCATCTAAAAATTAAAAAAAAGTAACCAGTAAAAATGCCTTGAAAAAACGAAGATTTAGTTGAAGCCGCAAAAATACTAAAAAATAGTAAATTAAAATAGAATTGATATGAATAAATTTTTTTAATAATAAATAGCTTAAATATTTTCCGTATTTCTTTGATAAAAAGTTTAATAGAAAAAATATGTTATTTAAACAACAACTGATGCAAATAAGATTAAGAACATGTTATGTTGCATTAAAATAAAAAATAAGAATAAAAAAATTAAACGATAAATATAAAAAATAAAATAAAAAACAGATACGGTGGTAACACTCTTCCTCTACAAATTTTTATCTAGTACGTTGTCCTATATCCCCGCGCCGTACAATAAGATACAGTACATAACCGACATCAGTAGACAGATAACCGCGTTACATACATAACCGAGATCAGAGGCAGGATTCCATCGTAGATGGCGTTACAAAAGTCAGTGACCTCTCTTCTCTTTAGACCCTGCGTAGTCCCACACATCAGCCCCCGGCCTTTGAGGTAATAGTTATAATACGAAATACTTTCTTCAATGTGTGGGTTGGGTTGGATAATGTCTTTCCACTTTGCCGAGTTGAAGGCATTCTTCACATACAGAGGGGCTAAGAATATAAGTCCTTTGGAATTTTGTAATTTCCATTGTTCGGAGTCGAAAGTCTTGACTACCTCATGTACCGCATCAACAGTTGAGCGGCCCTTTCGGAAACCAAACTGCTGAGGGGAAAGCTCTCCGTCAACTCATACTGCTTGCTGTAGGATAGGCCTCTGGAGTTTTTCCAGTAGTTTTTTAGCCGTGTCCAGCATGCACAGAGACCGATTACCGAGCCTCTGTCGGGATCGCCCTTACCATTCAGGGTTAGTACGAGTCTCTGTACCTTCCATTGGTTCTGGAAGATACCTGAAAATGGCACTTGTTATACATGTTGAGGAGGTGTTGTGGACGCTCTTCTGCCACTAGCTTCAGGACCTCGATGGGAATGTTATCCGGCCTTGGCGTTTTTTGTTTCTCATAGACTTAGCAACCACCTTAAGTTCTACCTCTGTGAATAGAGTTATGTCCTCTGGTCTTACGTTCACAGTATCTATGTTTCTCTTTGTGTGATCCAGGAAGAAATCGTCCACAATCCGGTCGATTACTTCGGGGTCTGAAAATCCGTTTAGCTTTCCCGTCACAATCTTGTAGCCGAGATACCACGGGTCAGACTTGATTTATAAGCAGAGTTCTTTCCAGCATCTGGCCTTGCTCTGTCTAATCAGATGACCGAGTAGCTTTTTTTTTGCTTTGTGCGTGATGTTTTTGGATGTGAACTCAGTGATATGGATCTTCTTCCAAGCGCGTTGCACCAGTCTTCTGAGCTTAAAGCATTATTTTCTCTGGGCTGCGATCTCCTGCGTCTACCAATATACTGGTTATTTGTTGTTTCGTATCGGACGCTTCCGTGGCATCGATGCCTCTCGGGCATTTTTCAGTAATCGCATAGTGGCTTCTGCAAATTCCTGGGCGATGACAGCTTCGTCGTCTGGTCTTCGGCCAGTTCTAATGGCGTTCAAGAACTTCTTCTTATCAACCTTTCAGAAATTTCACCTCGGTAAGTGTCATTCTCGCGCTACGAGTTTCCATCGGTAGTCAAATAGGTAGAACTATATGTACAAAGTTACAGATCGCTGTCGTCGTTGATCACTTTCCATTTTTTGACTGTTCCAGCGATATCGTCCGTAACAAAGGTGATATCTGGGGTCGTTTCATTTTGGTTTGCTCTTCTGAACGTCTTGGTTCTATGATTAAGACACATTAGGACCAGTCTCGCGACCATATCCATTCCGGTGATTTGGAGATGAAGTCACCAGCTACTATGACGGCGTCGTTTAATTCTCGAAGGGCGTCTCCCAGCTCTTCTAATTTTCTGCAGAATTCGCCGATGATATCGCTGGGTGTGAAGTAGTAGCTCACGAATCTGACGCAGCCAATTTTCAGCCATGCAAAGGCGCTTCCAAATCTATCGTTAGAAACAGGTGTGGGTATCCACACTGCTGCCACTTTACTAGGGTTAGAGAACCAGTTGCCGTTTCATTTCCGGAAATTTCCTTGTTCGTTGATGAGCAGGACGTCGATTTCTATTTCGCAGATGTCGCTCTCGAGGAAACTGCCAGCGGCTGCGTTCCTGTGTATATTGTCCTGTAGTATCTCATCACCATCTTGGTCTTTTGTACCTTAGTGTTTCTACGACTCTCCGATACGCTGTGCAGTCTCCTGTTCCGGAAGTATGTTGTCGTCTCTCCTCCTCTATGTTCATATCCTGGCATGCATGCACGTCACATCTTTGTACTGGCAGTCTTTTAGTTTGTGTTCGGCTTGACCACATTTAAAGTAGTATCAAGTTCTATTTTGGCCCCTTGGCAGTTGGCTACCTCATGGCCGAAGCGTAGGCACCTGAAACAGCGCTTTGTTGTCTCACAATTCTTCAGGCGGCACCGAAAAGGGTCTACTTCCAAGTTTTTGGCGCTAAGAAGCGTCGCAGCACCTTTCGCTGTCAGGTTTACGAAAGAAATAACCTATTCTCTTAAGTTAGGTGTGGAGAGGGTGCCTCTTCTATCTGATTCCCGTCTATGACACTGTTTAGATCCATAATCTTAACAGTTCTGTGCAGCTCCAGCTTTCTTATCTCTCCTAGGTCTCCCACTTGTTCTTCAAATGCGGTTGTCAGAGATGCTTTGCTTCATGGGTCGATTGCAGTGTCACCAGGACTTCCACTTTTGCAGTCTTGCGCAATCTGCAGAAATTTTCTGTCGTTTCTACTGACGCCTGCAGCGTACTGACCTGCTTCAGTACTTCGGTGAATGACTTACCCGCTGCCGGCTTTATGATCATGACTGGTTTTGGGACTCGAGTCTGCCTTGAGGTTTTATAGACTCTCTTTTCTCGTTGTTCTCCCATCTCTTCATACATTTTATTTTTATTTTCTCGTAGAGGTGTTCGTGTGTCACTCTGCTCTTGGCACGTGCTGCCATTTGATTTCCGTGCTAATCTTGCATTCTTAGTGTTGCGAGCGGTGTCCTTCACCCCCTTGGTATTCTCTTCTTTTCTTCTGTTCTTTTTTTGTTTCTTCCGCACTATTCTCCAGTGTTACAGCGTCTCTGATTCTTTCCATTCCGGTATCATTAGTAGTTGGGGTAAGTTAAACTTCAAGAGCTAGATTGCTTACTGGTTCTTTTAAGGTTTGAAGTAAGGTACTGACATCTCGCATCGCTCCGGTCAGGAGGCTTACTACTCCTCCCTTGATCAGTCTGATGGGAATATCTATCAGTCGCCGGCTACAGCTCATTTATTCATGTTCGCATTTGTGTGGATGGACATGTTATTTGTATATGTTTGTTTTATCTGTGTTGGGCCCTTCACTTGAGAGAATCCATCAGAGTTCAGCTTATTGACGTTTCGATTAACTTCTGTATTTAATAACCGACATCTTCCAGATAAATGCCAGTTTATAGAGCCCTCGGGAAGAAGTCGGCCTCTGTTCCCCCGGTCAACGCTCGTTTATAGAACCTCCAGGCAAAGAAAAAGTTACTCGCTTCGATTCGCTTGCAAGACTTGTCGGACGATGCCCTTTTATCACTATAAAAGGGCCTCTGACCAATCGTCCCCGAAATTGTGTCTTTCGTCTCTGCTCTGCTCACCTGACTAACCCCATCGGTTGAAGCACCTATATTTGTATAGAATAGGGTGTGCTTCTGTGGAGCAGTGTTATGTATGATTGTATCTTTTGTTAGTGTTTTCATGCGTTCAATGTGGAGTACGCGTTACTCGGACATCGACCACTATTAATTGACTGAGATTTGGACAAGGATTCCTTATTCGTCACTCCATAGTACTTATCTCATTACCAGCCAGTCTGTCTGCTGGTTGTTCCCCTATCCGCCACCTGGGGACGCGTCAGGGGCCTCATTCCGTAAGCGTGTTTTGCGACACAGAAAAGACAGCCGATACACTACTCAGACGGTCAAATTCATGCCAATACGCATGCGCAAGCCGATGTTTTTATCTCTTATGATAAGTTTTAGGGCAGATTTCCATGACCTCGACGAGTGAGACAGAATTTGAAGATGAGAGAGCATAATATCATTCACCATTCACTTATCTCACTCAAGTCCTACGTCGAATTCTAAGTCACGTTATAGACACACATTATAAAGACTTAAAGAGCGTATGTCATGAAACCAATAGACCACATCAATATACACACGCATTGAACGTATTAAAATAGAAGTTATGCAAATCCTAAACAATTTGAATTTGAATTAAAAATAAAATTTTAAAATTATGTTTAAGATCATTTGTTACATTTGTTTAACTATAAAATTTTTAAAAAATGGACTGTTATTCTGCAATAATATAATAATATAAAAATAATGATTTTAATATATTTTAAATAATATAAATATTTTGTACAAAACGAATAATTATATAAAAATAAAAATAATAGTATTACAATGATATATCTGTGGGTTCCCGGAAAAACGACTTAAGTACACTTTTTATGATTTTGAGATATTAAGGCTTAAAGTTTTTATTTTCCATTTAATTTTTTTGTATATCTTTTTTATTGTTTCTAGTTTTATCAATTTTCAAAACAATGGATTTGTTTTTCTGGGCACCCATAGATATAATACAATTATTTTGATCTTACGAACATAGCTAATTTTAAATTATGTATTATTATTATTAACGTGCGACCTAACCTCTATATCTGCACTTGACTGATGCCCACATAATTATTATTACCTAAACTAAAAACATGCGTCCAAGCATGTGCGCATGCGTACCGCTTCATACCTACTTGTGTCATTATTAAGCTGTGTCACTGCTTACTGTCTTTTTGTCTCGCAAAACACGCTTATGGAATAAGGCCCCAGGTAGCGGTGTCTACGCCACCGATAATATAATAATAAAGATAAGGATGAGGATGAGGATAAGGATGAGGATAAGGATGAGGATGAGGATGAGGATATGAGTCAGGGTGAGGGCGAGGGTGAGGGCCAGGGTGAGGGTCCGGGTTAGTGTTCGGGTGAGGGCGAGGATGAGGACGAAAGCAAGATCGAGGGTGAGGGCGACGGCGAGAGCAAGGGCAAGGACGAGGACGTGTGTGCGCCTGCGCGCGCGCGTGTGTGTATGTACGTGGGAGGGGGATATGTACGTATGTGTAGGCTTATATCTCGAGTACTCCACGATTCAATTTAAAGTTTTATGGCTCATTTTCTTTTGTTTATTTAATGGTGAACTCCAAAGATTTTTTACCAAAATTTTATTACATAGTTTGCATGCTAATAGTTTTATATGTCTCCGATCAGCCTCGATGATTCAACTATTTTATATCCTAGTTATCACTTGTATAGAATAAAGACTCAAAAGACGAATATCATTCTTTTACCTGATCTCCATCGCCACAAACCCAATACATGTAGTTTAATACCTTAGAAATAATATCATCAATTTAGTGATACTGAATGATAATAGAATATTTCCCTTTTTCTGTTATACACGGAAACGTCATGTTTTTCTTAAACGGTTATATCTCGAACATATATCATGGAAATATATTTTTTAAAAATTGAGGTTATTAGGAATACAAAGAAGAATATTCAGTAAAATTTTTTAACTATTCTATTTTTCTCTTGCCGAGATAAAGTCATTTTGTAAAAAAAAATCGATTCTCTATGTCGTACGATAAATTGAGTAACCGGCATTATTCATTTGATGGAAAATCTTTATAGATAAAGTTAGATAGAAAAGGTAGCTTCTCACTACCTCTTAGCAGTCTTGGCTGAGCTCTTAGACCAGAATATGAGGTCTTTTATTTTTCAAAATATTTGAGGTTATTGTTTTAAATTATTTTTTATTTCCTATTTCTTGGATATTACACGGTAATTATTTACGAATCGTTCTTTTCTTTTTGTTTTTTGATGAAATGAAATATTTTTTTAGATTCATCGACTTGTTTTTGTTTTATAATGATTTATCATTTTCATGATTTTTTTTTTAATTTGTCGCTCATTTCTTGTATGTTAATCGGTAATTTTTGTCTATTCAAAGCTCATTTTCTATTTTTCTTTTATAAAGATTCAAAATTATAAAGTCTTTTTAAATTCAATTTGTTTTTGTTTTATAACGACTTTTATAATCCATACTTTTTTTGTGGTAATATAATAACTTAACTTTCCAAAATCTTAAATGTTTTACTAATTATAATAATTTGATGAATTATCTGTTTTTGATGAACATACGAAATATTGGAACAAATTATTTATTTTAAGCTGTTATATTTCTAAAAGATATAGCAATTTAAAATTAACTTATAAGAATCAAGAATTTTATATTGAAACAATTTATTCAGTTTCAAGTTAAGTAAATAAATGTATGCTAGTAAAAGCTAATTAAGTCAATTAAAGGGAGATTATAATTCAGAATAATCTTATTTTCAACCATAGGATCAACAAATTTCCAATTTATTCTCTATTTTAAAGCTGCGACTTTTTATAATATTCTTTTTTAACAAATTCAATGTGTTAATATCTTACTTTTACACTAGATTAGACAAATATCTCAGTTGTAAGCTAAAGAATTAAATTTAAAGTAGGTTCCTTAGGCGAAAAAGTTAGTGTACTTTAAAAAGAAAATGGCGACTGAAAGGGTTAATATAAATTATTTATATAAAAATGAAATTCTAAGTATAAGGTTCAAAAAGATTATATTTGTGAACATCTGTCACAACAGAATTCCAAAATATAGAATATGAGGATTATAAAAATGAAGAATGCATTATTTCATAATATGGCTATTATAATTTTATTTATTCAATTTTATTGAGATCAGGTAATATATTATATTTGAAAAACATTCTTTTTCCTTCACTTATAACTAATTCTCTACATATATATATATACCTCCTTGACATTTAGATCCCAAGATGAACGCCGAGGCCCCCAAGACGATGACCATGATTGCCGCTTGTACCTTCATAGCCATGGTGCTCACTATGTTCTCCACCACTATGTCCATCTTCTCCACTATGTTCGCCTTGTCCACTGTGTCCTCCGCTGTGACCGCTTTTTCCACTGTGTCCTCCACTGTGTCCACCTTCTCCACTATATCCTCCGCTATATCCACCATGTCCACCATGTGCTCCGCTGGGTCCACCTTCTCCACTATGTCCTCCACTGTATCCTCCGCTGAGTCCACTTTTTCCACTGTGTCCTCCGCTGTGTCCGCCTTCTCCTCTATATCCTCCGCTGTGTCCACCTTCTCCAGTATGTCCTCCGCTATGTCCACTTTCTCCAGTATGTCCTCCGCTGTGTCCACCGATGTGTCCACCTTCTCCATTGTGTCCTCCGCTGTGTCCACCTTCTTCTCTATGCCCTCCGCTGTGTCCACCTTCTCCATTATGCCCTCCGCTGTGTCCACCTTCTCCACTGTGTCCTCCGCTATGTCCACCGTCTCCACCGTGTCCTCCGCTGTGTCCACCTTCTCCGCTATGTCCTCCGCTGTGTCCATCTTCTCCACTGTGTCCTCCGCTGTGTCCATCGTCTCCACCGTGTCCTCTGCTGTGTCCACCTTCTCCACTATATCCTCCGCTATATCCATCATGTCCACCATGTCCTCCGCTGTGTCCACCTTTTCCACTGTGTCCGCCTTCTCCACTGTGTCCTCCACTATGTCCACCTTCTCCACCGTGTCCTCCGCTATGTCCACCTTTTCCGCTATGTCCTCCGATGTGTCCACCTTCACCACTGTGTCCTCCGCTGTGTTCACCTTTTCCACTGTGTCCTCCACTATGTCCACCTTCTCCACTGTGTCCTCCAGTGTGCCCGCCTTTTCCATTGTGTCCTCCGCTGTGTCCACCTTCTCCACTATGTCCTGCGTTGTGTCCACCTTCTCCATTGTGTCCTCCTTTGAATCCACATCTTCTACGGTGTCCTCCGCCGTGTCCACCTTCTCCACTGTGTCCTCCGCTGTGCCCACCTTCTCTACTGTATCCTCCACTGTGTTCACCTTCTGGTTTATGTCCTCCTAGTTCTTTAAGTCCACCAGTTAGATTTCCTAAACTATCTTTTTTATTACCTAAGGCAACGTTAGCCATAGTAGTGGTTATTATGACCGCCAGGGCCAGTAGTACCTGTAATACGATATATTATAGTCATATTTATTATTTTTACATAATAACTTCTGTTGTCTTATTCCTTTTAAACTATTATAGTATGAATTGTATGTTGAGTATGTGTCTATTATGTTGAACAATAAGAAATTAAATAAATTATACAAATGTACTTTAAATGCACAACATATTTTAGTTTGCATGTCTATTTTAAAGTTTTCATTAAAGGAATTCGGAACATTGTACTATTTAAGAAAATATGAAACTACTTCAACATGTCCATGGGGTTTACTACGTTTTAGTAAGGCTTATTAGAGTGAGAAGTTTGCTTGAAGTGGGCTATACCCCGTGTGCCTTTTCCTACTGTTCCTGGATAATTTAATAAGTAATGTTTCATAGTATTGAAAAATGAAAATGTGAGTATATTCGTGTACATTAGTGATTTTCAAATGATGATAAAAAATCTAAAGTTTAAAAGATTTTCATTAAATACAATTAATAAATATATAATAAAAACTGAAACCGAAAGGGCTTTTCTGGAAATTCGGTAAAAATGTTCCAATGTGTGCAGAATGTTCATGTATTTTTTCAGATTCTTTTAAGCCCTTAAGATTTAAGTTGTTAGAATATGAGCATGTAGTCATTTTTTTCATTTTATAGCAAATTTCAACCTACATTTATTCAACAAAATTAAATTTCTTAAACATATATAAAAACAGAGTTTTTTAGCAAATTTTCTGATTTTTTTAATAAAAATGATTTTCAGACCAATTAAAGCATTTTTCGATTAAGTAGACCCATTCAAAACCTTAAAATCCTGGAAAAAGTGGTTTTCAGCACTCGAACCATCACACCAAAAATTATGAACGTAGCTTTATTCAGTACAAAAGTGACTGTCATGGTCACAAAATGGGCAAAGAGCAATATTTATATGAAAAAAATCAAAATAATGTGAAAATTGATTTAAAAAACTGTTAAAATGTATACTGTGGCAATATGGTCATATTTAACTTTCAACTAAAACATATGGGCTTAAAAAAATCTGAAAAAATTTACATGTATAATACATACCAAGAATAAAAATTTTTAAGGAAAATTATTATTACCGATATAAAAAGAAAATCTGTTTTCGATATATATATATATATATATATATATATATATATATATATATATATATATATATATATATATATGTATATATATATGCATATGGCAATATGGTAATATTTAGCTTCGAGCAGCTTTAAACGTATGGGCTTAAAAATTTCTTTAAAAAATTACAAGCACATACCAAAAAAATTTTGAATTTTATTATTGAAATAAAAAAAATTTCTGTTGTTGATTTCTCAGAGAATTATCCATATATATATATATATATATAAAACTCTGAAACTCTGAAACTTTAAGAAAATTATGTATTATATATATGCATATATACATATATATATATATATATATATATATATATATATATATATATATATATATATATATATATATATATTAATTATCCATATTCATAAATATATAAATATATATATATATATGAGTTATTCTCTGAGAATTCGAAATGAATAGAAAATTGATTTTTGTTCGGAAAAAATGTTTCTTTTGGCATGAAGAATGCTAGTAAATTTTTTCAGACTTTTTTAAATCTATATGTTTAAAGCTGTTCTAAGCTAAATATGACGATATTGCCATATGTGTAGGATTATTTTATCGGAAACAGATTTACATGTTAAATTCCATAAAAGTCTAACTGTGGTCAAATAAGCGAATTTTTTGTATTTCTTTCTCGTAACTGAGTTATAGTACCATTCAAGATCTTGTTTTACCTTAACATATACATCTAAAACTATCATTGAAATTCTTTTCAACCAAATTGCTCGTGGCGCTCAACTTAAAATTTCATCGGTGTCTTAGCAGAAATTTGGACCCATCAAAATCATCAAATTTGGTGATGCAAACAATACTATCATATTCTGCATCAAATTCTCTTTCCAAAACATAGGGACTAATGTACTTTATCTTTTATACTTCTCGAGATAATAATACATATTTTGAGAAGAATGAAAATAATGCAAATAATCATGTTTTCAGCTTGGCATAAATCCTGAACCAATAGAGGTAAGGGTTTTTAAATTCTTTTTACATATTTTGGATATAAAATACATAATTTTCTTAAAGTTTCAGAGTTTAAAATTTTTTTACTTACTCACTTGACGAGGAATCACCCATACACACATATATATATATATATATATATATATATATATATATATATATATATATATGTATGGGTGATTCCTCTATATATATAAGATCTTTGGGAAATTGAAAACAAAAAGAAATTCTGAAAAAATTTTACTTTTGATTTGAATTATACTTGTAAATTTTTTCAGATTTTTTTAAGACCATATATTTTAATTGAAAGCTAAATATGACCATATGGCTAAAGTATTCATTTTAATAGTTTTCTTAATCAAGTTTTACAATATTTTGATTTTTTTCATATAAATAATTGCTCTTTGCCCATTTTGCAACTATGGCATTAACATTTGTGCTGAAAAAAGCTATCTTATGATTTATGGTGTGATGGTTCGACATTTTTTACATTTTTTAAAGACATTTAATTTTGTTGAATAAATGGATGTTGAAATTTTCTAAAAAATTTATATAATGATAAAATGTTAATATTCAGCTTTGAACTTAAATTCTAAGTATTTAAAAAATCTGAAAAAATTAATGAATATTCTACACACCAATTAGAACATTTTTACTGAAGTTCCGGAAAATTTTTTTTTTTTATTCTTGAGTTCCCAGGGAATAATCCATACATACATGAGTGTGGGCGGGCGAATGTGTGTGTGTATGTGTGTGTGTGTGTGCATGTGTGTGCGTCTGTGTGTGTGTGTTTGTGTGTGTGTGTGCGCGTGTGTGTGTTTGCGTGTGTATGTGTGTACCTGTGTGTGTGTGCGTGTGTGGGTGTGTGTGTTTGTGTGTGTGTGTGTGCGCGTGTGTATGTTTGTGTGTATGTGTATGTGTATGTGTGTGTATGTGTGTGTGTATGCGCGCGAGTGTGTGCGTGAGAGTGTGTGCGTGTGTATGTGCGTGTGTGTGTGTGTGTATGTGTATATAAGTATATGTATATTAAACTTTTTAGAATATGCTTTCAACGTCCCGAAATATAATTTATTGGATTAACCCTTTAACGCTCAAATGTACTCAATTTATCTTGAGCTCAGCCTTTTATTTTATGATGAAAACAAGATCTTTTCTGTAATAAAAGTACTGATTCTAGGGTTTTCGAGGTCGCTCTTGCGAATATCGTTGAGAAAATTTGCAAAAATTTTTAAAAACCACCGATTTTGAGAGGTAAATTTTTTCTCTTTTTCAAATTTTCTCCACACAAATGTACATCTATTATCGTAAAAAGTATTCAAGACGTATCCCCAGTACCTGTACTCAAAAAATATGCTATAAGTTTTTTTTTAACATGGCGGTATCAAATTGGCTGTTAAAATAAAATGAATTTTGTTAAAATTTGTGTAACACGTGAGTTGCTCATAGCGCACGCGGTTGCTATTGGCAACTATACCTCACTCGTTTTACACGATATTTTTTATTATAAGTGCGTGTAATATGCCGAGATGCGGTGCTGTGGCGCCGTGAGCTTGTGATATTTGCATAACGGACGCTCAGGGCGTGCGTTATGAAAATAACACACGCTGTGTTTAATCTGCATACGTAAACATTCCGGTATGAGGCATATTACGAGCACGTATGATAAAAATTGAATTTAGTATGATCCAGCATCACGGATACAATATGGCTGCGGATAATACAGGAAATTTATGTATGGACACGGAAACATACGCTGTACGTATATAGCGCTCACTTTCAGACTCCATTGAACAAATACAAATACATGATGAATTATATCTAAAATTATATATAAAGATGTAAAATATGTTGTATTATAGATAAAAATATATGTGTACAAAGTTCATCATGAATGAATATGAAATATGGAAGAAATTAAAAATTTTGAAATTTTAACTAAATTCACTTCATATGATCTTCATTTTGGTACCGCCATGTTGAATAAAAAGAAAGCTAGCATATTTTTCAAGTACAAGTATCGGGAACACGTTTTAAATAGCTTTTACGATAATAGAAGTACGTTTTTATGGAGAAACTTGCCAAACAAGAGAAAAATTACCTTTTAAAATCGGTAGTGTTTTTTTAATTTTTGGTAAAAATCCTGCAAAAATTGCAACTTTTTGCAAATTTTCTCGAAGCCATTCGAGCGATCCCGAAAACCCTAGAATCGGTACTTTAAATACAGAGAATATCTTCTTTTCGTAAGAAAATAAAAGGCCGAACACAATGTAAATACTCAGAACATTTGAGCGTTAAAGGGTTAATTGTAAGGGTGGTCATTGGAAAGGTGATTAAAAATTACTCAGGACCTCACACTCACCAATTTTCTTTCCATGTTCCTACTTTCAAAACACTCAGCTATCTGCAGTTTAATAAAAGATCTTCGTCTTTTATATTAGCGGAATGAAAGAATCCAGCCCAAATATTATCTGTACCAACCATATTATCACAAAACGTAATATTTGAGCAACTTTATCTGATGTATCAAGTTTGTTACAAAAGTATCCAATGTATAATTTACTTTTCTTTCTTTGAATTTACACATAGTCCTAACAAATAAGGAAAAACTCTTAACCTTTCTGGGTAATGGTCTTTCCGTGAGTTGATGCATTAAAAACAAAAGATGATTGACTCTTATAAATTGACAATAAACTTAGAGTGCGATTGTTCAAAAATGATAAGAAAGAAATGAAAAACTATGCAAAATATGGAAAAGTATTAAAGTTCATGTTCGCGAAATTTTAGAACGAATGAGAACACCTATCCCGAGGACTAAGCGAAAACGTAAATAAAAACACTAGCTCGTTGGCTGTGCGAGAAGGTGCAGTAAGAGGGGAGTCGGTGTGGGGGGACTCTCCTTTTCTCGCCCCGAAATTTTTCTACTCATTTTCATTCCTTCAATAATATTCACTTTTTTATCTGTTTAACATTGAAAATAATTTAGTTTATTAGATACTACTATTATATGTATAAAAAAAAAGATTTTGTAAATTAAAAGTTTTTTTGGGAGTTATAGGTACCTTTCGATGAATTTGGACATAAATTGATCCTTGCGCATAAAAAAATTGAAAAAATAATTGAAACTTTGAAAGTATATTCTTTAAGGTATTTTCAATAAAAATTCGCTCGATTTTTATTAATTGATACTTTAAAGTTTATTTATAATACAATTTTTAATAAAATAATGGTATATATATAGCAATTTTTTAATAAAATCACATATATATTTTTCAGATCTATATGGTATATAATCAAGTCAAATTAAAAGCGAATATTACTTATTTCTAGCTTTAAAAACATGATAGAATTTTCTTAGAAGTGTATAAGAATGTGGTGTGTGCGACGGCTATTTTAAATATAGCCCATTTTCACTGAAAATTAACTCATTATGCTGAATAACTTTGAATATATAGACTTAAAAAATCTGAAAATGACTGTGTGACTTTATATAATAATAATAAATATTCCACGTAAGCCCCAGAAATTAAAAATTTAATACAAAAATTGTATATATTTCACCAGGGTGCCACCTTAAAGCATTGAATAGGAAAATTTCAGGATTTTTAAAATGCTATCAGATGATTTTATTAGATTTTGGGCCCAGATCCCTAATTCTGATCCCATTATAATCCAATTCTGCGACTAACCCTGAAACTTTTCCATTCAGCGTTTTTATCCAAAAACCTCTAATTTTGATATATTCCAGGGTCGCATGTAATTGTTCGTTTTCTACCCTATTTTCTGGAATTTATTAACCAAAAACTATTAGTTTATTCTAAGCAGCGTTTTGCCTACGTAATCAAAATCTGCAGTATTATTTGAATGATATACATTTATAATGATATTTATTAGTTTAGTCCAAATATCCGTATTTTAATATTTCTGCCCAATTTTACCTTTTTTGTTCACCAAAGTTATTAATTTCAATACAAAAATTTTAGAAGTAGCAATAACTCCATGTAAGAAAATGTTCAAGTTAAGTTATGATACATAAATTATTTGTTTATGGTGTAAATAATAGATAATACGATTTAAATATATGATTATTTTTATAATAAAAGTGCTATTTTCTCTAAATTTATATTTAATTACTGAAAAATGTTTTAGCATCAAGATTCTCAATGGATGAGACTGAAATTTTTAAGGGACATTCTTAACCCGCTAACTTTATCATTATGTTTTAGCGTGAAAAAACAATTTTTCTGGTCGACTTTGTCAAAACTAGTTATCAAGTGAGAACATATTAAGTTATAGGGAGTTTGGATATAAATAAATAACAAAATCTCAATGTCAAATATACTGGACAAATGCAGTGAATGGTCTCTAGTTTAAATGCGTTTATTAACAATAACTTCAATAATACTTTATATAATGCCTGGAAAATTTCAAAGAATATTTGTTAGGTATTAGGTTAATGACTAAGCCAATTTGGTTCATAATCTTTTGAGATATTAGAGATTATTAAATTTAAACAATACTCTTTCACCCTGTACGAGATACATTATTCTACACTTCTAGCCAACTTTGCGCATTATATTGCACGATAAAATCCTAAAACTGGAAAAATAATATTATATTAAAAATATTATTATTTTATGATTTTTTTAAAAATGATTTAATAATGACATAATTTATTTTTGCAATATTAAATCTGCATCTATCTATGCATTCTCTTGCAATGAAAGAAAATAAACAATAATCAAATCTTTTATAGATATAGATTTCATTTGATTTTATAGATAAAAATAGATTTTAGAATCAATGATACATGGTTGACCAAAGACATCCTGATATATGATACATACGATAATATGATTGTTGAAATATATTCATTTTTCAGTAGGGCACAAATCACTAAATGAAAATAATTAGACAGGAAAATAACCATACTCGGCAGTACTGCGCATCTCTTCATTATTTATATAATAATTTTAATTAAATTATCATTGAGAATGCATAGGCACAAAGCAGTTGGTAGCGTTTTCAATTGAACAGAGTAAAAAAGTTTTGTAAGCTATATAAATAACCTTAAATATTGAGAGAGGTAGGCCTGAGTTAAACCCAAAAAAAGATTTTATTACGAGTCCAGAAAACTTTTTATGTTTAAAAGCAATAATTCTGAAAATTTGTATGCTATCAAAACACAATAGTATCTTAAATTTGACCGTTGTAAAACCTCAAAATCTTGATCCTTACGTCACAATAAATCACTATTCACGATTCTAGGTGACATAATGAAAAAAAATTTTCTTTCGGAGATTAATCCACTCCTTTCGATATGTATTATAAAAAAATATTTTTCATAATTATTTTCGGAGATCCATCGATTTTATGAAATCGATATTTATTATATTTTAATATTTTTTAAAAATTGATTGGATCTACGAAAAAGAATAATACAAAATATTTGATGAAAAAGTGATCAACTTTTTTTATAACACACGTCAAAAGGAATCGAAATCCGTCGAAATAAAAATTTACGTTTATCATGTCACCTAGAATCGTGTAAGGAACAAAGTTCCTTTAATAAATATGGTATTGAAAATAGTGATTTATTGTAATGTATAGGCTCAAGATTTTGAGGTTTTACAACGGCAAGATTTAAGATATTATTAAGTATTGATAGCATACAAATTTGTAGAATGATGGCTTTTAAACATAACAAGTTTTCTGAGCTCGTAAAAAAAAGAATTATTTTATTAGGTTTAACCCAGACCTGCCCCCTTGACAGCTGTGAACCAAATTGACTAAAACGAATAATCTTTTATTCCTACCAAATAAATTATCACAGAAAATTTCAATGCAAAACACAAAAAACGTATCAAACTAACGTTGTCTAAAAATGCATATTTTAAAATTTTTTTTTCTCTAGAAACAATGACCTTATGACTTGAAAATGTACAGAAATGTACCTCTATATGATGTTAATATCCAGTAAAATATTCATTCAATTATATTCTATAGTCTTCAAGTTATAGATACTTTTAAAAGAGTGTCAAAAACACGGTATAACAAGTGAAGAACGACACATCTCACATCGATTCCGATCTCAAAATAAAGTCTTTTATGAGTACTTTATAATGCAAAAAATTTGCTTTTCAAAAACTAATCCCTCATTGAATAATGGCTATAAAATTAAAATAAGTCAACAATATTTTCTGAAAATTTCGAGCCCCTCCTAGGTATCGATAATAAACATCCATGCAAAATTTTGTTAGGTTTCACCGCGAAATATTCGTGTACTGATGTCCTAGTTCAACACATACACACACATTCATACATACACACACTTACACACACACACATACACACACATCCATACGGACATTTTCTAAAAATAGTGTATTTTGATTCCAAATGGCCCAAAATATGTTTTGAACATATTGTTGAGAAAACTTTTTCTTTTAATATTACAAAACTTCCTTTAGGAGGAAGCAAAAATTGAGTAGAATGGTGCGAAACTTTAACGTAAATAACCAATTAGGTATGTTTCTAGACAGTGAAACAAACAAATCAAACTTTGATCCAAGCATGTACCAGTGTTAAAATATTTTATGAGGGTTTGAATATTATTATATTGAGCGTGATTCGTCTGAAAAAATAATATTTCAAGGTGGCATATTCACAGACTATCTGCAAATATAACAGGAAGAAAATATGGTTTTTTCGCCTTCTTTTTTCTAGCCCAATTTCCGAAGCTCGCCGTCTCGTTAAAAATAATCCTGCTTACAAAAGCCTGAAAAAGTCCTTCCCTTGTCTGTTACACATCGTATTTTGCTATCTCAAAGAGAAAGTTTTGTAATGATGAAAATGTTGTTATCAGAGATTTTGATGAATTTTAATGTTTTGAAGATTCTTGAGTCAGAAAAACATGTTTTAAAAAGTGTCTGTCTGTCTGTATATATGTATGTGTGTATGTGTGTGTGCGTGTGACAAAAAATTATGTCTGTGATAACTGTTCAAGGGAAGCATGTTACGAGCTGAAATTTAGTAGACATATGAGGTAATGCTCAACTTAGAACTGATTAGATTTTGGAGCTGATTAGATAATAAAAAGTACATTTTTTAAAAGAACTAGTTACTTAAAAGAAATTTTAAAAATAGAAAAAAAATGTTTTGTGCATGTCTTGCTGGCCTAAAGTAGTACTTTAAGCCTACTGGGCGTAATATCATTTTCTTAACCCTTAGCTGCCACACTGGGGTCTTTCGCGGCAAGGTCTCAAACGTGAAACAAGTCATTTTTCGAAGTTTTTTGCAAATTATATTTAAAACAATAGTTAAAGACGAAATATAATTTTTTTCATTGCAAAAAACAAATTAGTTTACTCAAAATAGAAGAATATGTGGCTGAGCCAAAAACGTCCCAGTGTGGCAGCTACGGCTAGCGCCAGAAGTGTGGCAGCTAAGGGTTAGTCAAAAACTTTAAAAATTCTTTTTTTCAATAAAATTTTTATTTTGGTTAATTATTTTTTATGAAAATTAATGGTTTTGTTTAATTGTAAAATTTGTTTATTTTAACATTTCTTAAATTCAAAATATTTTTGTTTATTCAAAATTTTTTTGATTTTTAATTTATTTTTATAGGGTGGCTCTACCACAATATATACGTAAGAAGAGAGTATTTTGATGGTCCACAAGTACTATTTTCAAAAGCTCCAGATCGTAATTGCATAATAAATGCATGGATTTAGGTTAGAATATTACTGCTCAAAGTATAAAATCGATCATATCAATAAAAAACATGGCTCGAGGGCTTTCGGAACTATTTTTATCGATTCTACGATAACAAATACGTAAGAAATGAGTATTTTGGTGACCCAGAAGTATTAGTTTCACGAGATCCAAGTCGTAATTGCGTAAGATATACACGATTTAGTTTGGAATACTACAGTTCAGAGCATAAAATCGAACATATCAATACAATACATGGCTCGAGAGCTTTCGGAACTAATTTAAATCTATTCTGCGGTAAAAAAATATATCAGAAATGACTACAATGTTGTTACATTTCATTGTGTTTGGCTTAGTATACCTGAAAACGTCGAATTTTAAAACGTTTGTTTGAGTTTTCTACCACATGTGACTTGTATATTTTTTTTAAATACTTACGTAATAAACGTGGTAGATAGTTCGATAAAATATATCTTTTTGTGAACAATGTGCCTGTAACTAAATTTTATTTAGCGCAATTTGGATTAAAGCGATAATTTCGATCATTTTTTGGGGTTTCTGGACCTCTGTGACGGATATATTCATGGCTGTTACGAGTAGTACCTCCGACTTTTTAAACACAAGTATAGAAGCTCGCGCACTTTTTCTCGTACCCTCTGTGACTGGCGTGAGTTCTAAAAGTCCGAGGACCCCTCCATAACGGAAAAACATTTCACAAACATATCTTATAACTTTAACAAACCACGAGTTGCTCAAAACATATTCATCGTGAAATCTCTCAAAAATTTCTACAACGAATCTTAATTTAGCAATAACAGAGAATATTGAGCGACAATTTCCGGTCGAGCAAGCCATCCTTACGTAACTGCCCGAGATAATATCTTTAGTAGTAGTAACTTATAATGTAATTTAACAAATAGTTTAGTTGTTAGTTTATTCAGTAGCCTAGTTTGTAGACCAAAATTAAATACCACTTGTAATAATGTCGATCCAGTAATGTATACTCCTGAAAGCTGCTCTGTTGAATGTATAACTGTGTCCCTTTCAAAAGCGATTATCGAAGCGTTTGATTTTGTTGCACCAAGCAAATCAATTACGATCTCTTCTAACAAGAAGAGTCCACACCCTCCGGGTCACGAAATTTGATGAAACTTTAGGAGGTGTTTTTTTGAACCTAAAAATAAAGCCTATAACCCCTAGTTTTTTCCAATGGGCCATTTATCTCGACATATAAGTCATTACACTCCAAATGCGTATAATTTTAATAAAACGAAGCACGTCTGCTTCTCAACGAAACTCTGCATGTTTTTACAGTAAAGAATGGCCCTAAAATATAATAAGACTAGGCAAAAAGAGCTTTAATTTGAGCTTTGTTGCATATAAAAATATTAATCCAAATAAAAGTTATTAATAATTAAGAATGGTGACTAAAGAGGTGTGAAAAATCACCGAATTTATAACAATTATGTTCCGTCTAATATTGATGAATTTCCAGTCATAAGAGAATTCCAGTTATAAGACCATATTTTGCATAACAATATATATATAATAATGATCTAACAATCATATTGGCATTTTTAAAATCCAACCAAAGGTGCCTGCGCGAAACTTTACCAACAATTAGGTTTACGTCGTACCTCTCTGAAAGCTCGCTGACGACGAAGACCGCGGGATACCGGACCAACTTATCAACGTCTATACACACTTCACGCAGGCGCAGAAGTATAAACTCGAAATTTATATATTTTACGATACGTTCGAAAGTCGTACGTTATGATTTGAAAATGTAATCTTACTTTTCATGAGTGTTGAACGTTAAATGATTCATAAGTTTTTCTTTAGAAATTTGAACTCTCGTTATATTTGTGATAAATAAATTTAAAAGCAATGAAAGTATGATTTTTCATAAGACACCACGTTAAATATCTTAAAATATAAATATTAACATCTCGTTTCTCAGTTACCTTGGACTGGTAAAAAATGAATTGAGTAATTTTAAGAACTATATCTATCTATATACCAAATTTCATCAAAATCTGAATGTTATTTTTTTTACCGATAGAACTCCCTTAATCACTAGAGTTTCTTAAAACCTGAAAGTAAACAATATTTTATTGATATTATACAATTTTCTGTGCCGAAATAAATAAACTTAGAAAAAGACAACTTACTACGTACACATTCAGTTATGTTTACTATTTCTGTCAGAGTTTGTATCTATAAATGAAAGCAATTAGTAAGTAGTTCTGTAAAAGAATAATCATTTTTTCTTTATTAACTGTTTGATTGGTTTCGTTGTAATTATTTATACATAAAATTGAAAAAATCATAATAAACTAACCTGTACAATTAACCTCAATAAAATTAAATTCAAACACATTCGCAGCCGAGAAAAATGACTACTATGAAACTAACAAGGAAAGTGTACGAAGTGCGGGTCGCGAATTTTGATGAGGCTTTGATAGCTGTTTTCTGGTGACTAAAAATGAATCCCGGCATCCGCCGTTTTGTCCAAGAAGCCCCTGTTATTGAACTATAGCCAATTTATGCCCCAAATACCCGTTTTTTAGTGAAAAAATGGTACCGCTACTTCAAATCATAACTCCGCAAATTTTTACTAAAAAAAAATAACCCAAAGTGAGTAAAAGTAGAACGAAAGAGCATTAATTTCCGCTTTATTTTGTATAAAAAGTTTAATCTCTTGCAAAATTATTAATTATCAAAAAGAGTAATAAGAAATGCACAGAAAATCAGCGATTTCAAATAAAATTAAAATCTTCAATTTTTCATGTATCTTCTGTCCTTGTCTAATCACATTTTTGCTATTTATTCAAATTGTAGTTTGTTAATTGAAAAACTAAAAGTTGGTCCCAATTGGTATTAAAATAAGGAATATTTTGAGCTCTTAAAAACTATCTAACATTATTTTCTTTTCGAGAAAACTAAGGAACGCTAAAATTGAAGTTAGTTTTTCCGTTCCGAAGTTTTCTCGAAATGGAAATAATGTTAAATACTTTTTAAGCTCTCAAAATATTCCTTACTTTAATACTCGTACCAATTGAGGCCAACTTTTAGTTTTTCAATTAACAAACTACAATTTGAATAAATAGAAAAAACGTGATTAGACAAGAACATAAGATACGGACTCCTTCTAAGGGGGATTCCTACCATTTCTTGACCAAAAAATCGATTTTTTTATTTCTTTTTCGATTCTTCAAACCTATATCAATACAGAAACGCATCGCATTTTTGATTTTCATCAAATTTTCAGTTTGAAAATGACATTCTAAAGTACGATAATACATCAAGGTAAATGTTCTTTGTTTAAAAGGTAACACCACTGTAGAAATTTAAAAAAATCCATTTTTTATTGGCTCAAAACATGCTTCGAACTTTCTAGAATATGGTACAAAAGTTCCCATCCCGAAAAGAAAAATGATTGTTCGCAAACTTCCCTAATACTCCTATAGATTTCGATCTTAAGCTATTATGAGTCAGTTAGGCTAGTTTCAAAACAAAGTACGTTAGTGTAGCGTCTGTATATCGTAAGAAAAAGACGCTCTCATTTTCGCTTTCGAAACTATATTTTTGTGAAAGTTTTAATTATTCATTATTACGTTGAGCAAAATGGAAAAAGAAAAAGTGTACGCAGGAAGAAATGGCACGAAAAAAACTATCCAACACGGCATCGGAGCCGTAAATCAGGGAATCGTCCGATGAATCGATACGAAGCTGAAGGTCATTCCAGTGGCGTCAGTGCATCGGCAAAAAAGCTGCAGTTATCTGAGGACGATTTCGATGTAAATTATACATTTGGATACCGAATCATTCACTTTTTGGCAGTATTTTCTGCAATTTCTGAGTATGTGAAGTGTAAAACGTGCGGTTCTAATATAACTTTTCATGAAAGAAGTTTGATTGGATTTGGGCTTCAAAATTGTGATTGTTTGCCCAAAGTGTCCAGAAATTGTTATATCTAACAGTAAATTTATAAAAAATGCATATGAAATTAATCGTCGGATGGGGTTAGCAATGCAACTGATAGGAGTAGGACTGAATGAAATGATGAAATTTTGTGCGTTTATAGAATTACTACGTCCTGTTTTCCAATCTTTCTACGATAAAATAGTGAATCTCATTTCAATAGCAATATCAACAGTTCGTGATAACAGTATTAAGCAAGTTGGACAAGAGGAGAGACGAAAGAGCGAAGAAAATGGTCAATCTCAAGGGATTACCGTTTCAGGAGATGGTTCTTGGAGGAAACGATGGTATTCGTCACTTTTTGGAGTTGTATCTTTGATTGGATGGCTTACTGGAAAAATCGTCGATGTGACTGTAAAATCTAAATATTGTAAGTCTTGCGAGCACTGGAAAAATAAAACAGAAACATCTGAATACAAAAAATGGTATGCATCACATGCCGATTTATGTCAAGCAAATCATGAAGGTTCATCTGGTAAAATGGAGATAGATGCTGTTATTGAAATGTTTTCTCATTCCGACAGTTTCTACGACCTAAAGTATGCGAATTATTTTGGTGATGGTGACAGCAAGACTTTCAAAGACATACTAGATTCTAAACCGTACACTAATTTTGAAGTACAAAAAAAGAGTGCGTCGATCACGTACAGAAAAGAATGGGAACGCGGCTTCGAAATCTAAAAGAAAGGACGAAAGGCCTTGGAGGAAAAGGAAAATTAACAAATAAGTTGATTGATAAATTAACAATTTATTATGGTTTGGCAATACGAAGGAATCCAAATTGCATAGAGAAAATGAGGAATGAAATCTGGGCAACTCTGTATCATAAAATATCGCACAAGCTGAAGGTTCATTGGACACGTTTCATCATGAACCGCCACTTCCTGAAGAAGTTTGCGAAGTCATTGAGCCTGTTTATACAGAGTTGAGTCTAGATGAGTTGCTGCACCGTTGCTTAGGAGGTTATACTCAGAACAGCAACGAAAATTTCAATGCCACCGTGTGGAAGTTGGCTCCGAAATCGTTCTCGAGTGGCAAGAAAGTTCTGGATATTGCCACTAATATTGCAGTGTGCAATTTTAATAATGGCCTAAAATGTGTCCTTCGAATTATGAAAACTCTGGAGATGGATATAGGTCTGCAGGCTTACAATTTTTGTTGTGAAGCCGACGATAAGAGAATTTGCATTTGGAAGGGCAGCTTTATGGACCTGGCATTGCAGACTAAGGGTAAAAAATTTTTTTGTAAATGATTTTCTCATTTTTTTACGTCCGAAACTGATTTTGAAACTTTAAGTTGATTTTTCTCGAAACGAGTTTTTCTCAACGGGCACGCAGCATAACTTGAACAGTTTTCATCTGATCCATTTGAAATTTTAACCATATCTTAATTATTATATTTCGAAGTGAATCACGTAGGGGATTTTTAATAAATTGATTTAAACAATTTTTATAAACAAAAGCGTGACTCTTTTTCATGAAAATTTTTAATTTATTTTCAATTCACTGTCAAATTTGCAAAAATCAATATTTTAAAAATCCCCTACGTGATTCACTAGCTATTAACATAAAAAATAAGTGAATATTTATTTAGTTCTAGGTTGAAATGTGCGATTGGTACACTGCGTTCCGCGGAGCGCTTCCGACGCAAGAGGCCTCAAGAGATCGGCTATAAATCACCCATTTTGTATTTTTTTACTCAATTTTTTTAAATATACTATAATATTAGACTAATAATATATCAGAATATCATTTCTTTATAACCTTTCTTTTCATTCAGAAAAATACCCAAAAAACGCTTTTTTTCGCTATTATAGTGGTGTTACCCCTCAATAAACACAGCTTTTTCTGCAGTTTTTATTTTTCTCTATTCAAAACGTTCCAGGTGCATTACATTATGCCTGACTTTTTGAAATTAATTTTGTGTATTCTTTTTAGCATTATTATTAGCAAACGAAAAATAATTATTTATTAAAAAAGCTATAAATTACGAAAAAATACTGCAATTTTATTTAAATAAAATGATCTTATTTTTAATTATGGTTACCTGCATTCAATTTTTAGTGGAATCAAGTTAGATATTTATTACAACAAAAAATTATTTCTATGCAAACTAAGCTGGAAAATGTTTTTTAGAATATCAAAAACATAATACCAAAAGTTTACCACTCTACACCTACCACGTCGTTGTTTATTACCAAATTAAATGCTAATTTACTCAGTTATTAAACATCTAACTTCAAACGTTAATAACATTGTTTATAGTTATTGGAACTTTACAAGTGGCAAATTTAAAGCTTGAAATATCTACTTCAAGATGGTTTATTTACTTTGACTTAAAGATAACGTTGTAAAAGTAATTTTAACAAAAAAGTAATAAAAATTAATAATTTTTTTACTATTCCAAAACGTGAAATTAACGCGCATATAAACATTAATAATTATAGAAAAAAGTGTTTGTGAATGTGTAACTGTCTGTAACATGTAACGACATATCATATTTCTTGAAATATGTCTTGGTATTTTTTTTTCATTTAATAATTAACATTTGACGTAGACGTCGAATTTTTACTGAAGGAGGTGAAGGCGAATGTCCACTCGAAGGGTACGGGCAGTGCTCGTCGAATCGCCTCGACTAGCGCTACTTGAAGCTGAGCGAGTGTAATCTGCATGTTTGATTATAGGGAGGGGAGAGGTGGAAAAGAGAGCGGGATTCAAATAACCAAGGGAGATAATTAAGGTTATAGGGCGGTAGTGATCCAAACAGGCATTATACGCTATAGCTTATGACAGGGTTAATTGCATGTTATATGTATAGTCTAATTGAGGCGACTGGAAAGAAAAGATAACAAGGGGGGGGGGAGAAGGCTAGAGAATATCTCCGGAACAACTTTCCATCCTTCACAGCGAGCCCTGCAGGACAATCGGCGAACATACAAAAACAGGGAGGAAGGTGTGATAGGGTGTGTGATAACATCGATCTCTCACAGGGAAGCCTGCAGAGAGATCGGCGATACTCCAATGAAAATGCAGCGTCGGGTCCTCACAGTAAGACTCTGGAGGGTCGGCAACGTTTCAGAGGAAGGCTTTCTAACTGCACGAGAGTGTTGGCCTCGCACAGTAAGACTGCAGCGTGGTCGGCGAGATTTCAAGGTGTTGAATGAGAGCGTTGATTACTCACAGCAAAACCTGCAAAGCAATCGGTGGCGTCTCTTGGGGAAGGAGTGTTTTGGAGTTTTCTTAGGAGAGCGTCGAGTGCTCGCAGTAAGACTGCACAGCGAATCGACTGTGTCTCTCGAGGAAAGAGCCTGGAGTGGACTGAGTGCGGGGGACTGTTTGCCATTTTCTTTTATACAAGTCGGGCTGCGCTGCTAGGGCGGAAGCGAAGGGGATAAATCGCGGGTGACATGATGCGTCGCCGGAGACGTGCGTGTGTTTGCCAACTGCCACACACCTTATCTCCCGACTGTGTTTTTCCGTCAGTTGAAAAGTGGGCCCGGGTCAGCTCGAGGATCTTTATGTCCCGGCCATATGCGCGGGGCATGGATCCGCGGTGCTCGCTCGGCGACGCTCGACGACCCTTTGTATATGATCCGCCGACCGTGCGCTTCCAACCCACCGAGGGCCGACTAGTTAATTCTCGTGTCTTCGTTGTCTTCCTACCTGGCTTGTGCGCGCCGCAAAAGGCGATAGAGATAGAGGAAGAGAGAGAGAGAGGCGAGGATGGCCAACGAACGTCACATTATTGTTGAAATTATTAAAATTTCATTGATAACGTATTTAATTTATGTTAAATGACGCTATAAAATGAAGAAATCTTTGACATTACCTATGTACTGAGCCATAATTATCAAGAGTCATTCAAAGTTGTAATGATCTTTGTTCTAAGACGTATACCCTTGTTACGAATAACTTTTATGATTGATTTTGCATCTCATAGTTATACAGAAAGCTCCATTCGAAATCTACATGAGCCACCTCAATCTTTTTCTTCACAATAATCCATATAACTTTTGAGAAACTGATATTATCAATTGGATTTTCTAATTAAGATACAAATACTATCACAGTGATTTTAGAAATGATACACAAATGCAAAATATAAAAACTTAATTGTTTCACAGTATTCTCTCCAATACCTAAATTAGAAACATTCATCCTTTAAAAATGCATGCTATAGTTTGATGAGTATTAAGTATTTTATCTAAAACTTCAGAAACTTTATGTAAATAGTATACGTGAAGGTCTAAACTACCTTATCATAGCTTCTGAACACTTGACAGTGTGGTTTTCATTTGAACATTTGTATTTGATTTAATATCATACGAATGAATAACTTTTATTATTGATTTTATATCTTATGAAGCTGACTGTCAAGTGTTCAAAAGCTATCATAAGATTATTTGGAGTTTAACGTATACAGTTTACATATACCTGGTTACTGAAGTTCTGGACAAAATACTTAATACTCATCAAGTTATCCTTGTTGAAAATAACGACGTCGCGTCGCTGCGTCCTAGCAACGACGCCGATTCGACCTCAAATCGACCTCGACTGGACTATTACAAGTATTAACACACAATATATAGGTTTTTGAGGTCGATGAATACGAATCCAACGTTAGAATTTCTAAATTCACAATGGTGGATCCAATATGGCTGCCACAAACGGGAGATTCCACGCAAGTAATAATAAAATACTGATCAAACACACAATACAGTAAAAGTGGGGGCACTGACAAACCACGGGACCAAACGGACGGGGCACTGTTTATTGATCCAACCTTGTTGCTCCGCCTGCCTCCGTCAATGACGAGGCAGCGCTCGACCTAATCTTAGCATTGTCTCCAATCAGGTGAAAGCGCCAGAAACTTTTCCAAACAGTGCCCCCGTCTCACTTGCAATAAGTATCCACGTTTTATAAGTGCGCGGCCTAACAGTGCCCCCACTTTTACTGCATATACGTTTTTGATGTCGCTGATTACGAATCCAATGTCAGAATTTCCAAATTCAAAATGACGGATCCAATATGGCTGCCACAAACAGGAGATTCAACGCAATAGTCAAAATAAAATGTTGATGAAACACACAATGTGTAGGGCTTTGAGGTTGCTGATTCAAAATCCAATGTCTTAATTTCCAAATTCAACATGGCGGATACAATATGGCGCCACAAACGGGAGATTTGATATAATATAGAATAATATGCTAATCAAATACACAACCAATCTGAATATATGATGTAAGAACTAACGTAAGATATTGCGTATGCAATAACGTAAGATATTGCGTATGAAATAACGTAAGATATTGCGTATGAAATAACGTAAGATATTGCGTATGAAATAACGTAAGATATTGCGTATGAAATAACGTAAGATATTGCGTATGAAATAACGTAAGATATTGCGTATGAAATAACGTAAGATCATGGATAAGAACTTATGTAAGAACTTACGTAATAGAGTTATACATAATCTTACGTCAGATCTTACGTAAGTTCTTTCGTAAAATTTTACAAAAATTAAAAATAATGATTTCATTTTTTTTTATTCTTAAAATAATTTCTTTCGTAAGAACTTACGTAAGTTTTTAAGTGAAACATTTTTCACCAATTAAAAATTATAGAAAACAACTTTTCATGACCCGAAAGTGCCAAAATCCAAAGTACCATCCAGATCGTATAACCTGTTCAGGACATTATCATAGGTATAGCAATAACTTTTATTATTTACCCAAAACCCAACACCCCCAAATTGAGCATTTGGAATAATAAAAAATTAAAATAAATAATCCATCATCCCTATGCCCTAAATCTTGAATCGAACTACGTAAGCGCAGCAATTTGAAATAATAAAAATTTCAATAAATAAATCATCATCCCTAAGCTCTAAACCTTAAACCCAAATACGCCAAGCGCAGCGACTTACAATAATAAAAATTTAAATAAATAAACCTTCATCCCTAAACCCTAAACCCAAAACCCAACACCCTCGAGTTGAACAATTTGTAATAATAAAAATTTAAATAAATGAAGCATTAATCCTAAGCTATATTTCTAATAGCTAAGGTAGTTCGGTTTAAGGTTTAGTGCTTACGGATGATGGTTTATTTATTTAAATCTTTATTATTGCAAAGTTCTCAGCTCGAGGGTGTTGGATTTTGGGTTAATGGCTTATGGATGATGGTATAATTATTGAAATTTTTATTATTGCACCTTGCTGCGGTTAGGGTATTTCGGTTTAAGGTTTAGAGCTTAGGGATGATGGTTTATTTATTTAAATTATTATTATTGCAAAATGCTTAACTCTGGGGTGATGGGTTTCGTGTTTAGGGCTTAGGGATTAATTTTTTAAGATTAGAGACAAACCATCACTCGATGAGGTTAAACAGACTGCCAATTGGAATTCAGCGATCCAAGAAATATATAAGTACACTACTCTCGCCTGATGGACCAACATTTTTTTGTAAGGTTGTAACGAAAACGCGAAACTAATAAATCGTGAAAAAATAAGATATTAGAAGAATTCAAGATGGATTTTGAAAGGAAGGAGCGGTACTTTAAGATGCCGTAACGAGTTTTTTGGAAAAAAATTAATTTGCAATGTAATATAACCCCCAATATAGCGAGATCCGGTTTTTGCACTTATAGGTTAGGATATCACAAAAACCTAATACAATGGAGCAATTCTGAGGTCGGATTCGGATTCAGGGTACCAAAAACCTTCGAGAAAGTATAGTCCAGTCTCAGATTCTTCAGTTTCGTCAAATTTCAGTCGGCCTGTGTTTATTAGCTTTCGAATATTGCAGAACACTTGCGATTGGATATCCAATCAATAGAACGGAAGGAATTTACCGCTTCCATAACCTACGAAGAACCATCGAGCAAGAATATATCTATATATATATATATATATATATATATATATATATATATATATATATATATATATATATATATATGTAAATATATATACATAAATTAGGTAGATCCGGACTACCATATTGCTTTTTTTAGTTGCCTAACCTCATCATACATCATTCAAAAAATTACTACTCATGAAATATGGGCGTTAAATTGTATTTTATTTTTCACTTTCTTGTATAATTTAAACAAAAGTTTTATTTAAAAGTTATTTAAAACATCATGTCTGTTTCGTATTGCTCACATCCGCTAAAAATTAATTAATTATAATTCTTTTGTATTTAAATTAATATAGTCAGGGCTGTTCATATAAGAATAATAGTTTTCTCGACAAGATATTCCAAATTAAAAAAAATGTTAATGTAACTGCAATTGCTTAAAAATTCTGAATGAGGATTCTTAATCAGCAACCTCAACACCCTACATATTGTGTGTTTGATCAACATTTTATTTTGCCTTGCGTAGAATCGCCCCTTTGTGGCAGCCATATTGGATTCACCATATTGAATTTTGAAATTTTTACATTGAATTCGTAATCAGCGACCTCAAAAACGTATATATTCCTTACTGAAAATATGATGTAAAAACTGACGTAAGATCTTGCGTAAAAATTTCTAAATACACATAACGTCAACATCTCAGAAAATAAAAGACCTCATGATCTGAAATTACATACAGGTTATGAGATAGTAAAAAGCTAACTTTTTGTAAAGCTTCAGATAAAATACTGTCGATTTACTTGAGTTATCGTCGAAGAAAAAAAATCAATTTTATTTCAAAATTATTTCTTTCTCGACAAATGAAAAAGATCAAGAGTCAAGAATTGGACCGAATATTCTTATTTATATTCCGAAACAGCTCAATTTTTTTTAAAAACTTTCTGACATATGTTTCCGAGATATAACCGTTTAACCAGAAAATAATGTTTTCGTGTATAACGAAAGAAAGGAATGAAAACGAAATGAAGAAAAAAAAACCTTATCCAAACTCTCAGGTCGAAAAAGTTAGGTATTTTATGCTCTTTCAAATGCATTTTCACTGGGTCGATGACATTATTTCTAAGGTAATAAAAGACCCAAATAACTAAATCTGAAAAATCAAAAAACCGCCAAAAAACGATTGGAAAAAAAAATTGTTATTGTTCCGCCGTCCATTAAGAAAAACGAAAAATGAAACATTAAGTTTCACCGTATATATGCAGAGTAATACTGATCCACGTCCATACACACACGCGCGCACTCACGCACGCGCGCACGCACGCACGCATACACACACACGCACACTTACACACATACGTACGCACACACACATGATATACATCATCCATACAGAAATATTTTGACATTTCCTTTTCAGGAAACAAAAATAATTATGACTTGCAACTTTACAGGAATATAAATCTATATAAAACTAATATTCAGTAAAAATATCACACACTTTTATAGGATAGATTTATAGTTATACACGTTTAAAAAAATATTATTACACAGTATAACAAATGAAAAATTTGATGAGTACTTTATTGTATATGAAAGTACTTTCCAAAATCCACTCCTACATTAAAATGCAAAGTTTAAGAAAAATATACCCCAGATTGAATAAATGGTGATAAAACATACACACACACACACACACACACACAAATCCACACATCCGTACACTCAAACACACACACATGCATGCACACACCCGTACGAACACATTCGTACTGACAGTTGTTAAGACTAGTAATAGTATATTCGAACTCCCCGAGACATAAAACATGTTTATAATTTGAAAAAATACAACAACAAAAAACAGTAGTATCTAGTCTATGGTTATTTAGAATCTCTTGGTTTAATTTATATGTATTAAAATTAATACAAGAATTGGAATTGGATTTTACTTTTACACATCGTGAATGTAAAAATTACGTTTCCAACAGTTAAATTTTTTACCGTGTAAGAGCATATGCACGTAGCACCCTACATACATGTTAGCTCAATGTATCCCCAACATCTCCCTTACTGTATATACTACCTGTACTAGAAAGTATAAGTTAAATTAAATATAAAGTTTACATCATTGATTGGTATAGACATCAAAAGCCTTGGGTGTAATCACCAAAAGTTGAGTATACGTTTTTTCTGAATGTTTGGTATTAACAGTCAATTTTTCGGTTTGACCACCCAAACTTAGATGTGTACACTTAATTTGTAGAAATTGACACAAAAAGTTGTGAATGCTAATACGTCCTTATTCCTAAATATAATGTTCTGTAGATAGTAAATAACAATAGGGTTATACAAATAAATAATACATTATTTCATAATATGATCATTATTTTTATGTTTATTCAATTTCATTTGTGATAATTAAGAGATTCCCTACATGATTCGTACATATTGAAGATAGGTAATAAAATAAAGTAAGCCGTAACAAAATGTAGTTAAAAATCTGCTATTTTAAAACCAGACCTTTAAGACCACCTAATATATTACCTCCCAAACTAGCTAGACCAAGATCAATTCCTGAACCTCCCTTACCACTGAGCCCACCAAGATCAAATCCTAATCCTCCATGGCCATGCTTTCCACCTTCTTTACTACCTTTGCCTTGCCCGTGATTAACACCAAAATCAACCCCTAGCCCTTTAGGTCCAACGTGTGCTCCGAGCCCACCAAGATGAACTCCTAAGCCATCAGATCCAAGGTGACCACCAAGAAGCCCACCAAGATTAATTCCTAATCCGTCATGACCATGATGTCCACCTTGCTCATCATTACCGCCCGAGCCTTTATTACCGTGGTGTGCACCTTCTCCAGTGTATCCTCCACCTTCTCCAGTGTGTCCTCCACCGTATCCACCTCCTCCACTGTATCCACCTTCTCCACTGAGTTCACCTCCTCCATTAAATCGACCTCCGACACCGATTCCTCCTCCACCGTGTCCACCTGCTCCACCCTGTCCTCCTCCACTGTCCCCACCTCCTCCACTATTTCCTTCTCCGCAGTGTCCTTCTCCACTGTGTTCACCTCCTCCGCCATGTATCCCTTGACCTTTTAGTCCATCTATCAAGTCTCCTAAACTACCTTCGGTGTCGTGCCCGCCATTCTTTAAATCATCCTCAGCTATAGTAACGGCTATTATAGCCGCCAGTGCCAAAAATATCTGTAAAACATATTGTAATCGTTATATTCATAGCTTTTACAAAATTGCTTTTTATACTTTTTTTATATTTTCACGATACTAACAAATCGTATTTTGGATTCGTATCTAGTATCTTAAGGACGTTCACTGGCTACTCGATTAATTTTATTTTCTTTAAATTTTGACGTAATTATGTTATTACATATTAATAATACTATCTATGCACCTGCGAACTGTAAGAACCATGCCATACCAAAGGGGAAATATTCAATGTTAAACTGGTGAGCTTTAACATGTAACGTATAGGAAATTAATAAAATATCTATCGAAAGAACACATATGTTGTAAAGAGTTAGTACCTATATTATGAAACACAAGAATTGCGGTCGCATTTTACAGATATGTCTAAGTAAATATTGTTGCTTTTATATACATTTTACATATCTGTAAAAGGCGACCGCAATTCTTGTGTTTCATAATATAGGTACTAATTCTAATAATAATAATATATACAGCGGTATAATAATATATACATACATATATGCGGTTTAGTCTGAAAAGAATATCTGAACAGATCACCTCATAAATTTAAGACATTAAATTATAAATAATTCCATTCAATGATAACTTAAAACATAAAATTTCGGGCCGGAAAAGATAAATAATTTTATGCTCTTTTAAGTACATTATCACTCAATCGATTATATTATTTTTAAGGTATCAAAAAACCCGAAAAACTAAAACTCAAAAATCTAAAAACCGCTAAAAAACAAAAACGCATAGTAAAACAAAAAAATATTTTTGAGCCGCCTTCCTTAAAAAAATAAAAAAGTGAACCCTGAAACATTAATTTTCTCATTGTATATTCAAGTAATATTGATCCATACACAGACACATACACACACACAGACACACACATATACACACACACACACCCACACGTTCACGCACACTCACACACCCACACGTACACGCACACACACACGCACACGCACACGCACATACACACGCACACGCACACGCACATGTACACACACACATACATCCATGCAGACATTTTCTAAAAATAGTGTATTTTAATTCCCAGTATCTCAAATCATGCTTCTAACATGTTTTTAGCAAAACTTACAATAATTACATGAAGCATTATACCCATATCCAAATAAATTCATTTTCATAATTTAGTAAACATTCATTAATATTTTTAAACTATTTATAAATCACGACATTATTTACCCAATTGAAACTGTACAGTTTATAAACAGCATATTATAAATTTTACTATTTTATATTATTTATGTTGAAATGTTTGCGACATTATTAAACTGTACTTATTTTTTTATGGATCTGAACGCTCCAAATGATAATTACAATTATCTGTGTATCTCAAAACTCACCAGTTTTCTGGCCATGTTGCTACTAGTAAATCGGTTGGCTTATTGCACTTTAATAAAATTTCTCGTCTTTTATATACGTGGAATAACAAGACAAGCCAAAAATTAACTACGTCGCCCATATTATCACTCTACATAATATTTATGTAACTTTATCTGATGCATCCTATCAAATAAGGAAAAAGTCCAGAACTTTTTCAAGTCACGGCGTTTCCGTTTATTGATTAATTTCATTAAGGATATAGACCGGTCGAGAATCTAACTTTAGTAGTTTAATTTCTAGTTAGCCAAATTTTGCAGTTTTTAGATAAATAAAAAAACCGCTGCCAATTCATTGGCACTTAGCTTTCGGAAACTAAATTAATTGTTCCAATATAAAATTGTTTGTTTTTATTAGTTCATTTTAAATTGCTATATCTTTTAGAAATATCGTAGTTTAAATTAAATAAATTGTTGCAATATGAACTTATTCTAATACATCTTTTAAAATTGTTCTATTTATTTCTTATTAATATCTCAAAAAGGTGTGTTTTTACCATCGACTGTTGTTAAAAGATAAATTACAAAAAATTCTAAGCTTATGATAAAAAATTACATTACCGATTTAAAAATGTCGTAAATAGAAAAATCGTTATAAAACAAAAACGAATCGAGGAATCTTTTACTTCCTTCTAAAGGAAACTTTGCGATGGTAAAGAAAAGTTTTGCTAAAAACATATTAGAAACATGATTGGAGATACTGGAATCAAAATACATAATTTTTAGAAAATATCCGGATGTATGTACGCGTATGTGTGTGTGTGTGTGCATGTGTCTGTGTGTGGGCGTAAGTAATCCACGGTAAAATTTAATGTTTCAGGGCTCATTTCTTTTGTTTTTTAAAGGAAGCCAAGTTTTAGTTTTTCTTTTTTTTTAATACGTTAGAAATAATATCATCGATTTAGTGATAATGCATTTGAAAGAGCTTATTTCCCTTTTTCTGTTATACACTGAAACATCATGTTTTCTTTAAACGGCGATATTTTGGAAATATATGATGGAATATCTTTATCAATAAATTAAAACGAAAAAGGTTTCCGCTATCTCTTGACAGTCTTGGCTAAATATTTATTTTTCAAGAATCTCATATTGGAACAATTAATTTAGTTTCAGGAATGTAAGTGCCAATGAATTGGCAGCGGTTCTTTTCTGATTTCGAAAGTTCATCAAAAAACAGATAACAATCCATCAAATTATTATAATTAGTAAAAGATTTAGGTTTTTGGAAAGTTAGTTTATTATATTACCACATGAAAAGTATCAATTTTAAAAATCGATAAAAAAGAAAAAAATTTACAAAATTTAAAAAGTCTTTTTAATTTTGAAACTTTGTCAAAAAACAAAAGAGTGAGCTTAGAATACACTAAAATGACCGCTTAATACCCAAGAAATAAGCGACTAAATTAAAAAATAATCATAAAAATGAAGAAACATTATAAAACAAAAACGAGTCGTTGCATCTAAAAACAAATTACATTTCATCAAATAACAGAATAAATGAGTGATTCATAAAAAATTACCGTGTAATACCCAATAAATAGGCAATAAAAAATTAATAATAAAATATAACTTCAAATATCTTGAAAAATAAAATATTTCATGCTCTGGTCAAAGAGATCAGTCAAGTGATAGTGGGAACCTTTTCCATCTTAATTATATACTTCCAAAATATTGCCGTTTAAAATAAATGACATTTCCGTGTATAAGAAAAGAAGGATAATATCTTATAAAAATTTTCGTGTTGGAAAAGATAGATAATTTTATTCACTATCAAACTCATTTACACTAAAGCGATCATATTATTTCTACATACTAAATTAATTTACCTCATTGATTTCAGAATAACGTAAGATAGCAAAATTGTTGTAAATCAAAAAAGAGTTGATAAATCTTAAAATTTCCTTTTAATTCCTAATCCTCATTAAGAAATGAAAAAAATGAGCCGCAGTTGGCAAAAAAGGACTGCGCCATTCTCAAGATATAAGTGATCGAAAAAAAGTTTGAAAAAGAAACATAACCTCAAATATCTTGAAAAATAAAATTCCTCATGATCTGAGCATGAACTTAGCCTAGAGATAGTTAAAAGCTACCTTTCTGGCCATTTTCAGACAGAATAATGCCGTTTTACTCGAATTATCGTTCGACATAGAAAATCGATCGATGATTTTTTTCTCGTCAAAGGAATAATAAAATAGCTTAAAAATTTCACTTAATATTGTACTCGATGTTACTGATCATCTCAAAATTTTTCAATAATTCTCGTTTTATTTATTATTTAACAATAATGTTCGGGCCGTTTGCACTTGCAGCGGCCCTATTATATTTCATATTTTCGCGCGCACTGTGTTTCCCTCTCGCGCGAGAACTGAAGCGCTCGCTCGCACGATTTCTTGCGAGAGAGGACACAAGTGCACGCTTTCTCCCACTTTCTTCCTTCCTAATTTCCGCGAATCGAGATCAAAAACCAATTGTTCTCGCTGAGCTCGACCTCTTCCGGCTTGACCGCGACTATGGCAAGCTCGGTGCGCGTCTCGCGACGCCTGTTCTCGTGACCGCGTGTTAATTTTCACTAACAGTTACACTTTAATACAACCTGTATATAGCTACTTTTAAGAGCAATAAATGCTCACTTTACTTTGTGATATTTACATTAAAATCAGGATAAATCTTAAAGTTATTTTCCCTCAGACTCTGCATCCTCTCATCCACCGCACGCGTTCCGGGCTATCGTAAAGTGCCCTTAGCTGCACTTTCGCACGACGCTATTACCGCGATCAATTGTAGGCAGGTTTCAAACCGAAAATCAGCTTCCTGTGTTTTGGCCGGCTAGCGCGCGAATAAATAATTATATACTCTTTTTAAAGTTATTTTAAACAAACCTGTAAAGTTTACGTAGAGTTGAATACTTTATTTATTTTTAGACAGATACTCATTAGTAATTTCAATAATTTTCAATATTGCTGCACACTGCTTTTCTGCTGGCAAAGTTGCCAAAAGACTGCATATTAAACTTGCCCTTGGAGCAATTTGTTCACTTCTTTTGAATATTTCAGCAGAATTTGGCATTTTATTGCAGCTTCTTTTAAATTGGAATTGTTTAAATCGCTCTTTCTTGTTGTTGGAAATTGTTTGTTAAAATGTTTGGAAACATCTATTTCGTTTGGCATAGAGCATTTAATCGTTAAGCCACTAGCACTATTATTACATATGTATACTGTATCGGATAATAATGATGGTGTTGATATATTATCAATTTCTGATGTGAGGGTGTGCGTATTCGTAGGTGATGGTTTAATGAGTTTTTTTGTACTATTTTGAGCCTTAACAAAATCTTGAAACTTGTATCGTTCATCAATCAATAATGATGTTTTATCATTGGATTTTGTAGGCATGGTATGCCAAATATTTGACGATGGGTTCGTTGCTGTGGGCTTCTCGCTTCATAACGATGATGATGGTGGTGTACAAGCAAAAATGTATTTTATTAAATGTTGTGTTTCAGAAATCTTCTTCCTTCTGTTCTGATACATTGCCATAATATCACACTCTGAAATTTCTTCATCACTGATTTCGTTGTGTTCATTGTTAGCACCAGCACCTGATGGTAATCACCATTACTATTATCTGGACCATCAGCATCACCATCTTCATCAATTATGATCAAACCATCATCATCATCACCTCTTTTACCAGCATCCTGGTGCTGTTGGACAAGATCGTTACTTTCAATCCTGTCATCTTCTGCTACTTCTTCTTCATCTGAAGTCAAAATTGTATTTGGAATATAATCATATTTATCTCTCACAGTTGCACATTTATGGGTCGTATAACTAGCCAAAAAGTGAAGGGCATCCAAGATTTTCTTCTGTAACTTGCTTAAATTCTTATTGTTCATATAATGTAGATGTGATCGAGTATAAAGTGTGCGATATTGCATCCATTTTGACTTAAAACTGTTTTCTGTAAAAAGATATTTATATTCCTTCATTAAAAAGAACTAAGGATTGTCTGAAAAGATAATACAATGATGCTAACGCATGTGAAAATTAATTTTGTAAAGTGTAAAAAATTGTAAAACAATGTAATAAAATATAATAAAGTATTAAAATAAGTGTGAATTTGGATGTATTTTTATACAATTATACACGTTTTAACACTTTTCACACGTTTAACATTTTTCTTACACTTGTTCATACTTATTTACACATTTTTTTACACCTTTTTCGCGTAATTAATTTATTACAAAAAAGCTTTTCACCACGGAATTTGAATAAACAAAAACATAATATGGTATAAAACATACCTGAAACAGAAAACCACTATTTGAAGGTAAATCGCAAATCTTCTGCTAGATCATTGTAAAACTCTGCCCTTTCTTTGTTGTTAGAAAAATTCTTCTTTTCAGGGTGGGTCATAAATAAACGAATAAAGCTTGATTCTTTTAATCATGAACAGATCTATATCATAGAGTTTTGTTCTTTTACTTTCAAAATTCATCTTGCACTCTTGCATTTGAGAATCTGTTTAGATTTCTTGAGTAAGTAGAAGAAAACACTTTCGTGCGCCTTTTTTCCTACGTGTAAAAGTTTTGCACGGCTTATGTGTTATTCAACAAAGGGGCAGTGTATTTTATGAAAATAAGCGGAAAATAGTCTTTCTCTTCTTTGATTATTGCCTACAAGAAAGCACTTTTGCGTGACTTTTTTTTCTTTTAACAGTTTTGCGCGGCTGGACGGTGCGTTTTGTCAAACAAGGCGGCAAAGTCTCCTTCTCTACCTAGATTAGTGACTGTACACAAACGCCACACGAACAACTGTGCTATATCTCCCGAATCTGAATGAGTATATTACCAAGAAGTTGATAACTATAGAGCAGTGTGCGCAGTCCAGTACTACATGGTCTAAGGGAACCAGCCAATCCAGTGAAGAGGAATCCTCAAGGCTAGCTATAGTGCGAAACTTATATGGACATTGCTTTTCAGTAACGATGTGTATATACTAATCTAATCTTCGAATATAATCAAATGAAAATAGTCACGTGACTATTTGTTTACAATCTTCGGCACCTTCTTTGTGAATAGTAGCAGTTCTGCTTAAATTATCGTTGAATACAAATTGTTTACTATTTGTAACGATTATATTGTTGTACAAAATGGTTGATGAGTACATTTATTGAAGAAGTTAGACAAAGGTCCGCAATATACGACAAAAGTTTACCAGAGTACAAGAAAAGACAAAAATATTTTAAAGAAATAGCAAAAAAAGTTAATGAGCAGCACAAGAGTAATTTTACAGATTTGTCTATATGATTTGTTGTATATATATACATGCATACATATATACATACATACACACATATAATCTCTAGATAATTAATAAATAAATTATTCTTTATAATTTTATTTCAGCTGTAAATATTCAGGGAATGTGGGACAACATAGAAAAAGAATGTAGGCATATATATGAAAGCATTAAAGATGCACGATCAGGCTCGGCTGCTGAAACAACTATAACATTTCCATTTTTTTACAAATTTTGTCGTTTCTGTCAAAATCAGCAGAGCATTGACCACCTGCATCAAGTCTACCTAAACAACAAGCACCTCAAATGATCTCTGAAGCAACCAAATGTATTTGGCAAAAATTTTCACAACCAACTGCGGAAAGTTATTTGTCAGACAAAGAAAGTGCTTGTGAAAATATGTCAAAACCACCAACAAAGTGACGCAGACTTGCTAAAATGATACCACCTATGGACAAATTTTGTCACGCAATAATCAATAATAACGAGGTAAAAGAAACTGGAGACAGCGTGCAGAAACTTATTTAAGAAAGTTATGAGAATGTCATGCAAGCTATAAAAGGGATTTCTTCAAGAACATCTAATGGTCCTCATTCTGTATTCGTATCAAACTCGTAAAAGGCCTAGAAGACGTCCAAACATCATAAGTTTATGGCAAATTTACTCAATATAATACACAGGTTTATTTCATATAATTTCTAATCATTTATATAATACATAATTTTTGTTAAATAATTAATTAAACTTCTATTCAATTTTTGTAGTTGCAAATGTCCAAGGAGAGTCTTTAAAATAATTTTGTTACAAAAAATGCACATGGATAAGAATTATAGATGTTTGAAGATCGCCAATTCTTCGTTAATAACATTAATTTTATACTTATATGTAAATATTAAGAGAGTGCATAACTTTATAGGTTTGTTTTAACTGACTTCCAATATTCATTATTATTTTTGTTGAATAGTAAATAAAACTTCTTTATAACTGTCTTAGCTACTACTGTTCAAGGAAGGAATATAGAAGAAAGTAAAGAAAATATTCAATGAAATGTGCGAGTCTTACTCTTGTCTTTATTGCATTATATATGATCATTAAGTACAATCGATTTATAACGTCATTTAACTTGTTTCATCATGTTTGAAATCTGTTTTAATAATAAAAATTATAAATTATTTTCTAATAAAATTTACCTTTACATTTATTTATTTATTTATTCTATCTACAGCCCTATTCATTATCTTATAAAATATATTTATTTAAAAAATTATATTTTTTTATTAATATATTTTTTAAGTTAATATATTATAGGTAAAATAAATTACATTTTATAAAATGTATTGAATGCAGTATGTATCATCAAACAAATCAACAAAATTATGTTTTGACTTTTTTTCTTTTTTCTGGGTATCCTAACCTAGTGAGTTTTGGTATTAGCCCTTTACCAATGTTGGCGTCTCTTGGTTTCTCAAAGTACATTTTCGTGGTGCGTCAAATTTCTCGCGTCAACCCATATCACGTGATGTTTTTCAAGCGTACGCACTCTCCGCGAACGCGCGCGTTCAAATTTTTGAAGTTGGATTTTTTCAACTTCATGTCGATACGTCAAATCTTCGATGATTGGTTTCTTACAAGGTTAATTATCTTGTTAACAAGGAAATCATGGACAATGACTTACCAGTAAGTTTATAATGTATTTATATTAGTATTATATTAATATATTTTTAAAATGTTATAAATTCATAATGTATATTTACTAAAATAAACATTGTTTGATAATAAATTAAAGTATTAATTAACTTATATTATTATTTTCCTAAGAAACTAATATCTCTCTTTCTAATGAATAAATAATCATTTAATTAAAAATAAATTATCTTAAATTTTAAGCTTGTATTCCAGTGCGGTGTGTGTAAAGATTATAGTTTTGATGAAGAATTAAATGGTCATTCCTGCTTAGATTCCTTTGATGATGTATTGGTGATTGAAAATATCTTTTATCCTCGATGTGGTACATATATATATCATATATAGTACTTAGTACATTACGTTATTTATGAGAAATTTCAAATAATCATATTTTACATTTTGCATATAAGCAGCAGACGGAACATACTTGAACTTGAAAATGTCCCAAGATGAGAATGGCAAGAATTTTACGCAACGATGTAGTTTTGTAGGAAAAACTTCAGTTAGAAAATCAAATGAATTTATTATACCAAGTTCTTCTTAACCAGATGATATAGTTCCCGAATCAGCCAGCCAATCGAAGAAAAATGCACCAAAAAGAAAGGTAAACACACTGAGTCAATACATGCTTATTGTTTTTTTACATACGTGAAAAACGTGTAGTAACCATCGCGTAGTATAGGAATTTAGTACGCAAAATATGCAAATAGAAATAGTCACGTTTTGTGTAACAATTTAATGATTATGTACATATATTTCGATTTTTTATTGTATGTTTTGATTTTATAATACGTGAAAAGTGATAGTTTAGTGATACGCCTTCGCATTTAGTTTTCGCGTATAAGAATTTAAGTACTTTTTAAAGAATCACAGGCATTATTAGGTATATATTTTTAAAACTTTATTTAATATTTATTTTTATAGAGTCAGTTGCATCAAAACAAAATCCACGTTCAAATATGACGGAAGATGAACAAGAAGAAGAAAAAGACGAAGAAGCAGAATCTGAAAACGGATTTGAAGAAATGTTAGTGGCAGAAGTGCAAAATCATCCTTGCTTATATAATTATTGTCTTCCTATTGGACAAAGAGGAAAATCTATCATAACGGATGCTTGGAAAGAAATATCTAAGGCTTTAAAAGGTATTCATTTTACTATTGTTTGATAAACTTTATCCATATACGTTTCTTTAATTTTTTTCTTTTTGTTTGTATTTTTTAATTCACAAGGCTCGTTATAATTAAGAATAATACACTGGTTTCATAATTGAGAGATTATAAAATATTAAAAAACAAGCCGAATAATAAATTAAAATTTCGAGTTATTGTTGTATTACATATTTAAATATACATATATACATTTTTTTATACAAAAAATGTATTGTTTGTGTATTTGTAGTTGATGTACATTTTATGCATTAACACTATAAATGGTATAACTCGAAGTATATAATTTTACCGCGCTCCTTTTAATTATAAATTAATACATTATTATTATTTTTCAACAGTGTCACCAGAAAAAATTTCTACTCGCTGGAAAAGCCTTTGCGATTATTATTGTAAAATTTTGAATAAAGAAAAAAAGGCAAGTGGTTCGGCAAGGTCACCGAAAAACATCAAAATGACCATACTATAACTGTATGGAATTTGTAAAAGATTTTCTAATTGAAACAAAGCACAAGTAAGATTATTTGTATTTACCTTTTTTACGATTATGAAATATTTATAAATGATTACTGATCTCAGACAAATTATGATGGCCTTGTTGAAGATGATAAGTTGACGGAGCTAGGGATATCTTAAATTGCATTTTCGTAATCGTCTATTCTATTTAAATTTACTAATGCATCAACTTATTAACGTCTGTTTAGGAAATGATAACTTTAATAAAAGGAAAAGAAAAAACGTAGATGAGAATGATAACACTAGTGCAGCTATCTCAGCTCTAGCTAAAGCTGCAGTTAACCGTCCAGAGCCAGTTTTCAACGTGCCACCACCTAAGGAGCCCGATGAAATAGATACATTTTCAGCAATGCTTGCACATAAATTAAGGTAATTTTCTAAAGAAAACAGAAGTGATTTGATGTTTAGAATTCAAGAAATGATATATAAAGAAGAAAAAATGAATTCACAGTATAATATTATATCAAATAATATTTAAGTCAAATAATTCTGCTGAGGACTTTTATTTAAACTTTAAGAGTTTCATGAAGGTATATAATATTTTTTGTAACACCTGAACTAGGAATTATTCTCATCGATACTATAGGAATAAAGAATATCTGGGCGAAATGGAAAACTTACGGACGTTTTTAATACTAAAATGAAATAAATTAAGTAGTTAATACTTGTCGATTAACTTCAATGGTGAAAACTCCCCCGCCCCCTCCCCCCGATCACTCCTATATTGACTCGAGCGATCGCAGAATAAAAACAAGCTTTAAATATTTGACATATTTTCAATATGCTGTGAAAATATGCACTAGATTTGTATTTCGAAAGTAAATATTAATAAATGTTATCTTTAGCAAAATTATAATATATATGAGTGTTTATTTTTTCTATAGAAGCTTATTAATAGTATATTATGTACCAAGGGTGACAAGTAGCCTTTTTTTCCCGTGTGCGAAAAGTGGTTTTTCTCCAACCTCGGATGGCAAATAAAATCCTCGGAAAGTGTGGTATTTACCGCCCACTTCATATATGTACGAAAACTCATCCTTTCAGTCCAAGTCGGACAAAAAGTATCGTGTGCACTACGACCGGAAGGCGATTAACGTTTGTGCTGTTTGCAGCCCTTGCCTCGGCAGTCCTCAACATCACTCGAGGGCTACTCAGATTGCCTCGGCTAAGCTGGGTTGATACGCAATATACTATTTTTCTTGCTGGTCGGAAAACAGCCGCTTTGCGTCAGCTTTTCAGGTAAAAAGAACGCAAAAATAGTGCATGTATGACAAAATAGTATATTACGCAGCTAGGGGCGAAAGCGGATTTTTCCTACGCGAGGATGATGATTCAGCATGAATGGAAGTCTCGAGCACTGAAGACCTCTGAGACTACCACGAGTGCTCAAAATCATCATCCGAGTCTAAAAAAACCCTTTTGCCCCAAGTTGCGTACCGTATTTTTTCTAATAAGTGCATGTAAGGCCCTTTTACCGCATGTAGAGCGGATGGGGAACTGAACTTTTCAAGTCGTCCACAATATAATACGATTGTACAAATCAAACATGCATACATGTACACACACGCATATGCTCGTGAACGCACACGTACAAGCACGCGCACACATGCACGCGCGCACGCACACGCTCAAGATACTCAGAACATACGAATGCCTTCAAATATGAGAATTATGAGTGTTTCAGGGAGCGGGAGGGAAAGTACTTTCACACCCCGTTTCAGCGGGAGGCGGGAGGGAAAGTACTTTCCCTCTCTGTAATAGCGGAAGAGAAAGTAATTTCCCACCCACTATATTAGACGCTCGGAAAGATCAATTTTCCATACGTTTTTCATGCATAAAAAAGACTCTATACCATGCAAGTGTTAAGAAAAATAAAATTTACTTTTATAAAAATTAAAACTTAGCCTTAATAAAACCTACTGTATTTCACTCAGTCAATCATGAAGCATTTATTATTCATTTCACTTTATAATGAGAGTAAAGAGACTATATAACTAGTAACAGTTATATTTAGTAAGACATTTTTCCATTATAATTAACTTGTATTTAGTCATATATTCGTGTAAATTGCCAAAGAACTGCTCCTTCTTCATTAAAATATTTGCAAAATTCATCACGATCACTAGCTGCCTCTTGTGTACTATTATTGGAACCAATTTTCACTACTTCATGAAAAGATTACTTCACCCTTCTCGTAAGATAGATTTTCAAGATCCTTCAACCAAATTTTCACACTCTTCTCGTTCAAATAAACTCTCCGTAATATAATCATCATTTTCTTCAACATTTTGACGCAGAAAATTATGTAGAACAACAATTGCTCGTATCATAAATATAACATGATTAAATTTAGCAGCAAATGGTCTTCTAAATATTCTCCATTGAGAAGCTAGAATGCCAAACGTGTTTTCGATATACCTTCTTGCTCGGCTCAGTCGATAATTATAAATATGTTTTTCAACATTAAAATCTTTTTTGCCTGAGTATGGCCTGTGTAAGTATTTTTTTAATGGAAAAGCTTCGTCACCAACAATAACATAAGGAAGTGTAGGCCCGTTCTCGTAAGCTGGTCGAGCTTTGTGAAGATTCAGTTTATTTTTTTCAAACATTGAAGAAATTTTGCTGCCCTTAAAAATTCCACCATCACTTCTTCTTCCATATCCTCCAATATCGACCATTAGTATATTATAATTAGCATCACATATTGATATCAAAATGATGCTGTGAAACCCTTTATAGTTATAGCAGGCTGATCCAGCATTATCAGGGCACTGAAATAATTTATTATTTTAAAATTAATATAATACTGAATAAATCAAAAACGTTGTATACAAGCCAAGATTCTAGATTCTAGATTATATAACGCCACGACATCAGTTTCTGATTTAGCTAAGACCAATTTATAATAAAAACTTAATTTTATTAAAACCAAATCTTACTAAATTCTTTTTTTCTTAATTTTTTAATAATATTTTCGTAAAAAAAGTTAAAGGCAATTTATTTTAAAAAATGATTATGAATTGGATTTTTTCAAGAACAAGTGTTGTGGTACATATCATATACCTATTATTTTAATATCATAGTTACATATAAATTTTAAGAAAGAATAAAGAAATATAAGATAATTTATTTACCTGTACTCCAACGCATTTGCCATCTACCGCACCAATGCAGTGATCAAATTGCTATCTTTTTTTGTACATTTTAACGATATCGAGCCATTGTTCTTCAGTCACGATAGGTTTCATTACAATAAGACATAATATTTTCCATATTACGGAACAAGTTTCGTTAATAATATTGGAAACTGTCGTTACACCCAGTGAGTAATGGTAACTCATACTTTCAATGTTATCTCCTGAAGCTAAAAATCTAAATACCATGTTATTTAGAAAATTAGTATATAAGAAATTATAATTTGTTGTACCTTAAAGTTACGGCTAACCGTTGCTCAGCATTAATAGATGGACGAACAACTTCTTTTTTTGTTATCGAAGGCCCTACAAGGGTTAGTAATTTTTCAAATTGGCTTGTACTTGTAAAGGTGTGGATATGGTGATTAATAGTCGTTATAATAAATAATTACACACACAATTTAAAACAGAGCAAATATAAATTCCCTATTTATATTTTTCTTTATTACCCTATAAATAAAATAAAATATAAATAAAACGCTATATACGTCTTGCGGCGCCGATCCGCAATTTCTTAAAAATTGCAACTTATCTATCCTAAAATGTAACAAAATATATCGCCGCAATGCACACACATTCGCACATACCGGAGCTTTCCTCTTCAACTTGGATGCGGTGCAGGTTGCTGTCTATGCCGTAGCTGGCCCTAAGCGTTGCGTTAGAGAGACGAAAAGTTGAGATGTTGTAGGCCCTTGATGACGCTGCTTCTATGAAAGCCACAACTGAGATTCCTGGACGTCTCCAGATGAGCTCGAGCGCAGATGCCAGAGATGCAAGTTTATGCACCCTAACGATCACTAGTCCACACAAAATGCAAGAATGCCCAAGGATGATTCGAGCACAGAGAGAGAATGAAAGGGTGATGCTCGGCCCTAGGTCGAGCGATAGCAAGTGATCCATCGATCTTAACTCCTCGCCAAATCCCGAATGCTGGCGTCATTTCAGCCTTTGAAGATTAGAATTTCTGGGAATGTTCACTAGTAAGTGTGACAACATTCGGAACGACGAAATTCAATGTTAGCATTTTCTTAGAAAATTGTGTGTCTCCTTTTCGCTCTCCTTTTCCTCTCTTTCATCGTTAGATGTTCATTCTCTCCCTTTTTTCCTCTCTTTCATCGTTAGATGTTCATTCTCTCCCTTTTTTCCTCTCTTTCATCGTTAGATGTTCATTCTCTCCCTTTTTTCCTCTCTTAGAGGATACCATTACATACTCATTCTAAAATAATTTTTAAAACGCAAGTCTTAAAGTTTTAAAACTGGGATCACAGCATGATAAAATCCGTGCTGTGTTCTGAGTTTGAAAATCTCCACAACCCAATACTTTTTCTTTTTGTACTTGCGCTGGTTTTTTTCATTAGTGAGCATAATTAGTACCAATGCAGCTAAATTAATAGCTACATTTTCATTATCAATTTGTAGGTATGCATTTACGCATTCGGTAACCCAAGTGAATCGACTTTGTGGTACTATAAACATTAACTAATATTAATATTGATAACTACAATACAATTATTTTTAATAAAAGAGAAATTAAGTATTTTTGAAAAGTTATTATTTAATAATTTACTTTTGTTTGTATTTGTTGCGATAATGTTCATTGTTTGGCTGGCCATTTCAGGAACTGTATCATTTGATCGATTAATATTTGCTGAAGATATATTTATTTGTTCAGTTGATGAATTCTCTAAGAACTTTATGCATATTTACCTTGCTGCTCAAATGGAAGATTATAATTATATAAAGAAGATCGTTCTTGATCTTCTGAAATTATCAATTTATGCTTGAAACTTTCCTCAGTTTTTGATTGTTCATATTTTTTTTGTCCAGATGTCACTGTAAAATTAAGTATTAAATTCAGTTAAATACTAGCAAAATTAAAACCTCTTTACGCTCGCATATAACCTCATCTCTTAGAATTTGTAAATAAACACAACTTAATGTCTACATTATCAATGGTGCTGAATCATTTTGATATTACTTTACATTGAAATTTTAAGAAAGAATATGTAGATATTTAGTACCTAAGATTCGCAGAGAGCTACTAATAGGGAAGAATACTGATTTTCCAATAACATTATATACTTGTAGGTCGTGCTATACATTTTGTACATTTAGTTTTCTTTCAAAAATATGCAAATAAATACCGGTTGGTTTACGCTCAGTAACATGTACACTAATGCCGGAAAAAACATTTGTATTCTTCCCTTTATTCGTTTAAGAATTTACCGCTTTTTATATTTATTTTGACATTCTTCGTCTTTAGGCTGACTGTTTGAACGGCATCGTTTGGTTCAGAAGATCTCGATGTAGATGCATTTATTTTGTCAGTTGATGCATTTTGTTGTCTTAACTTGAGTCGTTGTACAGATTAAAAAAATACCTTGCCAGTCTCTTTTACTATGTTTCTCAAGTATGTTCCATCATCTGCGTGTACATAAAGTATATAATGTTAACCATTTACTATTTCGTGACAAATAAAATTACATATTTTATATTATTGGCCACATTGGGGGTGAAAAACATTAGCGATCACCAACACGCCAGGAAATGAGCGCTCCAAAGGTACCATTCTTGGTAAAAGTTTAACTGTGTATTCTTGGATATGTATACTTTTGAGATATGCAAGAAAAAAATCAATTTTATTTAAATTTCAAAGTAGCATACAATCTTAAATAGTTAAAATAAATTAGTTAAAGAATTTAAAAGCGATGAATATTTCATATTTTGGCGAAGAACATTTGGTGAAGTTATTATTATAATATTATAATATAGGTTATTATATAGGTTCGTATAGGCCAGAGGGTAGCTATCTTAATGAAATGTTGAACTAAATAAAATGCGTCTCTAAATATTCTCATCATCATAATAACATGAAACGACGCTCTCAGAAATAACGGAAGAAAAGGAAAAAATCGGAACTTCGCGACAACAAATCTCCGATACATAAGTAAAATACCGCGTGTAATGTCAAACAGCAGCTTTCCTTTTCAACCTTTCCCAAACTTTCGAGCATGAAAGTTGGAACTTCTGGTTAAAAGCACCATAAAACAAGATAAAAAAACTTGTGACCAGTTTCAACAGCGTACAAAATCCTCTGCTGCATGAAGCCAGACACGTATCTCCGAGCGCTCGATAGAATAATGAGAGAATGACTGGATTCAATTTTCTCCCCTCTACAACGCTGCTTTTTCTCTTCTCTGTCCTCTCCCTTATCCGTTAAATGCTTCAAAGATAAAGGCATGAGAAAAAGCTCTAGCTGAATGAAATTTCGCCCTCCATGCACCTCGTTCATATTCCAGCCAGAACGTGGCTGGCCTGCGAGAGCAGTAGCTGGATGCATACACGTGGACCTACATACTTGGGTTATCGGTTTGCAAGTAAGGGTTCATTCATATCAGGAACGAGACTGATTGGATCTGGACCTAACTTGATCCGACTAGACGACTCAATCAGATCCATGTAGACTAAACCAGACCTAATCGAATCGTACTCGATAGGATATATGTTTTTGTTGCAAGTGTCATTAGCCTTAATACGTACATTGCTTCAAAACTTGTTGATAATTAAATATTAGATTTTTTATTAAAAACTAAAAAAAATCCGTTGCCAATTCATTGGCACTTAGTATCCTCAAACAAAATTAATTGTTCCAATGTGAAATTCTTTATTCTAATAAATTAATTCTAAATTGCTATATCTCCTTCTAAATAATAGCTCAAAAAAGGTGTGCTTTTGTTATCATTGATGGTTTGACAAAAAATAATTTTGTACTAAAATTACAGAACGATAGGTAATAATCCTTATCACAGCAATCTTTTCTTTGAACGCAATTTATTAAAATTATTTAAATATTTAAATTTAATGTAATCAGATATTAGTACATAGATTAACTGAATTCCTAATCATCTAAAATTTTGTGAACGATTTGCCATCATAGATTTTCGAGACATAACCGTTTAAACTAAATATGACTTTATTCGTGTATAACAAAAGAAAGGAAAGAGCCTATATAAAATTTGCAGTTGTAAAAGAGAGGTAATGTTATGATCTGTTTAATGAATTTACACTAAATTGATCATAATATTTCAAATATACAAAAAAACTCGAAAAACTAAAACTCAAAAATCCAAAAGTCGAAAAATTGTTATAAAAAAAATGAGTCTATGAATCTTTAAATTTCTTTTCAGTCTCGAATCTTCGTTAAAAGACGAAAAAATGAGCTCTGCATGGTAAAAAATGACCGTGCCATTATCGAGATACAATCGATAAAAAAATGTCTAAAAATACATAACCTCAAATATCTCGAAATATAAAGGTTGCAGTGATCTGCGCAAATAAGTCTTTCATGATAGTAAAAAACTACCTTTCCGGAAATATTCAGATCAAATGCTGCCGAAAAACAAAAAAAAATGAACCCCGAAACATTAATATTCACTGCGTATATTCAGAGTAATAAATTGATCCACATTCATACTTCCACACACAGACACATACTACACACACACTCACACACACATACACACACGCACACGCACCCACGCACACACACACATGATATACATCATCCGTACAAAAATGAACCACGAAACATTAATATTCACTGCGTATATTCAGAGTAATAAATTGATCCACATCCATACTTCTACACACAGAGAGACATACTACACATACACACTCACACACACACATACATACACACACACACACACACACATACACACACACACAAACACAAACATCTATACAGACATTTTCTAAAAATAGTGTATTTTGATTCCCTGTATCTCAAAACATGTTTATAACATGTTTTTCGCAAAACTTGTTTTTTACCATCAGAAAGCTTCTTCTGTGAGGAAGCAAAAATTGACAATTTATTTATTTTAACTTCAAGATTAAAAATTGATTTTATATTAGACATTTATACGAGAATTCTAGGTTCCATGTTCTCTAATTTAAAAATAATATAAAAAAACATTTTTTAAATATACATTATACAAAAAGTTAAACCTCTGTGCATTCGTCATTGGTGCAATTGACACATCACGCAGTTAATATTAGTAGTAGAATATACTTATTATTACGCTAAGGTAACTAGACTGAAGAAGTTTACATTATAATTAAGTGTGACAATATTTGTCAATGTATTGATAATGAAGAAACTCGAAAAAATAAGAATGATTATATAAAAATACTAGGTATAATTCTGCTTCCTCAAAGACGAAGCTATGTGAGAGTAAGAGAAAAGTTTAGCTAAAAACATGTTAGAAACATTAGCAATCAAAATTCACTATTTTTAGAAAATGTCTGTATGTGTATGTATGTGTGTGTATGTATGCGTGCGTGTATGTTTGTGTGTGTGTATGGGTATGGATGTGGGTGTGCGAGTGCGTGTAAGTGGGTGTGTGTGTATGAACGTGAATCAGCATTCCTCTGCATATACACGGAGACACTTAATGTTTCAGGACCCTTTTTTTTTGTTTTCACTAGAGAATGGGAGGACAAAATTTATTTGTACTTTTCGAGACATTTCTGCAAAAATCCATACATGTGTCACATAAAATATGGTGTGCACCAAGGGTTAGTGGGCTTTTTGATCTGGTCTGTTTGCAGTCCTGTTCTTCGGCTCCCAAAATACACTCGCCTTTGGCTCGTGTTCGGTCGCCTTCGACTCGTACTGCCAACTTCACAGTCGGTCTAAAAAAGCCCACTTTACACCCTTGGTACATAATACACTATTATAGCCCGCCATAGTGGGCGTAAAGTAAATTTTTGAAAATCAGCGTTAAGTGGACGTAGGCCCACCTAAACATCGAGTACCATCCGGGTGATACCGCATGTTTAAGTGTACCTAAACAATCTAGTAGGCTGATTTTCGAAAATAAGCCCTAAGAGAGTTCGGTAACCCTAAACGTTGGGTACGATCCGGATGGTAACATATATTTAGGTGGGCCTAAACACTCTAGTAGGTTGATTTTACAGTCTAACAAGCGTGTTTGCACCGTGTCGAAGAACAGCAAAATTTAGTTTCGCTTACATTGTTATCAATACATATTTGAAAAGGATACGGTGTGCACCATGGGGAGAGGCCTTTTTCGCCCTTGTATGTTTGCAATACTCGTCTTTAGCACGCAATACGCACTCGCCTTCGGCTCATGCTTACTCGACTTTGACTCGTATTGCAAACCTTATATGCGGACGAAAAAAGACTACTTGTCCCCCATGGTACACAATATACTATATTTTGCTTTTCGATGTTTTTTTGTTTATTAGCGATTTATCAATTTTTGAGTTTTAGTTTTTGGTTACTTTTGGTGCACTGGAAATAATATCATCAGTTTAGCGAAAATCTTTTGAACGAGCATAAAATTACCTTCTTTTGTTATACACGAAAATGTAATTTTTCTATCTATTAAGCGGTTATATCCCGGAAACATTATTATTATTATTATTATTATTGTTGCTGTTGTTGTTGTTGTTGTTGTTTTTGTTTTTTGTTGTTGTTGCTATTGTTGTTATTATTATTGTTGTTATTATTATTATTATTATCCCTCCCTGGTTGCCTGGGTTGACGCGTGGCCGAGGCACAGACTTCCTGGCATGAGGAAGCGCAGCGGTCCTCCCGGTAGGGCTTGTAACCGGATGACTTGCTAGTTCGCCCGGAAGTCAGAAAGTGTCTAATGTAACCGAAAACACTCTACACACATTTCTTCTTACAATCATTACCCTACACTTACTACACGCACTACACTCAACAAAATACTCAAACATCTCCTCTCGGGCGGTACGCTAGTCGTGAGACAGATGTACAGAAAACCACCCGAACCGATTGTTCTCGTGCCGGGACACGCTGGGAGTGTCCGGATCCCTGTCGATTGTTCCCATCGGCATGGGCGAAGGGCTGATGTGAGCGTAGCTCTGCCGAGGTGGTTGGTTTCGGTGCGGGATCAGAAGTCAGCCGCTTCGGACCCTGATCAGGAAGTGCGTATTGGGTAGGGGGATCGAAACCCCTGTTGCTCCGGGCGAGCCCTGGTTCGTCCGTGTATTCCGGGACCGGGAAAACGAAGGCTGGGTCTCAGGGAATTGGGGTAGAATCAAAGTATCCAAGGGTACACCCGTTCCCAGCTATTTCAGCCCGCCTCCCTATGCACGGTGCGCCGGTTAAACAATCAAGAAAGAAAACGTCCCAATTCAATAAAGAGATGAACAAGGAGGCAGGTAAATCCCAAACCTGCGAGGAAGAAATGGTGGTAGTGGAGCAGCCTCCTTCACACACATTGCCGGGTGGCAAACCACAGCCCTGCCACCCGCAGATAGAAACAGTCCAGGAGTTCGTGAAGCAGGTGGTCGAATGCCTCAAAAAGATGGGAAAGGGGTTGGAGAGGCAACCCGGTGTGAATACCGACATCAAGCACAGCTTACCCACCATCGTCGAACTTTTCGACTCTTGGAGGGACCGCCTGCTCACCAACACCGAAGAACACAGCGCGATAGACCCTCTGGGAGCCACGGCTATCTCAAGCCAGCAGCCTCAAAATAAGAGGGTGCTATCACGAGATGGTGACTCCGATAGTGCTGAGTCTTCAGTCATTGACAAGAAGGCTAGATCCACCGGGCCTTTGGAGATGGCCGGCTTTGAGACAGTCCTTTCAAAGAAGCAGAAAGTTGCAGCTAAAAAACAGCAGCAGCAACAGAAACAACTGAGCAGCTGACACAAAAAAAACAGCTGCAGCGAAATCAGCAACAAGACATCGGCGAACAACAGGAGCGAGGCTGCTCAAAAGAAGAAGAAGAGGAGGAGGGGAACGCCTAGGAAATGACCCAAGGCTGTCCTTATCCGACCGGGAGATGAAGTCACCTACGCGGACGTTCTCTCGAATGTCCGCGAAAAGGTCACAGCAGAGTATCTAATGACTGATATTAAGTGTATCAGGAAAACCAAGGCTGGCGACGTCCTAGTAGAGTTGGGCACAAAAAGCAACAACCAGGAGCTGGGGACTATAGGAGACTCCATTAGGAAGGTAATGGGCAGGTCAGGGGTCGTAAAGACCCTGACACCTAAGACAAACGTAGAAGTTAGAGACCTTGACAGCATTACCACCAAAGAAGAAGTCGAGACGGCGATCAAGAGGGTCTTTGACGAAGCAGGAGTCTCAAAAGGTAAGATTAGCGTTTCGCTGACCAAGTCTAATACTAGGGAGCAGCGACTGGCCATCGTAGAGATAGACGAGGAAAAAGCAGAGTTCTTCCTTGAGAAGAATCACCTGATAGTCGGCTATATGAACTGCTGACTGAGAAGATGGCAGCGGTCTGGGTTACGGACATCAAGCGTGCGATTGTCGTGGCCCAGACAGACGTAAGGCCTGCTACAAATGTGGCGCAGAAGGTCAGAAAGGAGCAGCCTGCAAGGCTACCGAGGCGAAGTGCGTCTTGTGCACTAACCTGAAAGTAGACCAAGCACAGTTGGTACACATTGCCTGGCTCAGGACAGTGTAGAGCGTTTCGCGAAACACTTAGACAGACCAAAGTCAAGCGCTAATGATGGACCGCATAACGGTCCTTGAAGCGAACTTCCATAGAGCCGAATTAGCCAATATCCTTCTGACTCAGAGTATATCTGAGACGAAGGCTGATGTGCTGCTAATCAGCGAGCAGTACTGTGACTGGAACGTACCTACGTGGTACAAAGACACACTTGGCACAGCAGTAATCTATGTGGACCCACGAACCATTAGGGTGGTCGAACACGGGGCCGGAAGCGGCTTTGTGTGGGTGAGAAGCAGAGACGTAACTTACGTGTGTTATACACTTAGTATATCTATAGCGCCTTGCGCACGGTAATATTCCCCTTCTACCCGAACTGCAGCCAATCACGGCGCGAGACTTCTGACATCTCGGCCGACCAGGCCAGAGACAAGTCCTCGAAACCGACACTAGAAAAGAATAAACAACTTCCAAAAGTTACCGACGTCCTTATCATTGCCTAAACCGGTACGCGTATTCAAAGAGCGCAGCGGGAGAGAAAAAGAGACCGGAGCGCGAGCGAATCCATACGCTGCCTGCGCGCGCCGCAGCTGCCTAACCGCTACCAGCGCCGAGCCGCCGCGCTCACTACAGAGCGGTTGGAACAGCTCTCGCGTTTACTATAAGTAAGGGGGCGCGCGCCTCCCGAATCAGTCGGCCTCGGCGCACCGCACCGGCCGGACCTCCTCGGTTGAGAGCAATCTCCCGAAGTAGCTAGTGTGCGGTGCACGGTAAGTGCCTACTCGCCCCGTGATGGTTAACCCGGGTATTGTCGTGCCGAACGGGCTTTCTGGCGGGCTTAGCTCCCAAGGAAGCCTTATTAGGAGGGCAGTATCCCTCAGTTAATCACGGCTCTTGACGAACGCGCGTCAAGAGATCGGGGGCAGTTGAACGAAGTCCCTGATAGGAGAGCTGCTTAAGGGCGTCGTTCTCTAACGAGAGTCGATAGCGTCCTTTAGCAGCGTTTTCTCCTCGTATCCCACAACCTGGAGCCGGGAGTTAATAATTTAACTCCTGGAAGTTCAGTTGTGGCTACGCAGGGACAGGCTCTTAGAGAGCGCGTGCCTCGGTTGAGAGAAATCCCCCTGAGGTAGTCAGCCTGTGGTGCTCGGGACACATCACATTTTCCCCGTGATGATTAACCCGGGTACTGTCGCGCCGAACGGACTTTCTGGCGGGCTTAGCTCCCACGGAAGTCTTATTAAGAAGGCAGTATCTTTCCGTTAATCACGGCTCTCGACGAACGCGCGTCAAGAGCACGGGGAAGTCGAACGCAAGTCCTGACGGGAGAGGCGTTGTTCTCTGAACGAGAGCCACACGCGCCTTTTAACGGCTGTAATCTTCCCGTGTCGAACAATTGGACCGCTCCGGGAGTTAATTCTTAATTAACTCTCACGGAAATTCAATTGTAAGGCACACAGGCAGAAGCATTCGCAAATGCTAACACTTTCGCGCACTCTGCTCGCGTTCCTCCCTCTCCTCTCGGGCCACCCGTGTAGCTCACTGTAAAAGAACGCAAGAGCGTGATTAAGATTGATTCGACGCCCAGCAACGGAACCGACCACTCAGAAAACCCCAAGCGGATGCAAACGCCAAAGACCGGCCGGAAGCCTCGTCGTCGGTCCGAACACCAGTGGAAACGGCGAAATACCCGTCGTCCCCGGCCCCGACCCCGACGACAGAAGCAGAATCGGCCACCGACACCACCGCCTCCTTCGCCTCAGACGAGTGAGGGTTTTCCTTCCCCCCAAGTGCGCAGTTTGGTGTTCGTGGTACCACGACCCGCAACATCGCTGCCCACTGCGGTGGAAATCCAGGCAGCTGGACATGGAGAAGGAAGAGGAACAAGAGGACGTTCTTTGCCTCTTTCCCTCACCGGGCGACGAGCTGCCGGACGGAAAGGAGGCGCTATTTCGCAAGCCGACGCAGCCCGTCTTGCCACGCTTTCCGGCACGACCTCCAGTAGCCGAGACCCCTCGGTCAGCTCGTCGAGAGCCCAGAGGCATCGCGGCACTGAGGGATCCGCGGAAGCTGGCAGGGGTAAAGCGGAGGCTCGGCCCGATTACGACGCGGTCGACGCCTAGGGTGCGTATTTTTCACATCCCCGAGGCTCCAAGGAGTCGCAGTATGAGCCGCCGACGGGCTCTTCGACTCCTCCAGCCGAGACCGCCAAAAAGTCCCAAGCGCGAGGCTAGGAAGCCTTAGAAGCCATCTCTAGTTACAACCGGCCCTTTTCAGGGCCATCACAATAATCAAAAAACGTACGGACGGATTGAGCGGAGCAACTTCCCTCTCCTCCCACCTTCTCCTTACCCCGCAACTCTCACTTATAACACGTGAGCTGCTACTTTACCACGAACGTCCGTATTGAGCAATTCAGGCAGAGTCTGGACGAGCTGGAAAACGCGATCCGTGAGATAGAAGGCGAGATCGTAGTCGCCGGCGACTTCAATACGTGAGCATTGGAGTGGAGAATGCCAGTGTCGGATAGCAGAGAAAAGTCCACCATGGAGATGGTATCTAGACACGGTCAGATAATTCTTAATGTTGGGAACACATTGACATTCAGAAGGGCAGGGCATATTGGGACGATTTCGCAGGTATCATTTGCATCCGAAAATCTAGCGCGTAGAGCGTCGGATTGGAGGGTAATGGAGGATTAAAATGGAAGCGACCACCAATACATCACGATACGATCACCAATACATTACGTTTCAGCTGCGCGATAAATCCCAATCGAGAGTCACAACAAAGTCACCCCGATGTAATCTGGCCAGGCTGAACACCGAAATACTAGTCGAGGTATTACTCGAAGGTGAGAGCACCATCTCTGCTGCTGAACATGTACAACACGTGCCTGTAGGTGGGTGTCTTTGGCACTCCCTGGAAGGTTGCGCGTCTCGTGCTGATCAGCAAAGGCAAGGGAGGTGATCCCCGACTTCCGTCGTCTAACAGGCCACTGTGCATGTTGGACCACGCAGGAAAGCTCTATGAGAGGTTGCTGCTAACCACGGCTACAGGGACCTGTGCAGACTGCCGGCGATTTAGCCAACAACCAGTACGGCTTCAGGAAACGGCGATCTATGGTGGACGCTATACGAGAGGTAGTTCGGCTGGGAAGGAAAGCATGGACTGGAAATCATTTTTCCAGGAACCTCGCGCTCTCGTTACGCTGAACATTAAGAACGCCTTCAACTCGGCCAGGTGGCCAGACATCTTGGACGCGTTGAACAAATTCAGAGTCCCAGAGTACCTCATGCGGGTGATACGGGACTACCTAAAGGACCGTATCCTCCGTTACGAAACAGAAGAAGGCCAAGGCGAGAAATATCTCAGCGCCAGCGTGACACAGGAGTCAATCTGTGAGCCTGAATTTTGGAACATCCTGTACGATGCCCTGTTACGACTCGAGCTACCGGAAGGGGTGTACACGATAGCCTACGCTGATGATGTCGCTTTAGCCATCAAGGCGCTGGATGGGGGAACACGGTCTCGACTTGGCAGCCGCCAAGACAGAGATCGTGCCATTCACTGGCAATCGGATTGAGGCTATCTTCCCCATGTATGTGGGAGATGCGGAGGTTTAGACAAGGAAGGAGGATGTGTATCTGGGACTCAAACTAGACACTAAGCTTACTTTCTTTCGTCACCTAGTGTATGCAGCGAATAAAGCGGCAAAAAAGACGGCACAGTTGTGCCGTCTCATGGCGAACACGAGTGGGCCGATGGAAACATTGCAGCGGTCCGGGACAACCACAAGCAAGGGTAAATGGACATTAAGGCTGATAGACCAGCTGGCTCCTTGGATTAACAGAGATCATGGGGAGGTAAATTACTACCTGACCCAATTTCTAAGTGACCATCGGTACTTCTGCTCCTACCTTAATCGTATGGGGAAGGTTCAGAGCCCGGCTCGCATCTTCTGTTCCGCTGAATGTGACGATGCGTTTCACATGTTTTTCGTTTGCGAAAAGTGGAACGAAAAAAGAACAGCTCTTCTCGGCTCGGTCGGACAATTCACGCCTGAGAACATCGTGGGCGAAATGCTGTCCGCCGAGAATAAGTGGGCCGCCACGGCAGAATTCGCCGAGACAGCCTTACGACAAAAGATATGGTACCTAGACAGGGCAACCGACGAAGGTATGAATGAAGCGCTGGGAGACGCTCTGACACCCCAACATAACCCAGGTACGTCGGACGAATCCATGGAAATGGACGGGGCGGGAGAAAATGGGACTCTTCCTTAACCGGGAAACGCTCATTTTCTCTCATTTTATTTTATGTAAGTCCCAGGGAGGGGCGGGGATACTTCTCCTTTCCGTACGGGCATGAATGATCTGACGTCCTCTCGGGGGATTTAAAATTATGAATGGCACCACCCTGAGGTAATGTGATAAACGGTATCAGGGTGAGTTTCGCCAGAAGAGGAAAGGGTGGTAGGTTTTAGTGGGTCGGTTTACGATGCAACGACTGTGCAGTTTTTTCGCATTTTTGTTTATTTATTTTTCGTCCTATATTATACACACAGCGGATGCATCCCTAACCAGCCCCACACTATTCGGCTGTACGGACCCAGTCGGGTGTGCTTTAGGTGGTATTTCCTACATACCCTCAAAAAGAAAAAAAAACAAAAAATAATTATTATTTTTATTATAAAGGCCAAGTAGTAATGATAAGCAGCAACGTTTCCTGCAGGGCCACAGCTATTACGTAGTCTTTATGTCGGTTGTAGTGCTTGCATCATCACCATAGCTATCATCACTAGTTGCTGGGGCTAGTTATCCGAAGCTGTCTAGTCTATATAGCCTTGTTCACACAGTCACGCCATCTTTTTCTATTGTTTGCGAGTTGCATCCAATCTTCCTCATAACATCTTATTTCTCGTAGGTCAATTTTAATGTTATTCTTCGTCTCCGACTATCTGAGGGTCTTGCGCCTGCCAACTTCCTTATAAGCACTCTATGTACTGCTCTTTCATTTCCCATCCTTGCTACGTACCCAGCCCATCCTACTCTTCGAGATTTAATCACTCTAGTAATGTTTGGCTTCCCGTATAACTTGTGTATTTCTTGATTGTGTCAAACACTCTATTCTCTCATATAATGGAAAATTTTTGAAAATATTTGAGATGATTTAGAATATGGAGAAAAATAGTCAGTAAAACTTTTGAGGCTTGATCTGTTTAGTTTGTCAAGAAAAAAAATAATTTTGTAAAAAAGAGCGATTTTCTTTCTCCTGCGACAACTGCGATAAAGCGGCAGCATTTTATCTGAAACTTTCCAAAATTCTAGTAATCGAGTTAGTTCTATTCGGATCAGGTCACATTATTTAGACCGAAACGATCACATCCATGGTATCTCACTATGAATCGACCCTAAGACGTCCACAAAGTTTATAACTTATTTTCCGGGTACGTGTCTACGTATATACATATACTTCCCGTTCGGTCTGACCTTGAGTGCAAGGATATAATAGCGTATAAGGGGGCCAAGACGCGTCAATTGGCTTGTATAGGCGAAAAATAAAGGAGAATACGAGGAGGATGGATATACCGCTTTTGTAATCCCGCAAGGAGAGTGCGATCTAAGAACGGGCATATGAGATAGAGACCATTACTCGGCGTTTCTAGTTCCGGGAGAACTGTGTGTTCAACTCATTAGAAGTTCGAGTGGTACGAAAATTCTATATTCACCTGATTTTCAAAGGAGATGAAGAAATAAATGATATATTAGCTTGAAATTTGTGTTCTGGGATACTAGCCAAGTGTGTAGATGCTATTTATGTATTCTATTAACTCATTTTAGACTGATATAACGGAATATCCTTTGTTGATAAATAAATATCCCTGTTCAATAAAAATTGCATATATATTTATATAACGAAATTTTTCGTTTTAAAAATGTTAACCTGAATTATATGGCTTAATCGGAAAGGAAGTTTGTCGCCCGAGAGAAGCGAAGGCAACAATTACACGAGTCGAAAATCACCGATTGCACATACTATTTTTCTAAACGAGTGTGAGAAGATAGTGCACAAGAGACAGGTGCATTGGAATATATTATTAGGTCAAATAATGCTATACATTTTTTTCTTGAACGAGGTACTAGATCTGGGCTACGTTCTCAATAACTATTGATATACGAAAGAAGATTAAAATAAAGCTGGTGGGAGTTCAGGGGGCGAAGCCCCCGGTGGGTGGTGAGGAGGACGGCGAACCCCCTCCCTGACAAAAAACCAAATGATAAATCGAAAAAAAAACAATTATAAAAATCAATATTAAAAAATAACTACAGAATTTGCTTTAATTTGAATTTTGATAAATGAATTTGGATTAATTTGAAATTGAATAATTGAATTTGGTTTAATGAAACCAAGAATGAAGTACATTTGTGATTATACATGATATTTTGTTCTCATAGCATAGAACTAGAACAGATTAAAATTTCGTGAATAATGTTCGAATTACTTTGCTTCGCGAAGCACTTTGTTTCCGAGCACGCTTCGATAAAAATGCGTAAATCGGGCACTTCGCGGGACGGGATTCTACGAAAATGCTGAAAAAAAGTAGATTTTCGGGAAAAAAGTAACAAAAACTTTCCCCGCAAATGCATTTTTTTGTTTATTTCCCGCAAATATTTTCTCTCATTTTTTTCAATTTTGAGCTATTTTGTTTTCTCAAAGAGAAAGCTTTGCAACAATGATAAATTTTTTTCAGAGATTCGATGAATCTTGATGTTTTTGAGGTTTCTGAGTCATAAAAATAGGTTTACAATAGGTTTTTAAAAAATGTCTGTCTGTATGTATCGGTGTATGTATATATGTGTGTGTATGTATGTATGAAACCAACATTTTCATATGTCTGAATTTAGAACTGATTAGATTTTGGAGCTGAATGCATAATATTAAACTCATTTTTAAGCAAAATATTAATTTTTAAAAATATGTAAAGTTGAAAAAAAAATTTGTTGTTATTTTATACACTCTGAACCTAAAAGAATAAAAATTGACGTTAGAAAGAATAAAAATAGCATTTTATTCTTTTTGTAAAGTATAAAACGCTGATTTTATTCTTTAGAGAATTTGACAATGACCTAAAAGATTAAATTGTACAAATTATTCTTTTATAAAGAATAAACTTCAACTTTTATTCTTTTGTAAACAATAAAGTTCAGCTTTTATACTTTCGTAAAGAATAAAATTCAGGTTATATTCTTTTGTGAAGAATAAAATTAAACTTTTATTCTTTTGGTTTAACATTAAAGTTAGATTTCATATTCCGAAGTTTTCTCGAAAAAGAAACAATGTTAGGTACTTTTTTAGGTCTGAAAATATTCCACATTTTAAGATGAATCGAAGGATACTTTTAGTTTTACAATTATCAAATTACTATTTGAATAATTAGCATAAATGTGCTTAGACAAGGACAGTATATACAACGTCCTCTTAAAACAAAAGAATAAAAGCTGAATTTTATTCTTTACAAAAAAATAATTTTGTACGATTTAACCTTTTAAAGCCACTGTCAAGTTCACTGAGGAACAAAATCAGCGTTTTATACTTTGCGAAAAGAGTAAAATGCTATTTTTTATCTTTCTAACGTCAATTTTTATTGTTTTATGTTTAGAGTGTACATTTAAATATCCCAAATATGTACGCTTTTATGAAGTTGGTCTAATTTTCTTTCGAATGATACATCTTATAATAACTGTAAACTTATTTTCGTGAAATAATAACAAAATATCTCTATATAATAGTATATTACTAACCAAGGGATTAAAGTAGGCTATTGACGCCCTCGAGTGACTTGCTTGCCCAAGCGAAGCGAATTTTTTTTTGTATTCTATACGTTGAACTTGTGAAACATATGTACGTTTTCATAAAGTTGACTTAATTTATTTTTGATTGATATATCTTATAATAACTTGCAATTCATTTTTTTTAAATAATAATATAAGATTAGTTTTAAAAAAAAATTTTAAATCGAAATATGTTTTTTTGTCTTTTAATACATTAAATTTGTTTACTGACAATACCTAAACACTTCTATCTAATTAATTAATTGTAACATTAATTTATTAATTGCGAATTTTCATTATAAGATTCCTTAAATCGATTAATCAGGACCTCTCTTTGAAAAAGCATCCCGCTTAGGCAGTTATCAGCGGTCTTTTTTTTCCACGGGTCCTACTCTGCTGTTGTTGCATAATGTACTATGATTGAAAAAATAAAAACTAGGGCTCGATTATTTTTCGATATTCTATCTGAATAATAGATCGGACCTAATAGATTTTTTCATGCAAGTTCCTTATTGGTGGTTTTACAATATTCTTTTTTTTACTTTCTATTTTCAGGCTGACTAGAAACCATACAAAAGAGTCACTTTTCTACGAAATAATGCGTCAAGGTTAAGTCTAATAAAATTGCGGAAAAAGGTTTAGACATTTAAAGAGAGTTAGTAAATTATCATAAAACAATACTAGTCATAATACGTATAATTTTTTATTATACGCATAATATTCTATTATAATTCAAACATAATTACTAATATAATTTCTTTTCAGATTCAAATATAAAAGCTTTATGTAACAGATTATTATGGAAAACAAGAATTAAATTATATTTATTGATTCAGAAAAGTATTTTAGACATACCTGTATTTTAATAGACTCATGTTTTAAATTAACTTCAGTCATAAACATGATTTTAGTATTTGCGCATACCACAAATACTCAAATAAAACATAAACTTAAAGTTGAAGTATACTATATTGATAGTATATAATGTCAAAATCCAAATTAAATTGTCTGGAGAAGTACTTAAGGCTGTAAATATGATTACTTTTCATTCATTTTTTAATAAAATCCCATTTTCTCAGCTTTATATTTTTCATAATTCAAATTGGACCCTGCGCAACCCATCTTGATGTTACGCTTCCAAAAAATTTGAGTATATTCCTTGTGATTATACCCAAAAATAATCGGGATCACAATTTGATTTTAGTTTCTATAGTTTTAGTGTAAAAATCAGTTATGTCAAAATCTATTGTTATTTAACAAATTTTATTATAAATTTTTTCGGTTTAGAGGACATATTTATATTTAAGTAACTTTAAGCAAATTTAAAAATTTAATCCCTATTATTTTATATCATCATGTCAAGAAATATGTTCAAATTTTTTGGAACCATGATATGAATATGGGTTACGCAGGATCCTTTATCAACATAGCTAGTTTTTAATAAAAAAATTCTGCTTTTTCTGGATTATCTAAGTGAATAATGGATGAATTGAGCAGAAAATTTGTGTAAAACTAAATATTATTTTTCCATATGAATAATGAGGCCCAAAGCTCAGATAAATATGATCAGGCCCATTATTGCACTTTATGATTCTAATTGCATAAGCTTCTTATTTTAATGTTTATGCGTTGTGTATCATCAACTTGTTACACAATAAGTACAACCATGATCCTATTAATAGTAATTTATTCCCGACTCAAACGTAATGGCCACTTTATTGACCTCAAAAGCGGGGCAAAAGTAGCATATGATTCCCACAAATCTACTTTTTCCCAAAAATTTACTTTTTTTCCGCAAATGCATTCTATTTTTAATTATTTCTCTCTATATTAATATAAATTTTCAATAAATTCTAGTTCTTACTTGAAGTTTCTCCTTTTAGGTCAATAAAGTGACCACAGATATGTCAGGAATAAAGTTCTATATGCAACACCGGAATAAAGTCGATTATTCCCTTGTTACATAATATACTATTTATTGCACTAATATATCTGACTAAAATTTTGTTGGTTTAATTATTCTGTTCAATAAATAATTAAAATTACCCATCGCATACAACTACTCTATATGTATCACACAGCACACTCCTCTACGTCAGAACGGGTGTCGTGGATTTAATTATTTTTTATTATCATCTTCGCTAGTTCCTAAAATGCGCTCGTCGCTCGATATAATGCCGAGAAATTTTATTACTCTTGTGGATATATTCGACGCGCTTCCTTCAGACGGTATTTCGATTTATGAGTCATTTTTATATTCCGAGGCACAGGCAACGGCGAATTCACGAAATTTTATTTATTATTTTTGCGCGCTACAAGCACGTGCCACGCTTTTATGATGGATTCGCGAGAGAAACAAAATATGCAGTTATTTATACAGGGGTAAATAGCAACTTAAGATGATAATATTTTTTTAATCTGAAAGTGAAGGACTTTACGTCAGTTTTAGACGATATGGAAACATTAATATTGTGGCCTGGCATGGAAATATGGTCACCGGTCATCCCTACTTTCAATAATATGACTTAAGATAACGATTCTTTATATTGTAAAAAAAGTCAAGTATTTTGTACGAATACTTTTTTTGTTTTGCGCATAAAAATACATTTTTTAATCGACTTCAAAAAAGAAGGTTCTCAGTTTGACACGTATGTATGTATGCTTGTCCACGATTTTCTCGAGCCATACTAAATCATTTAACATGTAACTTTTTGCGTTTATCTTGGTATCGTTCAACTTAGGTCACGAAGTAAAAATTTTCAAGTATTGGGCCAGTACAACGCCAATGCAACCAAAAGAATTATTTTCTTTTTAATAATTCCTCTATGTTTATACCGATTACACAGGAAATAACTACCAATTTCGATGACACTTTTCTTATCTTATTCAATAAAGGATATCCCTGTACGTGGTCAAATTCAAGTTTGAGTTGCACTTTAATGTTTTGAGCCAGTATTAAGTCGGTATTATTAGTACTGGCAAAGTATGAATTTTCATGTCATCATTTTTAACATAACACTAAAAATGGATAAAAATAATTTTTTTTCTAAGATAGAACCAACTTTAAAAAGAAACCCTCTGAAAAGTAACAAATAATATAATTTATTATTAATAGATAGAATTTGAAAATGTAAATTAACTATCAACAATAATAATTGGTAAATTAAATTCAAACTAGAACTTTTTGGAGTCGGTGCCAAAAATTTAAGCAACTAGCTAACATGTTGCGATTGAACGTATTTGTCGATTCTGGCGCCGACTTTAAAAAGTTATAGTTTGAATTCAATTAACCAATTGTTATTGTTGATAGTAAGTTTATATTTTCACAATTCTATATATTATTATAAAAATATATTATTTTTAACTTTTTAGAGAGATACTTCTAGAAGCCACTTCTATTTTTAAAAATAAATTATTATTTTTCTTTATACTACCATATCATTACGAAAATTTTCCTAAATTTGTTGAAATTTTTACAGTTAGCTTAAAAAACATTTCTTTTATTTCAAAAACAAAAATTTTTCTATATTTTCACAAACATTGTTTTTTGCTTCCTCTTACAGGAAGCTTTGTAATAGAAAAAAACTTTTCTTAAAAACATATTACAAATACGTTTTCGGTCATTTGGAATCAAAAGACACTATTTTTAGAAAATGTCCGTATGAGATATGTGTGTGGTGTGTGTGTGTGTGTGTATGTGTGTGTGTGGTGTGTGTGTGTAGTGTGTGTGTGTATGTGTATGTGTGTATGTGTGTGTTTGTATGTGCGAGCGTGTACCCATTTTTTTTGATTTTCTTAAAGGAAGACAGCTCAAAAATATTTTTTCTATTCCTCAATACGTTTTTGTTTTTTAGCAGTTTTTAGATTTTTGTGTTTTAGTTTTTCGTGTATTTTAATACCATGGAAATAATATCATCGGTTTAATGATAATGCATTTAAAAGCGCATAAATTTGCCTATCTTTTGTTATACGCTGAAACGTCATTTTCACTTTAAACGGTTATATCTGTGAAATATAACATGGAAAGATTTTGAAATAATTAAGATGATTAGGAATATGGATAAGAATATTCTGTAAAATGTTTGAATCTCTATATTTTTCTTTTGAAGAGAAAAAAATGTTTTTGTAAAAAAATCGATTTTTATTTATTAGTGATTTCTGGAGTAAATCGGCAGAATTTAATTTGAAACTTTCCAAAATGATAGCTTTTTACTATCTCTTGGGCGAGTTATTTGCCCAGATTACAACGATGCTTATATTTCGAGATATTTGAGGTTATGTATTTTAAATTCTTTTTATCGCTTTTATCTCGAAAATAACATGGCCATTTTTTACCAAACAGGACTCTTTTTTGTGTTTAAATGAAGATTCGAAATTAAAAACGAATTTAAAGATTTATCGACTCGTTTCTTTTATAACAATTTTTGGATTTTTGGATTTTTGTGTTTTATTTTTTTGAGTCTTTTGGTGTGTTAGAAATATTATGATCAATTTAATGTAAATGCGTTAAAAGAGCATATAATTACCTATCTTTAAAAAACGCAAATTTTGGATAGGCTCTTTCACTTCTTTTGTTATACACGAAAAATTTCATATTTAGTTTAAATGGTTATGTCTCGAAAATTTATGATGGCAAATCGTTCACAAAATATTAGATGATTAGGAATTCAGTGAATCTACGTACTAACATCTGATTACATTAAATTTAAATATTTAAATAATTTTAATAAATTACGTACAGAGAAAAAATTGCTGTGATAAAGATTATTACCTATCGTTCTGTAATTTTAGTACAAAATTATCTTTTATTAAATCATCAATGATAAAAAAGCACACCCTTTTTGAGCTATTATTTAGAAAGAGATACAACAATTTAGAATTAATTTGTTAGAATAAAGAATTTCATATTGGAACAATTAATTTAGTTTGAGGAAGCTAAGTGCCAATGAATTGACTTATGATTAACAAAAAAATATCGTTACCTATTCATTGGCACTTAGCTTCCTCAAACTAAATAAATTGTTCCTATATAAATTTCTTTATTCTAATACATTTATTTTAAATTGATACATTTCTTTCTAATTAATAGATAAAATGCTGTGTATTTTATCATTATAGGATGGATTTCCCGACTACTGACACCCGCAAAGATCGATTGTTGCATTATTGCATAGTTTATACTATTTTCTAAACAAAAATATATATTTTTCTATTTATCTATCATTATATATTACATGTAGATAAAAGAAACGAGGTTGCAATTTCAATAAAGATTACTCTTAATTACAAATTAATTAAATTAATAATAATATTTTCATGAGCTATTACTGACACCCTGAAAATATACCGGACCCAACTACTGACACCCCGACTATTGACACCCATTTACTTTCATACACAAACAATAATATTTGATTTTATATCTATTAATTAAATAACATTCTTAAAGTATACTTTGGACTTAAGCTTTTACGTATCGGTATCTAAATAATTAGTTTAAATGTATTGTCACAAATATTTTAAATGTTTCCCCAGGAAGCGTTAAACATAGTGCAAAATGAACGTCACCGTTGAAGCCAAGGAGGTTAAATTGTACTCACTAACTCGCGCGACAGTGTCAGTAGTTGGGTAAATGCGCCGTTTTCTTGCCAAACTACTGACATGTCAGTAATAAGAAAATGTCTGAAACGCTTGTACCTAACGCTGCCATCCGATAATGAAATAAAATGCCTTTCATAATTCTTCTTTTTTATCTAGTAGATATATCTGATATATAAATATTACCTATTAAACTATTTTTTATTGCATATATCGCTCTAGTAGTATAGGAATAATAGTCTTCTCTATTTGGCAATATTTTCTTGTTCACTCTGAACACAGACATAATTTTAAACGTTTTCGTAGCCTCGAATTGTATTATTATTTTTTAAAAGTTTCTGAGATTAAAAGATGTCACGTTAGTTTATTCATTATACCTATAATAGTTACGGATTCCTTATATTTTTTTTTTCAGATATTATTTGATAGAGTTTATATTTTATTTATAATAAAATAGATTTGGGTGTCAGTTGTTGGATGGGGTGACAGTAGTACGGACATTCACCCTATTGTTTGTTAAAAGATAAATTACAAAAAATTATAAGCTTAACATTATAAATTGCATTATAGATTTAAAAATATAGTAAAATATAAAAATAGTTGTAAAACAAAAACGAATCTGGGAATATATTTTTTTCTAATTACGTATGTTAATAAAAAAAAAAACAAAAAAAAATAATTGGTTTAATAAAGAATGACTGACATTCTCGAGATATAAGCAATCAAAAGTAAAAAAAAATTAACTTCAAATGTATTAAAACATAAAAGACCTTATAGTCTGGACAAAGAGTTCAGCAAAGAGATGGTGGAATTATCTTCTTCAGCTCAATTTATCCATATATTTATTTTTTCCATCATATGTTTCCGAGATATCGGTTAAACAAATAATTACGTTTTCGTATATAAAAAAAGGAAGATATCTTATAAAAAAATTGTGTTGGAGAAGGTAATTTTATGCTCTTTCAAATGTATTTATACTGACGCGATCAATTTATTTCTGACATACTAAAATAATTTACCTCATCAATTTCAGAATATTATACAACAGAAATGAATCTTAAAATTTATTTTCAATTCAAAATCTTTATTAAAAAATTTAAAAAATGAGCATCAGTTAACAATGAATGACCACGCCGTTCTCGAGATATAAGCGATCAAAAAAAATTTTGATAAAAATATTCAAACAGCTTGTAGGATGCTTTAACAAATAATTTGGAGCTTTCTAACGTATGAAGTGAGTTTCACGACAATAGTTTTTTCAAGAAAAAGTTGGTTTTCTAACCCCTTCAGGTGTATTCTAGTCAGGTATAATAGTACTTTAAAATGTCGTTTTCAAATTGAAAATTTTATGAAAATCAAAAATTAGATGCGTTTCTGTGTTAAGAAAGGTTTGAAGAATCGAAAAAGAAATAAAAGAAAAATCGATTTTTTGGTAAAGCAGGCTGCTTAACGAAATGGATAAAAATTATTTCAACAGAATTGTGACGTCAGAAGCGTAAATATTCTCAATTTAAATAAATGCTCCTTATACAATAGAATTTTCTTTATTTTTCAATCAATTATAATATATTGGGGGTTATTTTCTTCTTTAAATATTTGTCTATAAATTCACCGGTAAAAAATGATATATTAATTTCAATAACATTATAAAATTTCAGGTAAAAGGACTACTTTTTTATATATAAATACGTTTTTTATGTAAAAACTTATAAATAATTAATCTTTTCTCCTGAAAGTTAAATTAATGTATAATTTTTTAACGATGAATTTATATACAAATATTTAAAGAAGAAAATTAGCCCCAAAACATTAGAATTGATTGAAAAATAAAGAAAATTCTACTATATAAGTAGCTTTTATTTAAATTGAAAATATTTACGTTTCTGACATCACGATTCTGTTGAAATAATTTTTTTCTATTTAGTTAAGCACCCTTCTTTAATTATAGAATTGTAAAGTTATATTATATTAAAACCATTTGATAAAACATTTTCCGCAAAGTTGGGACGTAGGGCTCCGAACATACATAAAGCCGAGATGCTCCGCATTCATAATCCCGGGAGGTTCTATTGTATTTTACTTTCAGAACCTACTATATCTTAAATTTATTGCATCGCCTATTTGGTATGAATTTTTTCTTAATGTAGGTAAATTTTTTGTAGTGGATTGCATCGTATATCGTTATATATATATATATATATGTATTAAAATGATATATGACTATATAAGCCATATAATTATTCATAATAATCCATTGACAGGTATATGTTTATTTTCCATGCAGGTTATGATTTATGTCGTTACTCGTACATTGAATAAAATTAATTTATAAATTGTTTCATGCTTAGATACTATATTTTATGAAAAATTAGTTTAAACTGAAAACTGACGCGAATAATAATCATTACATAATAGACCTATGTTGGTATGAATGAAAAATTATGTCTTTTATTACGTGTACAATGACAAAATACAATAATATTATTATTATGATTTTCACTTTCATTAGTAATGTCATTAACATTGTATTGATATTGCTAATCTTACTTTTATTATTTTACCATAATAATAATATTATTACATTCGTATTTTAATAATAATTCTTGTTGTGTTAATTACTATAAATCACAGTTGTCATGTTCTAAAGAGTTTTTAATGCATTTGAGACTAATTATGCGCAGGTATGTCCGACAAATGTGACACATGGAAATATACTACACTCATGTATGCCTATTGTTTATGCTCAACGAAGTGGACTGCATTTTATGTCATATTATTATATAACGCACGCAACTTGTTCACATCTTCATCTCCGCGTTTTTACAGTCAAGTGGCGCTTCTGCAGTAAATTGCGTAAATTATTTACTCGTTCAAATCGTATAACAACTGCGTGATTTTATTTTACAATGTAAGTACCGACAAGGACCCAGTTCCTGGTCAGTTAAGGCTCGTCATCACGTTATTTGTTGTGTCAAAGCATAAAAATGAGGTATTCATGGAAAATGAAATTTCGAATAACAAATATAACTGTTAATCGTTAATATAAAATTGAAATAATACATAAATAAACAAAAGTAAGTTAAATATAAAGCCTCAATGAAAAAAATGCTATGGGAGCAATTCCTGATCACTTAAAATTTGTATGGGAGTAGTTTCTGATCATATCAAGACCCAATTCCTGATCATATATATTATTGACGCATAAGTTTTTTATGTGATAAATTAAAACTTATTAAGCAATACTAATACAGTACATATACTAAAATATAATATTTTTTGATTGTGTGATTATAAATGTGAAACTTAGGCGAGGTAAAAGTGTTCGGTTATTCGTACTCTGTCTACTGCATGATATAGACTCGCGTGCGAGCATATATTATAACCTATAAAATGCACATAATGTTGTTATTTATTTTCACGTTTTGTGCGACTTTTGCCTGTTAAATTATTTATGCATGGATTAAAACTACTTATAGAATTGTGTTATTACAAACATTTGTGTATTTTAAGATTTTTAAACACACATAAAACATGTTATTAATACTGATCAGGAATTGGGTAAACGATAAGCATTTGGACCCTATTTCTAATCACACATTTTTACAAATATCAATTATATTTTATATAAATGTTTTAAGTGATATATACAAATAAACTGTTGAATAATTTAATTGCATAAGTTATTCTACGATCCATTGCAAAATTTTAAAGAAGTGATGTAAATTTATTTGCATACTCACTTGTAGTCAAATGCAGTAAGATGGTGTCAATCATGACGTTGCCAACAACGTGCAACTTTAACATTTTTTATCTTAAATATGTATTTTACTAGTAACTTTTAAAGTTCTTTTATATGATGCTAAATAGTTTACTATTACTAATTATTTTTTAAAAACAAATTTTGTATACTTTAATGTCAAAATAGTAATAAATATAACCAAATGATCAGGAACTGGGTACTGATCAAGAACTGGTTCCGGGACGGTAATTCTGATTCCATCTGTAAATTTTATATAGAAAAAAGGATATCGTTTAGCCATTGATGCGTAATAATACTATACCTATGTTGTTCAATACTATTGAAATATTTTTCTCGTATTGTGCTATAATCATAATATTCTGGGAATCAACAGATATAATTTGTAATAATGTAAATTTTAAAACTTTCATGTTCTTTCAGTGTTATAAGTGATCCAGTAACAATTATAATAATGTATATGATATTAATTAATATATGCCATTTATTTGCACAATTACATTCTTAAAAAAATAAATTCGTCATAAACACTGCAGAGAAATGCCAAACAATATCCCAAACACGATCGTTTTCCTTATCAAAAAATATTCCTTCATTATTCGTTCTTATCAGTTTATATATATTTTTCAAAAGATAATAAAAACCCTAAATGGCAAATAAGAACCAGGAAAAGAAATACGGAAAAAACCGGAAAACAATAGAGGGTATCTTTTGCACTGTTCCAAAGTCTCATTGTATAACGATCATATTTGTGTTGATTTTAAGAGTAATAATGGTTACTTCAATTTTTAAACTTTATTTATTTTGCTTCCAGGAAATCTGCAGTTTGATAGAATAATACCAAAATACGTCAGTCAAAGAGGATAAATTAAATTGTTATTTCTGGTATTTCTTTTTAGTTTTTGCAATCGGAATTAAAATTTGTAGAAAAAAGATTCTATTGACCGCCGCGAGTAAACATTAAAAAAAAAACCCAAATAGATTTTTTTCTACAAATACCCTATAAAACAAGTATTAGAGTCTTATTACAAATAACACGGAATTAAAATTTATTTATTTCAATAAGTTTTTAACGTATAAGTAATTGGTTTTAAAAAACTATTTACAAATTAACCAGATGAATTGTAATAAATCAATAAGAATAGAACGATAGATACAATATTGACAAAGAGTTTTTAAATGAGTTTATAATGATTTTTATATATATTTAAAAAATATTGAGCTCAAGCAGTTAGTAGCTGTTTTGTAATTTAATTGAATAAGTTTATTTAAAGTAATTTAACTTTTTTGCTAATATATTTTCGGATACTGAGAATATAATTTATCATAAAAATCATTATAAACTATTTAAAAAAACTCATTATTAATTTTGTAATAAGTGCCATACTCGCAGGATTGACAAAGAGCAATATTCACATAAAAGATCAAAATAACGTGAAATATTGATTAACGAACTATTAAAATGCATATTTTAGTAATATGGTCATATTTAGTTTTGAACAACATTAAACATGAGAACTGGGAAAAATCCTAAAATTTACGAGCATTCTATAAACCAATAAGAACAGTTTTGCCCAAAATTAAAAATGTTTTTTTTGTTATCAATTTCTCAAAGATATTTCTCCCAAAGAAAATAGACGAAATTAGTCATCAAAATATACAACAAAATTTTTAGACCTTAAGGTTAAAAGTGTAGAAAGTTGTGTGGACACGTAAAAATTGAATTTTTTAATTGTTTCCGAAACTTCTAACTTTCGTGTGTTTTTTATTTAAATTTATTGAACTTTGGAGAAAAAAATTTACGAATGATTTTTTTCACAAATTTTGTGAAGAATATCCTGCTATTTTTTAATGAACCCAATAATATTATTTAGGATTAACTAGGAAAGTGTACATCTACATTAACACTTAAGTGCAATTTTGACGTAACCAAATTGTGCTACTTACAAAAAGATAAAATAATCAAAATAATCAAAATAATGCAGTATGATGATATCGCAAAAATTCACTACCGGGGAATTGCATTAAATTTTTTTTTATCAATTTAATAATATTTCTAGAACTTTCTTCAAACATCCAACATATACTATACTGCAGAGTTACACTAATTACACTAAAACAAAGTTTCATAGTACTTCACTTAAAGGCGGTCATTCTGTTTCACACGATATGCATTTGGATTCTGTCTAATATAAAAGTAAATAATGACACTTTTTTAAATTACTGAACTGAAGTATCAACATGCGCAAAAGTAAAAAACATCTTAAGTAGATAGTTATCGTTATGCCAGCTCAAGTTTTTATTAAGTAGAGTTAAGTAATATTTGGTATTTAACGTTTCGTTCTTCCATGAAACCCAATATAAAGAATAAGAAATTCTGCGCGCACTAGGAAACTATGTCATTTTGTCTAATTAAAGTAGGCAGAATTTTTTAAAAAACTTTTATATTTGGTTGTATAAACCTAACAAAATTTGGAAAAAATTTATATTGAAGGAGCAATTTTAAGAAAATTTAAAATAACTCTATAGTTATTCTTTATATTAATTATATTATATTTATAAATACTAAAACCTAAGATTCATTAGCTTAAAAGTTACGAAGGTTTTGCTTTATATATTTAGTATTAAGCCTAGGTGTATGGTTTAGGATTTAAAAGCACTAAGCCAACTTAAATTTTTGAAAAATTCATTTTTTTCTTCAACAAAGTATATTGAAACAAACCTAAATTTAAATTACCAATATCAATAAAAATCATTTAGATATTCAAATAACAAACATTTTTTTTACTTTTAAATAATGCATATAAAATCATAACCTAAAATGTCTGTCCTGAACTATCAATACTGTCATATATTATTGTATCTACTGCAGGATTCCCAGATTCAATAACACTAAAAAAGGACTTTAAAAAACTCATTTTACTCACAAAAAAATAAATATGTAATTTCCATGTGAATGTGGGAATTTGTAAAATAAATTATTTAATTTTAAGTTAAGATTTTCCATACATTTCCATATAAAAATAACTATCTTTTTGTCGTTTTGAATATTAAATTAACTTTTTTTGATTTTGATAGTATACGTTTAAGTTCATTTCAAAATTTAAGGTTGTTCAGTGCCCTTAAAGTGTCTTAAATTTTGCCAAAAACAGTTACAAATTACTTCGAAAAATGGAACGAAGTTATTTAATGGGGTAGAATACCTACAGCACTTTTTGAAGATTTCCATCTGTAAAGATAATAGAAAAATAATTAGAATATAAGTATGAGTAGATCCTTAAAGTTGAATAAATTTCTTATAAAAAAACATCCCTGGTGAGATTCTGTCTCCCCTTACAGGGGGAGATATGAGTCTATGAACATTTTTTGCTTGCACGTAACCTACAGACTCAGGCGATGCATTGATTTTGGTCATGATTGTCTTAAATTGTTTCTCTTAACTTTAATTTATTTAAATTTTTTGTAAAATTGTCATTTTATCACACTTAGATTAGAGTACTCACATGATAATCAATTCTTAGAGGTTTCTAAATAGCTTCAGTCCAAAATAGCATTCAAAAGGAATATTTTAAGACCTGGATCATCAAAATCCATGCACCGGTTCAGTCTGCAGGTTACGCTCAAGCTCGAAAAACATAGTTATTAGAAAATTGCATTTAAAGTTTCACTTCACTAATGTTACAATTTCTTCAAACGTTACATCTCAGTTCATATTATAACATTCTGATCCACTTCAGCAGCTGTTCTCAAATACAAAACATGATTTCATCATCTCTATCATACAATGCGTGCCAATTGTAACCTGAAAGAAATTAATGTTACTTCAGTATTAAATAGAAAAATCATACACTTAGAAGTAAAAGTAGTTTACATGCTAGTAATAGATTTGAATATCTTCCTAGATGTCATCCTTCGGGCTCAAACTTATTTTTTCCTCATGAGCAGTTGACTGAGATTTTTCTTTTTTCTTGGTACGGTATGCTGATTTACTGAACAAAAATATCACAAAGTAATACATTCAATAATTACATTTTTTTTTTTTTTTTTTTAAATGGCATTTCGAACTCGAAAGTTCATCGCCTCATCTACGCAAGCCTTCCATGTTTCCCTATTTTGTGCCAACCCCATCCATTTCGCGCCTTCCCGCCCAATTTCAGTTATGTCTGATTTTACGTTATCCTCCCATCTGCGTCTAGGTCTACCAAGAGGCCGAGTTGCTTTCGGTTTTCCTTTCATTATGCGCGCTGCTGTACGATCATCGCCCATTCTTGCCACGTGCCCTGCCCATCTTAGTCTCCGTGATTTTATTATTCTGTTAATATTTGGTGACGCGTACAAATTATGTAGCTCGTCATTGTGCAGTTTCCTCCACTCCCCAGTTTCCTCATCTTTCTTTGGCCCGTATATTTTCCGCAGAACCTTATTTTCAAATACCCTAAAACGATTTTCTTCCGCTTTAGTGAGCGCCCAGGTTTCGCACCCATACAAGATTACCGGCATTATTATAGTCCTATATATCCTTATTTTGACATTTTTCGACAGTAGCTTTGACTTAAGTAATCTGTTCACAGCGTAGAAGCAGGCATTACCCGAATGAAGTCTCTTATTAATCTCGGCTTTAATTTCGTTTCGATCATTTATAGTTGTACCTAAATATCTGAATTCGCTAACCTTTTCAAAAGTGAAATTTCCGACTCTGAGATCCCCCTCTGCTTCGCGAATGCCCAGTTTCTCCATGATCATATATTTCGTTTTCGATTCGCTCACTTCTAACCCCGTGTTTTTAGCCGCATTTATAAGGATTTCCGCATTTCTCGCCACCGTTTCACCATTATCTCCCACTATATCCAAGTCATCCGCATAGCCTAAAATTTGCGTTGTTCCGTTGAGTGTTGCGCCTAGCTCGCTAGCCTGCATTTTTCTAACAACATGCTCTAGCGTCAGGTTAAAGAGTACCGTTGAAAGCCCGTCACCTTGCTTCAAACCGTCGCGTATCATGAACGATTCGGATACATTACCGCCTACTCGGACCTTTCCAGTGCTTCCGTTCAGACATATTTGAATTAATTTTACGAGTTTTTTTGGTACGCCAAGGAGCACTAGGATTTCATACATTTTGCTTCGTTTGACAGAGTCGTACGCTTTCTTAAAGTCCACAAATAGCTGGTGTATAGTTTCGCAATATTCCCACTTTTTCTCTAATAATTGTCTTATGGTAAACATTTGATCGCTCGTTGACCTGTTGCGCCGGAATCCACACTGATAATCTCCTATTATATCTTCCGCGAATGGTGTGAGTCTGGCCTGTATTACGTTTGACAGAACTTTGTAGCAGGTAGCTAAAAGTGAGATTCCCCGGTAGTTATTGCAGTCTGTTTTATCTCCCGTTTTGAAGATCGGTATGATGATGGATTCTTTCCAATTTTCTGGTATTGTTTCATTTCTCCAAATAGCACATACTAGATAAAAAATTTTAGATGTAAGCGCGGTGCCTCCATATTTAAGTAGTTCAGCTGGTATAGAATCGTTTCCTGCGGCCTTATTGTTTTTTAGCTTTTTGATCGCGGCCTCTACTTCTTTGTAGGTCGTTTCGTCCATATGGAGTTCAGCAGTGTGGATTTCGTCTCCCATTTCCTCGGAGTTTTCATGCACGTTTAATAACTTATCGAAATAATCTTTCCATAATTTCAATAGTTCATTTTCGCTTGTCACGAGGTTCCCGTCCTTATCCTTCATTAACTGCGATCTACTCTGAAAACCCTTCCTAATAGCGTTTATTCCTTTGTACATCTCGCGCGGGTTATTTTCCCTACTATTAGTTTCTATTTTTCTAATTTCATTTTTCTGATACTCGCGCTTCTTGTTTCTGTAAATCACACGTACTTGCTTTCTTATTTCATGGTATTCTTCTACGGCCCTATCGCTTTCATTGTGTACACTATCTAATTTAGCCTCCTTGCGCCTTTCAAACCAGAGTTCGCACTCTTCGTCAAACCATGGTTTGCTCTTCGGCCTTTTTTTCTTACCCAGTACTTTATTCGCGGCCCCTTTTATAGTTTTTTCGATAGCCCCCCACAACCTGTTCGGATCGTCATCTACTCCCGTCTGTTCATCCGTTTCCTCGAGCGCCTGAAATCGGTTGCTAACTTCTACTTGGTACTTGATTCGCTCTATCCCGCTTCGTAGTTTTCCAATATCAAAGGTTTCTACTTTGTTCGCTCGCTTACTATTTTGACCGGCTACTAATCTGGCTCTTAATTTGGCCACTACGAGATAATGATCTGAGTCGCAATCCGCCCCCCTATAGGTCCTTACGTCGAGTACATTCGTGTGGCGCCTCTTATCAATAAGAAAATGATCGATTTGATTGTGCGTGGCCCCATCCGGCGATGTCCACGTTGCCTTGTGTATATCCTTGTGCTTGAAGCACGTGGTCTTGACTATAAGATCTTTTGCGGCTGCGAAATTTATGACCATAATACCGTTATCATTGCTGGTTTCGTGCAGACTTTCTTTGCCTATGGTGGGCCTAAACATTTCCTCTCTCCCTATTTTAGCATTGAAATCCCCCACTACTATTTTGGTGTCGTAAGACGCGAATTGGTCGATTAATTGCTCTAAAGTTTCATAATAAAGATTTTTGACTTGTTCCTCTTTGTCCTCCGTGGGACAGTGGACGTTAATAACCACGTAATTATACCACGCTCCGTCGATGATGATATACGAGAGTCGGTCATTCACGAAATTGCAACTTTTAACGGAATGTATGATGCTTTTGTTAACAAGAAATCCGGTGCCTAGAGAATGCCCGCTCGCGCCCCCATATAAAAAGGTGAAGTTACCGGATCCTAGCATCGCGTTATCTTTCCATCGGGTTTCTTGTATTGCTACCAAATCTAAATTGTACCTCTCAGTTTCATTTATGATTTCCCGGAACGCGCCTGCTCTGTGTAGACTGCGTACATTCCAGGTTCCCACCCTCAAGTTTCTTTTCGTTTTGGTTTGGTTTTGTTTTCTTTGAGCCATGATAGTAAGTTAAACCCGCGCGTTTTGGATCCTGTTCCGATCGCAGGTGAGTCCATCCGTCTAGGGGTGATAACCCTCATACCTCCCTAGAACTAAGTATGAGAGCTTTCTGACTTTGGCGAGGACACAGTCAACTCGTCGTCAGACACACTCGGTTTCATTCTCATATCCTAACGCCCCCCTGCAAGGCAGCGCGCCTTCGCTGGCTTCGTTGCCATGTAAAACCAGGTGGCGAATCATTCTACACATCCCCTCTCAGGGCCAATAATTACATTAGCTACTGATAAAATAAGATGACTTATCTGATTGAATAAATGTATTGCAGTAATCCATTTTTATTATTTTTTATGATCTTGTAAATACTTACACTTCTAGACAGCTTTGGAATTAAACACACAAGAACATACAATTAGGTTGCGCCTTATCAACGCAGTACGGCACTACGACCTGTGCAACTACCAAAAAGTGCGGGAATGTCGTAAGAGTTAGTAATTTAAAAATAATCATTTAAAGTCTGTAAAAATGTTTGTATGGCTTTATTCATAACTAAAACTTTATTTTTAAGTTATTTATAGCTTGTAAATCAAAAATAAATTATAAAAATAATTTGGTTTTTTCATGATTTATAGGTATACTATCCGCATAAAAAGTTACAAGTAACGTAACGTTTTAAGTAACTTCGTTACTTTTATTGCGTTACTACCCAACACTGTCGATAACTGTCTACTTAAAAATTTTTTTACTTGTGTGCATATTGAATCTTTAGTAGAGTTATTTAAAAAAAGTCTTTTCATTATTTACTTTTCTATTAGACAGAAACCAGATGCATATCGTGTGAAACAGGGTGACCGAGTTCAAGTGAAGTGCTATAACTGTGTTGTAGTGTAATTAGTTTAACTCTGCATTACAGCATGTGTTGAATATTTAAAGAAAGTTCTAGAAATATTATTAAATTGATATAAAAAATTTCAATGCAAATCCTCGGCAGTGAATTTTTGTGATATTTTTCATAATGCATTATTTTCATCATTTTCATTATTTTATCTTTTTGTAAGTAGCATAACTGTTCATAATAATTTGGACCATTCTTCATACCTGGATCATTTTTATAGGTATCGGTTCAAGGAACAATTTGAAACCTGATTTGGCCAATTTGGTTAGGACGCAAACACACTTGAGTGTTAATGTAGATGTACACTTTCCTAGCTAATCCTAAATTATGTTGTTAAGTTCTTTAGAAAATAGTAGGACACTTTCCATAAAACTTACGAAAAAAATTATTGTTACATTTTTTCTCTAAACTGCAATAATTTCAATTAAAAAACTCATGAAAGTAAGTTATTAGGGAAAAAATAAAAAAAATGCAATTTTTATATGACCACATAACTTTTTACACTTTTAACCTTAAGGTCTAAAGTTTCTTTTGTATATTTTGATGATTATTTGCGACTATTTTATCGTTCGTTCTGAGCTTAAAAAATGTTGGTCTGCTGAATATATATATATATATATCTTTGGTATAGATATATATATATATATATATATATATATATACTAGGGGGTTCCCCCTGCTCGCGCCGTTCGTCAACCCCTACTTTTTCCTTTTAATGAGATAAGTAGAGAAAAAGAATTTGAACATTTAACTGTAAAGTGAAATTTTTGTATAATCTTTAATGTTTTTAACACATTTTTAACATATTCAAAGGGTAGTTTTGCCGATTGATAATATATAAAATAAAATAAATTATTGATGTTAACAAAATGTATTCACGAGTTATCAACGATGGAAGAAGCTTAGGATAATGTAAAAACACAATTTTACTATTTAACCAATTAGGTATACTTTACCAATTGCATCAAAATTTTATCTAATTTATACACTATACACTTTATAGTCTATAGTTGAACAACAATATCATTATAACTTATAAGAGATAAACTTTGCCCATGTTTGATTTACGATAAAGAAGATAATTAGGTAGAAAAATGTATTACAAAGAATTATATTTTCAAAACATATTTCGGGAGGTAAAGGCTCTTTTAATGAGACTCTCAAGTCTACATAAGCACAATCCTATGCTGTTGTTGTACTGTGCTGTGCTGTGCTGTGTTGTGCGGTCCGATTTTAGAACAAATCTATCTACATTTGTATCTATGGTCTTTGAATTATTATTTTAGAAGTACTATTTAGTATCTTTAATAAATTAAAGATTTTAACAAAATATTAAAACAAAATCGTTATAAAGTAAGGTAATGAAAAAAATTGAGTTTATGATACTATTATGTAGAAAAATGCGTATAATTTATGTTGAATGTTTATACGTTTTCTTTTGTTTAATTTTGTATGTACATATTAACGACAATTCGGGGATCACACGACAAAGACGACACACAGTCACACATTCGCAGAGGCGAAACGTTTCGTCCCAGGCCAGCCTACTGGACTCATCAGTAAGGCGTAGACAGACCCTGCCGTAGACCTGAGAAATAAATAAAATGGTAATCAAATACTCATGGCCCTGGATCATGGCTCTCTTAGATATGAAGCTACCGAGTTGAATACTGCACACTCAACACAGCAACCACACCACCAAACACCATCACACAAACAACGCGGTCACGTGATCATCCAAACCAGGTAAAGAGGGATGACAGCTCTATGCTCGCTCGCATCTCTCCACTATTACCAACGCGGTCGCACCCACAATTACCATCCAGTGCTACACGATAGCGAGACGAACCACGCATGCTACATCCGGTAACTACCTTCTTCTCAATCTGACATTTCTTTGGCAAATGTTCTTATCGCGTATGTCCTAAAACCGCTTCCATTCTCTATAATTGTCCTCGGCTTAACTTGTACATTTTGTGTACTTATTTCTCCTATTTTAATTACTTTACGCAGATAAAATTATAGAATGAACATATTTTCCATCCAAGTTCAATTATCACGGTACAACTACCCATTTCAAATCAACGACGTGGGAATCCTTATACCATTGTTCTCAACTATCAACTCCACTTATTACCATTTCTACTCATCGCTCTCCGAAACTAACTATATATAATTCTCTAATGAGAGAAATTAACTTATCTGTACGTAACATACTCCCGTTTACAAAATCAATAAATTTTGTACCTCTTTGATTACGGACAGAAGTTTCTCAAATTTCTATGATTGATGCAATAGCAAAAATATAGTCATAAACTAATAAAAATAATTTGTCATTATGTGGAGAACAACTAGAATTTTATTTATAAGAACTGATACACCCTTGAAGAATTTATAAACGCAATAAATGTAAAAATGTACATAATGTCCTGTATTTTATTATCACATATCGAAATAAATAGCATATCTATTTATCTATCTATCTATATACATATTATTCTATGGCACATATACATGGCAAAATAAGATATTTATACTATTTAGTAGCATCCCCCATCACGGCTTCGCTCGTGCTATGAGCTTACACGTGCTATAGCACATACTTGGAACTCAACATTTAGAGATGTCTATTATTTAATAATGGTGCGTGTATGAAAATTGATGCAGTAGTTTTTGAGATTAATGATAACAAATTTTCAAATTTTGTTTCATTATGTATTAAAATAGCATCCCCCGAAAGTTTAAAAAAAACACGTATATTAGGCTCAAAATTTTGAAATATATGTTTAAACTGAAGTGCACCCAACGTTTAAAATAACTTTGAATATCGCGGGGCATTTCACTTCATGTTAACTGAGATTTTGAAAGGTTAGATATTATAGGAGCGTATTTCCGACACCATGGATCCATGGATCTGGATATGGATGACAAAGACAGATATATACGTATGCAATAGATTAGACAAAGACAAACCAAATCCAGGTCATAAAATCCCATCGTCGGAAAAACGCTATAGTATATAGTATATTAAATATGGCATAATCCTAAGTAAGACGTATTATAAAGAACAGAAATAGTGTTTATTTTAGCAAAATTGAAAATGAAAATGTTTAAATGATTTCATGAAAATTCAATCAAATTATTAAGAATAAATGTAATTATAAAAGAATAAGAAAGTTCGAGAATGAAGCTACTTCGGTTGCTAGCATAAAGAACTGATAAAAATTTGTTTAGAGAGCACTTCCTCGAAGGGAATTTGTAAGTATGTAAGGGCCGACGTTGGTCTTTCGTCGACGACAAAAGAGCGAGTCAGTTGCGATGAGAAGCTCAAGATGTGCACATCGTGTGTACTCGTGCACGCCACAGGATAAATATTGGTTTTCAAAAAAAGAAATACAATTGTTTTCAAAAGAAAATAGATTCTCAATCATCATTTATTCTCTTCCGTGCAACCTGCCTTTATACTATACATGTACTTCTTTGTAGACCACGATATAAGATATACTAACTACAGCATACACTCGTTCCTATCGCTTGCACGCATAAGTTACAAGTTATGTAGCAAAAAATAATTGTAATGTATATTGTATCACTATAGTTCTAATTTATATTTATTTAACCCAAGTAAAAATGATTATATATGGTTATATATAAAAATCATATATGATTATATATGACTATATATGATTATATATAGTTGCATTCAGTTATATATGGATTAAGATTATGTACAATTGTATATAAATATGGGCGATTCTCTGTGAAATCGAAGACAAAAAAATGTTTTTTCTCTCACCTATTTTAACATGTATAGAGGATTCTTATAAGTGTCTGTGAATTTTTTCAGATTTTTTTGACCAATCATATTCGAGTTACAGCGGGTCAAAAACCGTTATTTTAGCATTTTTGCATTCTGGAATTGTTTTGAATAATTCTTAGCTCAATAGGAGTGCATTTTACGCAAAATTGAATCTGTACTCTGCAATGGGTCTCCCATTTCATTCATATATTGAGCAAATTCTCATATAAATTCGTGATCATAATTTATATGGATATGCGTGTTCGCACATGTATTATTCTAAAACAAATAACAATGTAATAAATAGTAACAATTATTACAATACAGGTTTTGAATTTGAAGGGAAAGCCCGCGCAGTCTTGGCTTGAGCTAGAACTCTGCGCCTGCGCGATAGACGCAGCGGCACGTGAGGAACGAATTTACGCGTATTGAATAATTAATCTTTTATGCGTTTGAGGCCTAGAATAGTAGAAGAAAATATAAATGGATATAAATATAAAATAAAAAAGGAAATAATTAAAATGTACACAGTACATATTGCGATTTGAGTATGCGCTACTCATCATGGCCGCGCGCAATTGTAGTCCGGTATTTCAGCTGTAGGACCTGGTCACGTGACTACAACAAGCGTGTATACGGTTTTTCTTTAGATAAAAATTGCAATTAAAGTACATAATTTCATGAAAAAAACCGAAAAGAATCTGAATCTGCACCATTAAGAATACTGTATGCGAGATATTCGTTGCATTTAAGTCAAGATTTGACGATGTAAAATCCTTAGCAACGGTTACGTAATATGATTACTGCGAGCGTGTGGGGGGATCCTGCGGCGAGATGATTGAATATTTTACATTTAATATTGATGAATAAATAATCGGTAGTATACCTAAGGACAACCATAGTTGGGAGCAGAATAATTTTTAATGTAATCCAACATAATCATATTTTCTTCTAAAAAAAGACATTAGCTTATAAACTCATGTTAAATAACCGAGGTAGAACAGGATAGAAAACAATCGGCCTTCATCGGGGGGTGCTTCTCGGAAGAGTGGCGCGCTAATAACAGGTGGTATATGCAAATAAGTTGCGGTGCGCAACTGCCGCACGAGCCGCCGAAAGTCAATCTCCTACAAAGCGAGGTGATGAGTGACCCGGCCCCCCGCTGGGAAGACACTTGATTTTTCGACACAACTACAGGACATTTTTCGAAGTAATCGAGTCACGAGCGACGCTACACTCTTCGGCGCTAAGACACAACGCAGCCCTGCTGAAAATAGGTTTTTAAAATTCATTAACATTTTTTAAAGTACAATCATTTTTAATTAACTTCTATAACTCCAATGAACATAGACATTTTAATTGTCAAGCCATGAATTAACTTTAATAATATTGAATCAACTTTAATGAATTTTTATAATTAATTGACATTATAAATTTTTAATGTTCTATTTCAGTATAGACCTTTATAAATTTTAATAAACTTTAATGCATTTGCATAAATTTATTAAAATCAATTAAATGAATCAATTTTAATTGTTTTTTTTCTGAATAATATCCAATGAATTTCTATGTATTTAAATTATTTGCAACTAAATAAAGTTGAATCGTCAAAAATTTTATTAATGATAATTGAACTTCGATAACATTGAATAAACTTTTATGATGTTTTGTAATTAATTAATATTAATTATTTTTAATGAGAAGTTTTGGTATACTTTTTATGAACTTTAATGAAGTTTTATACACGTACTTACAGTTTAAAAAACAATTAAATGAATGTATTTTAATTGTTTTTTTCTGAATAACGTCCAATGAATTCCTATTGTAATTGTCATTGAATTTAATTATTAAAAACCAACTAAAGTTTATTGAAGGCTATAAAGAATAAAATTTCAAAGTCATTCAAAGTTATAAAAAGTTAATAGAAAATAATTAAAAAGAATTGCTTATGCATTTTAAAGACCGTTCTTGATCATACTTTTGACTATTGATTTTCATTAGTTTTACATTTGTGATGAAGTCAATTAAAGGGCATTAAATTTAATTGGATGTTTTTGAATTTAATTATTGAAAATCAACTAAAGATTATTGAAAGTTATAAATAATAAATTTTCAAAGTTATTCAAAGTCATAAAAAGTCAATAGAAAATAATTAAAAACAATTGCTTATGCATTTTAAAAACCGTTCTTGATCATACTTTTGACTATTGATTTTCATTAGTTTTACATGTGTGTTTAATTGTTATTAAGGTGATGCTAAACCCTCTTGTTACCGTAAAATACGGGGAACCACTTTTTTCATTCAATATTTAATTTTGAGAAAATATCTCTCTGATAAGTTGTTGTTTTTGAGTAGGACAATAACGTTTCATAGAGATATTTACTCAAAATTAAAAATAAAATAAGAAAAGCGGTTCCTCATATTTGTCGGTGACTGGTGGCTTTAGTATCACCTTAATTGTATATTTGACTCAAATAAGACATATTATACTTGAGCGTACTCATGTAAAGCTCTAGAAATCATATTTCACCTGCAATATGTGTTTTCTAAAAGAGTAGAGTCCTAAAATTTGTTGTGAAAGTAAGTAATTTGTATTTGTAGGCCTTCGACAGGCACTTTCTTTGATTTATAGAGTATAGGCTTACAATTACATATTACCATAGCTATAGTATATCAGGTTGCATTATTCGTTGTAAGAATTGTTATCAATTGTCAATTTTACTCTAAAATATCATTTTATACTCAAGCGTACTCACTTAAAACTTTGGAAATCCCTTTTATCTTACAATGTAAGTTTTTTCAAAATTCTATGTATTGGTCTATATGTCACCAAATCTCACAGCTCATAAACTATAAGAGCTAGAGTCTTAAAATTTGTTGTGAAAGTTTCATTTATCTTAGGAAAGAAAGAAAAAGTTGGTTCCTTAGCATTCGACATGTACTTTCTTTGATTTAAAGTGTAGAGGCTTACAATAACAATGCCATATATAGTATGTCAGGTTGCATTATTCATTGTAATAATTGTTATTAATTGTCTGTTTTACTCTAAAATATCATTTTATACTCGAGCGTACTTACTTAAAATACTGGAAATCATTTTTATCTTACAATATCAGTTTTTTCAAAATTCTATGTATTAGCTTATACATACCCAAATCTCACAACTCAGAAACTATAAGAGCTAGAGTCTTAAAATTTGTTCTGAAAGTTTCTTCTATTTTAAGAAAGCAAAAAAAGATGGTTTGTAAGCCTTCGACAGGCACTTTCTTTGACAATGACATATTACGATAGCTATAGTATACTAATTGTTATAAATTGTCTATGTTACTCAAATATGTCATATTATACTTGAGCATACTCATTTAAAACCCTGGAAATCACTTTTAGCTTATAATATCTGATCTTTCAAATTCAGGGTATTGATCGATTTGTACCTAAATTTCAGCTTTTTCTTTGATCTGACGAGCAAAGGTTTTCAGTGAAATATTATGCATAGTCATTGTATATCAGGTTGTGTGTGTGTGTGCGTGTGTATTATACACTGTAATAATTGTTATGAATTGTTTATGTCACTCATATTTCAATGCACTCATTGAATCAAGTAAAATAAATTTTAGCATACAATAAAATATGAATGCTTTAAGTTGCATTTATTTCTTTGACAGAGAGTATATTTGTTTCTACTGAAAAATTTACATATATATATATATATATATATATATATATATATATATATATATATATATGTAAATTTTTATATATATATATGTAAATTTTTATATATATATATATGTAAATTTTTCAGTAGAAAAAAATATACTCTCGGTCAAAGAAATAAATACAACTTAAAGCATTCATATTTTATTGTATGCTAAAATTTATTTTACTTGATTCAATGAGTGCATTGAAATATGAGTGACATAAACAATTCATAACAATATATATATATATATATATATATATATATATATATATATATATATATATATATATATATATATATATATATATATATATATATATATATATATATCTGCTTGTAATAAAGCTATTTTTTATTTTACTTAAATTTCTTATAAGAGTAATTCCAACTTTTTTTATATTTATAGTAAATAAGTCGGCTTTACCGACTGACAAGGGTACAGTTATTGATATGAAAATATAGGTTTCTTTTACAAAGTAAGGAAAAAGAAAAAAGATATACTTGAGAAGCTTGAATTCCTTATTTACAATTTAACAGAAATATACTATCTTTACAACAATTCAAAGCTATGTAGAGAGAATATTACTGTCCCTATAGTGATGATGCACCTAATTCACCCACCGTCCCTCCTTCCACCTTCCACACCCTATTTTAAGATGCATCACAACTGGTCCTACAGTTTTACATGAAGTCCGAACCATTAGAACCATGGTACTTTACTATTGGGATTCGAACCTGAGGAGTTCTGTGTAGAAGGCTGAGTCCTAATCTACTGAGCTACCGTGGCTTCGATAAGCTTCTCGTATTACTGACCTAATAAGCCATACACTAATGTGTAAATTTTTGCACGCATTCGACCTTTGAATCGCAGATGTCTCAATCGCGGGCGCGCGAAATTCTGACTCCGGATCGCTGGCCACAGGCAGCTGGAAATCTTGTTGCTGGTTCCTGGGTATGTGGTCGCTGCTACCTGTGTATCTTGTCGCTGGTATCTGATTGCGAGTACCAGGTCTATGTGTATGTGGGTATGTCCTAGTGGATATCTTGGTACCTGGTGGACTTACCCCTGCTCTCGACTCGCTATTTTTCTACGACATTCTAAAGTGATTGTAGTGAAAAAGTACATACGAACGTATCCTTCTAACAAATAACAGAGAGCTTTCAGTTAAGTATAGAAATTGGTATTTGAGCATGCGTAAATATGCTTGTGATTTAACTTCAGGACCCATTGGGGGAAAATTTAAAGAATCAACAGAAGGCGCTACAAAATTGCAGGAAGTTTGAATTTTTATATCAACTGCAGAAATGATTTTTCTTTTAATGTGCCTTATCGCTGGTCGGGTGCGTCTAAATACACAGGAAGCTGAGATCTAACAGTGGATTTCCTGGTGTAAAAGATCACTCTGCTATACAAGTATACACCTTCTTTTCTTCTTAGAGTATGTGCATTAGATCTTGAATCCAGAATACTGGGTAGTTGCACGAATAAACAGCTTTTAGTGTTGGCGACGTCCAATCAATCGTAACAACATATTGAATATCGTTAACGTAATCTAAATACATCAGTATATTTAACTTGCTTTACATAACTCGCTGAGAATGAAGTGAATCTTGTTATTGTGTATCCCAAATGGATTCATAGCCATGATTACTCGGAGACGATCGACTAATATATTAGTATCATCCCAATCGTCAAATCCATAATTATGATCTCCTCTACTTATCCATTTGAATCTTCCATATTTGATTGTCCATTAAATCTAGAACCAAAATTGGATTGTAATTTAGGTGAACTAGTAGCAATCATATGACTACTATCAGAAGTGAACGAAATATATTCATCTACACTGCTATCAATGACTCGTAGAGAATTGCCAGTCAGAGATTCTTCGGATTTTTGCTGAAGTGGTAGTAGTTGATTTACTAAATTCCAACAGTGTATGGTCAAATCTTTCTGATCTCTTCTCCGATTTTTAAATAATTCTTTTTTATTTAATTGTCTGTTGGTAGTTCATACACTGACTTTGAAGAGCTAACAATTGTATAATTGATGGTCGAATTGGATGAACAGGAATCAGCTCTACTGTTGCCCTACAGTGTGTATTTAACCAAAGACTCTTCACATTTTTCAGACTGATCTAGAAGATAAATTTCAGAATTTCCATTAAATTTTGGAATCTTAGACTTTGGAGAACTTTGATTCACTACAATACAATTGGACAAATGTTTTGTTTTAGTGAACTACTACATTTGAGAGTTGGTTCTATTTTATCTTGATTCAATATCTTGCGTTTTAGTTCAATCGCCTCCATTAAATTGAGTTTTTGGTTCCAAGTATCTTTCTGTTGTTGAAAATCGAATATATAGTCTCGCGAAATTGGCTCTAGATTTTTATTAATTACCTGCACAGTATTGGTAGGTGTAGCATGATTATGCCCATCAGAACAACTGATGAGTTTGATACCTATTGTTACAGCATGACTCAAGCATTCTTGAAATTTATAAAATTTACATTTCCAGTATACATTTCTAGACCGATCTCTATCTTTGTAAAAAATGTTACCATCGAGTAGAAGTTGATCTTCACCTTTCAAACTTTTCTGAAATTCGACAAGCATTTTGCTGGAAATTAATGTATCATGGTTCGAGAGCTATATATATATATATATATATATATATATATATATATATATATATATATATATATATATATATATATATATATATATATATATATATATATATATATATATATATATATATATATTTATGAAATGCTAAAATCACTCGCGGGAAATGGTTTGTATACAAGGATGGTAATGTAACTGTCGGTCAAGTGTCGGTTAAATGTCGGACAAGCGTTGGTCAAGTATCGGTCAAGTGTCGGTCAAATGTCGGTCCATTGTCGGTCAAGTGTCAGTCAAGTGTCGGTCAAGTATTGGTCAAATGTCGGTCAAGTGACGGTCAAGTGCGGTCCAGTGTTGGTCAAGTGTCGGTCAAATATCAGTCATCTGTTGGTCAAGTGTCGGTCAAGTGTCGGTGAAGCATCGATCAAATGTTTGCCAAGTGTCGGTTAAATGTCGGTCAAGTGTCGGACAATTGTCGGACAAGTGTCGGATAAATTTGATTCTGGGATGCAAATCGCACCACTCTATCGCACATTTTGTGGTTCTATTCTATTTTAAAATATATACCCAGCTTCTCGAAGCTCTTCTATGATAGAATGGATCTCGTTGGCGTGACTCGGATTTCCGGCCGTTTGTTCAGCCAAGAGTAATCGGTAGCGATCTACGAGTTCATCTGGATTATCCCAGTACACATAATTAATCCTTGTATCTCTTCTAGCAATTTTGTATCGAGGCAGTAATCCACCTTCTGTTTCCAGAAATAGTATTGCGATAATATCAGTAAATTTCTGGCTGTTGTGAGTACGAATGCATTCATGATTTCTATACTTTTGGTTGTGAGCATTCGTTATTTCGAGACTCTTGCGATAGCGTTGCAAATCGTTTGAATTCACAACACTTTGATCGGAATGTTTGCAAAGAACAGCTCTAACAATCCCAAAGTATTCGGATATCGCACATCCTTCACTTTCATGTTATTATCTTCAAAATATATCGATGAGTCACCAATCATATAATTAGCACCTGCTTTATGCATTCCATAAATTTTATCTAGATTCTCCGTTTGATTGTACATGAGAATATGCTTATTAGGAGATGAATCATCATCTTTATCAGCTGATTCAAATGAGGTATCGTGAACCACTATACGCTGCAAAGTTTTATCGAGACTCTCATCGAACTCATCATTCTTATTTGATGATATACTTTTATCTGATTCGTCACTCTCATCTAGTTTGTCAATCTTTTAAAAGTCGTTTTCAGATAAAATACGCTTATTTTTTAATTTTCTTATTTCAGGTAATGTTACAAGCTTTTCAAGTGGATCAACGATTGGCTTAAACGTTTCTCCTAATGCCCTTTCAACACTAGCTTTGTCAAGCTGGAGCGTATCGAATTTGCGTTTAAGTGTATTTTGTGCTTTAACAAGTTGATGCCTTGACAGGTCATGGTAGAATAACGATGATAAACTGCACGCGTCATATTAAATTCTTTGTACCTAATATCAGTGTTAAGCCAGCGCCCTCTGTTGGAGATATCAAGCATACTATTTTTCCGCTTCACTATAACGCCCTCTGTTGGAAATTTCAACTTCCCGCCCTTGGTTAACTTTTTCCGCATGCGCAGAGACTAATTTTTGTACTTAAGCTGAGCACGCTCTGTAGGGGTTATAGAGTATGTGTATGGAGTGAAGGTATTGGAATAAAGGAGTATGCGCTCGAGTGGATAACTTATTTCTCGCCGAGATGCCATACGTGGTAGAAGCTATCAGTACGGAAAATAAATTTAATATCGAAGATAAAAAACAATGTACGTTTTCAAGAAAATCCGACTATTTATTTTATGCGTACAGGGACTGATGCATATTACCGTCACGTTCTTGAGAGTGGGAGAAAATGACATGTAACCAAAAGCACATAAGGTTAAAAACCGGTGCCTTAGCACATCTATTATTGTAGAAAATCTTGAGAAATGTTCTATTAAATAAAAAATTGTATTTTGTTTTGTAAAAATGAAAAAAGTGTGAGAGAAATATGCGATTTAAGCTCATGGTTTTATATAAAATAGATCACGACTGTGAATATAGTTGCTTGGTTATTGTTCCAATGAACTGACTGAGCTGAATTCTGTGTTACGAATCCGTAATTTTCTGCAAAATCAAAACAAACTATAAATTCTCCATCTGATAGATTTTCCTTTAGATTCAATATAAAGAGACTGGGGTTTCGCAGAAAAATCGTGAGTTTTTAATTTCATTAAATTTTTGCCAAGTAACTCTAGATATTCTTGAGTATTCATTGTTCGCGAGACTATTGTGCATTGATCAGTTTGTATCCACGTTTCAAATTTTACTTCATAAATATCATTATCAGCAAAAATCTTGAGCAACAGTTCTTTGAGTCCTGTTGTATTTGGGCAATCTTAGCAGTCTCCATAAAATATGCAGCTAAAGATTTAGTGCAAACAATTGCCTGAATACAATCATGATAATCTTTTAGAGGTAATTCTGTATATTTTGTTAAATAGTCTAAATCGATTCCGTTAAGCATAAGTTTCACATTTTTATGATGTACGCATACACATACAATATGTGTACCACTACTTCCTGTTAACACACAATGTGCCGGTCTAAATTGAGTGACTTTTGTGAAGCTTATCTTAATATTTTCATGTTCATTTTTAAATAGAGTATATAACTCATTCAGATTGCTAAGTAATAATCTTTTCTGAATACGAACTCGTTTGTTATCATTCTGTTTGATTGGTATAAAGTCTTTCATGTTCGGTATTACTCTACTTATGTCATCACGTTCATAAAACTGTTTCACCCAATTTTTAGTTTCAACAGAGAATTCTTTTCCTTTTTATCGGGATATGTTAATATGCTTTTTTCAGCCACCAAACCTTTTGCTGCCCTAGCCTCCCATTCAGAACAACCGAACTCTTTCATGAGATCTCTACGACTCCAAAATTTCGGGGCTAGACTGAGCAATAGAATTCTTTCCTGCTAAGTATTTGATTGTAAAATTTTTTCTTTTAGTTGATTAAGAACTTCAATGGCTGGTTTATGATACTCATCATTACAGTTGTTTGATTCAGATTTATTTTATTTTTGCAACAGAAGAAGAAGACACCAGTATCTTGAGTTTTATCTATAAATTTCTGATTTGCTTTTCAAACAGATTTTTGCTCCAGCAGGTATATTGGGAAAAATTTCTCTAAAAGATTGTGGACAGTTTATCAAATTTCTTGTCTTGGGGTGATTTTCTTTCTCCAAGGGATTGACAAACGTCAACTTAAAAAAGGAATCGATAATGACTGAAAAACAAAATAAGTAATAGGAAAAAAACGATCCTTTATTCGCTGTTAATCAATGTATGATGAACTTTTTGAATCACGAAGACACAAAGATCTGAAGTTTTGCCGGAAATCCGCGAGTGAAATTCTGTAAAGCTTGGGATTTTTTATGCATTTCAGTTAAGTGATTTTATTGTGGACATAATAATCCTGTAGCCACCTATCAATTAAAAGTTAATACTAATACTTTATAATAATGTTACGACCGACCGCGCACTCAATCAGCGCTGCGGTGTGCATGTTTGTGACTTTATTCCTCGAAAAAAATAAATAAGTCCATTTTTTAAAACACCTGTTTCGACGTAATAAAACCTGATCTTTCGATCTAGACCATCAAAATAATATTAAAGATACACTTTCCGAGATATAACCAGTTCTGTATTTTTTCAAGGTTAAAATGGAAAATTTCAGAAAATCTGATGGCACCATCCGAAACCTGAGGAAAAAATACATCGAAATCATAGTTCGGAAAATTTTATTAGGTACATATTCGTATCGTAAACACAAGTTGCAAATAGCATGTTTTAGCTCTCGCACGCCGCACTGGGAGAGTTGAAGTAAAAGGCCCAATATAAGAAAATATTTTAAACTACAATACTTTTGCACAAGTTTAAATTTCAAAATTTATATATATATATCCGAACAGACGAGTCCCAATAGATTAGTCTTAAATAATGTCAGTATGTATGTGTGTGTGTTAGTATGTGGTATATAACCATTCGTTAAATCTGCAGTATAAAGTACCCAAACATTGCACTGATGTTTGCTATCAATACCCGGTGTGCGCTTGAAAGTCTCAGCAAAAATGGTCGAATAAATATTTTTTATGACAATTTTGCAAAATTTAAGAATTTTCACATTTCGGATTTATTATTTTTTTTTTTAATGTGAAAATGGTTTTTGGGAATCGAATTATTTATACAATAAAGAACTCATAAAGTTCTTCATTTTAGGACCGTACACGAATTTATATGAGTCGTTTCCTACTCGAAAACTATACGATAAAAGTTAGAGAAATTTTTACAGAATACTTGTTTTATATACAGATATATTCCTGTAAATTTTTAGGTAATTAAACAGCTTATTTTCTGAGGAGAAAAATAAAATGTCTAAAAGATACATTTTTTTGGACAACAATGACATGAAGTAATACGTGATGTAATACTTTGAAAATTTAACAGAATATTTGGTAGGTATCAGGTAATTGGCTGAATATTTTGGAGTCGATTTGATTCATAATCTTCTGAGATATTAGAAATTATTCAATTTAAACAATACTTTTTCACCTTGTATATCACGACATCTCTAAGCTTTATCGTTATACTTTTTTTTGTAGATAATAAGTATTATTATATATGAGATTTACTATTCTACACTTCTAGCCAACTTTACGCATTATATTGTACGAAAAAGTCCAAAAATAATGTTATATTAAAAATATAATTATTTTGTGATTTTTTAAAATTGAGTTAATAATGACATAATTTATTTTTGCAATATTGAATCTTTATCTATAATATAGCATAGAAAAATTATAATTTTTATACTATTTTGGTGGTGGAATTTGTAAACTAGTATATGTTAAATAGTAGTCAAATTTTTAAATGAGTGATTATAAAAAATTATGTGTTTTTGTGTCAAGAGCCATGAGAACGCTACAAGAGAATGCATCGGTTTGAAAAATTTAATAAATGTATTTTCGTAGTGATAACAGTGCTTTCTGTTATTTTTTCTCTTCTCATGAGATTCTGTTTTGAGCAAAAACAAATCTTAATATATACTTAAAAGCTTCTATACTGGGGGACTCGCCACTGTCTATTACGCATGTCACATTTTTTCGAAAGTACAGCAGAGTCGAACTTCTTATTAAAAATTAAAAAATTACATTTTTTAACTTGTCATTCGGTGATCATTACTTAAATCTCATATATAGGTACCCCAGCCAATTTACATACATATCCTCGAAAATACGACAACGGCCTGGAACCTCTTCTTCGCAATAACCTCCCTCCCCACCGGCTCTGTATATCGCAAGACGGATAACTCGGCCGTATCGCGGGGAGTATAAAAACGTCCCGCTGCCAGTGGAAATCCGCCATCCAGTGAATCTTTAATCAGGCGAGCGCATGTATAGCGATATGTACTCAGGAATGTAGGAGACCCCTCTCGCGATTTTCAATATATTAAAGAAATTTATGGGCTGAGAGGCTTGAATAAGCAAACGGATTTATTATGCGAGCGGGAGAGTTAGGTTTTGTGTATGTAAGCGCGTGTGTGTATAGGTATTGCACTACATTTTTCATGCACCACGATATAAAACTCGTGATATCATTGATAATATCATTGATTTAGTGAAAATGCATTTGAAAGAGCATACCTATCTTTTCCGACCCAAAATTTTGGATAATCTATATTGTATCGAAAGATGTTTGAAAGTAAGGTGATCCCACTAGGGAAGGGCGATTCCTCAAAAAAGAATACATGCCAAAAAATAGCATATCATCAAAATATAAGAAAAGGTTATAAAAAAAAAGAATCGATAAATCTTAATAATTCTTCTTGATTTTAAATCTTCATTAAACAACTTAAAAGATTATCTTCGTGAGGCCAAAAATTACCGCACAATACTGAAGAAAGAAGCAATTAAAAATGTATTGAAGAAGATGAATATCAAAAAAATGATAAAAATTATAATAAAAGACGAATCGATAAATATTAACAATTCTTCTTCATTTCAAATTTTCACCAAAACACAAAAGAATCAGCTTTAGCTGCTCAAACATTACCGCATAATACGCAAGATACCTACGATGAAAAATTTTTGAAAAAGAAAATATCCTAAAAAATGAAAAAACGTTATAAAACAAAAACAATTCAATAAATCTTAAAAATTCTTTTTGATTTAAAATCTTCATTAACAGACGAAAAAAGTAAGTATTCATTGGTCAATAATTACGGTGTAATACCCCTTCTCCATTGTCGTAATTACGTCAATTTTTTCAAAAACTTGCCAACATATATTTGAGAGAAATCACCGTTCAAATACAAAATTATGTTTCTGTGTATAACAAAAGAAAGAAAATAACTTATCCAAAATTATGGGTGGTAGAAGATTGTTAATTTTATGCTCTTTTAAATGCATTTTCACTGGATCGATGACATTATTTCTAACGTACCAAAAAAAAAACGAAAAACTAAAATCCATAAAACCAAAAACCGTTAAAAAACAAAAACGAATTCGATAAACTAAAAATATTATTATTGTGCCTCCTTCGTTTAAAATAAACAAACAAAATGAATTCTGAAATATTAAATTTTACCCTGGATTGCTCGATATATCAATGCATACACATACACACACACACGCACACATGCACGCACGCACGCATGCACACACTCATACACAAACTCACACACACACACATACACACACTCACACACACACAGATACATACTCACACACACACACACACACACACACACGCATACACACAATCACTTAGCCACACACACACTCACATACACACACTCACATACACACACACTCACGCACACACACACAACACAAAACACACACACACACATATACACAATTTTTAGACCAGTGTACTCGGACGCTCCAAGGCGTAAAACATGTTTATACTCTTTGAGAAAGCATAATTGATGTTTAGCTAAATATTCTATAAATTGACAATATTTACATTTGTTACGTCTCGAATTTTTTGGAACAATATTTTTTTTATGTCGTTATGGACTATAATTAAGCACATTTTTGTTTTACGCCCTACATCTAGCGAAAGACCCTCCTTAAATACAATTGTTATTAAAAATGAATATTTAAGAAGAAAACAATTATTTTTCGAATGCAAGCGCTAACTTGCTTGAATTAATACCGACGAAATCAGCAATTCAAAAAGTATAATATCGTGCAAATCGCTTTGTTGTCTGCCAGGTATGTGTAAATTTTGCAGTTTAAAACGCGAATTAACCGTCATCAGAAAATTCATATCGGTGCTAATTAAAATCAATAATGACGTACTAACAAGGGAAGTGTCATACCTCCGGATCACGGATTTTGATGAAACTTTGGGAGATGTTTTCTGGTACGTATAAATGAAGGCTAGCATCCGTAGTTTTTTCCAAAGTACCCTATTTCTCGAGATATAAATCATTATACCCAAAACGCGTATGATTTTAGTAAAATGAAACACGTTTTTTTCTCAGTATAACTCTGCATGTTTTTAAATGAAATATATGACCAAAACAAGCACCGAAACTAGGTAAAAATAGCTCTTTAATTCAAGATTTGTTATGTATAAAAATATTAATCTGAGTAAAAATTATTAGCAATCAAATATGGTGACCAAAACTAGGCCAGTATTCGAAGAAATTTAATTGTTATAAATTCGTTGATTTTTCACTTTATCTATCACCATCTTATATTGTTAATAACTTTTACTCAGAAAAATATTTATATATATGACGAAGCTTAAATTATAGCTCTTTTTTCCTAGTTTCGGGGCTTGTTTTGGCCATTTCTTTCATGTAAAATCATGCAGAGTTCTGTTGAAAAGAAGATGTGTTTCTTTCTACTAAAATTATACGCAGCTGGGGTATAATGACATATCTCGAGAAATAGAGCCAATTGGAAAAAATACGGGTGCTAGGCTTCATTTTTAGGTAGCAGAACACAGCTCCCAAAATTTTATCACAATCTGTGACTCGGAGATATGACACTCTCCTTGTCAGTTAAGTCATTACTATAGAAATGAATACTGTTTGATGTATCTTTTAAATATATAATAGAAGATTAAAAGAGAAACAGTTATCAATTAATATCAATTTAAATGACTCTAAATAAAGTGTGCATATGCAGCAGAAACAGGTTATGAGGAGCTCAGTTATATCAAACGCCCAGGTCTCAATAACGAACAAGTTTTAAACTTTTAGTTGGTTCCAAATTAAATAAAAAAAAAAGAGAAAAAGTATTTGCTCATAAAATAATTTGATAGTTTTCTAAAAACGAGTTAAATAAAAACTGGCAACAAATTATAAGTATTTAATAATCAAGATGAGCAACTGAAATTTGAAATGTCAAGCCATCTACAAATGTAAATATATTAGACTTTCGATAATTGACCAACTATGTAAAATTCAGAATGTAAATGTCAAACCAAGCTACGTCAGTTTTTACATCACCGATCTATAGCCATACACGCGAGTCACACTTATTGACTGACAAGAGAACATCGCGCGTCTAACAGCTGCAATATCGGTCGTGTCTACATGGATAACGTCTGCGAGTCGATATACCTTGATGTCAGTAAATCTTAGGCTATCATTTTTAGTGTGATATATCACATGAATTGCCTGTGCAGGACTTGCAGGTTTCTAACACTTGGATGGAGAATGGTGTATTCAGACACGGTTAAGAAACTTAGTGTGTTTATGGATTCCAATATCACTTGACTATATTTGACAATGAATTTAAAAATTGTGAGGATAAAGTTGGGCAACTAAAATGTCAAGTCTACTCGATCCGCAACATTTTATAAGTTATTGCCAATAGAGTTTTTTTTATATTTACTTTGAACTTTAGATGGTTGTTACCCCTCATGCCGCGAGACTGTTATACGCAGCTTAAAATATTCGAAAATAGCTAAACTGTGAGACCGTCCTTTCTACGAGGTTTGTGTTTTACAAGAGCGCTCTATCCAGAGTGGCGCTCGAAACAGCTCTCGCGTCACCTATATAGGGGATTGGATTGAGTTGCATGTCTTTCTCAATTGGTTGGCTCTGGTATGTTTAATCGAACGGATATTCGGTAGAGTTCCTTTACCAGCAGCCATTTGGTGACATAACCTTACTGGTTGGGGCTCTGTGTATATCATCTGCGCTCTTCTTTATCGAAGATCGCAAGCTTCTCCGACAAGTAGTCTTTCCTTAGACACAAAACCAAGAGACCTAGAGGAAAACCTCCACCACCATTCTACTTTAAGATCACCAAGGTTGCTCAAAATAACTGTAGATCCACCCTTCTTCTTTGTTCTCGTGGATATATGAGGACGCGGGCACTCTCATTTGAGCCAGTCGACTTTGGACCATCGAATCAAAAGGATCTAGGAACACGATCTCCTTCCAAAAATAATCATGAGCTTACCCTTCATTCAGCATATAAGATTAATAACCAGCCCTTTTCAAGGCTTATATATTATAAACGTAGAAGCCTTATCTCGTTAGGTCCATATTTGTTTGTCGGAAGAGTTTGCTCTTTCATTGATTGGCTAAAAGAAACTCTGGGGGAGAAACTCACAGTCCGACTTATAATAAGTGGCACCCAACGTGGGACATCGTCTCTGACTGTCTCCTAAACTAGTAGCAGGGCTCTTCTACGTACACAGTTTTTAAAGACATGGAATAAAGTCAAAGACTTGGCCATGGTTTTCCGAACCTCATAACACGAATAATCTAAGCTTTTGTTTTCATTATTACAGCAATAGTTTTCTCCTCCGTTATTTAGCTTGTGATGCACGTCGAGTTGAAAGTGACTAATGTGATACTACTACGAATGCCATTCATTAACTCACGAGCAGCGGCATAAAAGCGAGTAGCCTTCATCAAAATTGAGTAAACCATTTCTGGAAATAGGGAAACACCGAAAACACTTACTTAGTGGTGTCCTCTACGAACCACATTTTGAGTCATATTTGATCTTGAAATGACCTTTAAGACAAAATCATGGTTCAAAAAACTGGACTATCACCGACAGTAATGGAAGATAGTGTCCAAATTTCAGTTCGATAAGTCAAGCCGCTTCTAAGATATTGTCGGATCATTTATACGTATATCCAGCAAAAATTAAAGCAAATTATAACAAATGATCTTTCAACTTTCAAAATATTGCTAAACTTCCAAAAAATTGCAAAGAAAATATGCTACGACCAATTTAAATATTGATGGTTGAGGAGAAGAACCTGCTATCTCCTTAAAATATGGAGTACTATCCGGGCGATAGCACAAAGTATTTAGGGGGGCTTTGTTAACTTGAACCCTTTTTATATTCAAATTGCAGTGAAAATTTTTCTCCGAATTTGCATGTTCTTCGAGCGAGCAAATGGAAATAGCAAGTTCTTCAAGTATTATTTTCACAGATAGCTGGTTCTTTCCCTCAGCCGTCGACATATTATTATATAACATTTCTTTTCAACCCAATTATTAATTTTTCGGTTGGTAAGGTTATTATTAGTAAGATTGTAGTGAAATCTTAAATGGAGATTATTTATAAAGTGAATTTGGAGGATATGAAAGTGAAAATCCATGAAGGTAAGAATCGGACCGTTATTTCACATGTCCTTATTGACTAAAACAGACCTTAATGTACTTAACACGTAAAATTCAACAAAGTGAAATAAACTATTCAAAAGAGCACAGGATATAAAAAAATAATCGCGCCAGATATTTCTTTTCTCCATGTATATACTACGCATATTAAACTTATATCACACGAAGCCCAACTTTATACAACCTATCGGATGCACTTTTCCAGTCACCCAGTACTACAGCAGCACTGCTTCGACAACTTGCATCGTCCGCCTCGCAACACAGCGTGTCGTTATAAGTATTAGCGCAACGCCGTAAACTTTCCAATGATCGCGCATGTAAAAATCGTCCGTAATATATATTTCTGTCCGCGCTCGGCTGCTGCAGCTCTCTCGAGTTAAAAATTTAATCGGCATGCTACGAAGCTGCGCGCGCATATGCGTATAATATACATTATAACTTTCGAATTGGCACTTCTAACTTTCGGGAAGGTAAGGGGTGTAGTTATAGTCGCAGCACTCAACGCAACTGCATCTGGTCGGCCCTCTGTGTACATAAATCATCGCGTGTGTAATGCGTGGCAGCAAGATTATACGAATCGCTTAGGAGCAAGCGCGAGGATTTTGATGTATACGCGCGCGGGGCTAAATTTATGCGAATATCCACGCGCTCCAACTTTGACATGGTTGTTGTTGCAGTAGCTTGTTGCTGTAGCTTGTTGCAACGTGTTGTTCAGCGCGCAAACTGTTGAATTTTAGTGCGTGCAACTCGCGTATAAGTGAAATTCTATTATGGAGCGACGGGAATTGACAATAAAAAAACACGAGGATCGGTAGCTCGAGCGGCGTAGAAACGTTCGGTATATAAATGATAAACTGTTATTGGAATTCGCAAGCACAGTTAGCAGAATACTTTTAGATTTCTCAAAACATACTAGTTTTTCCTATTATACATTTTTATTATGTAAAAATCAGCAATTTTTAGATTTTCTGATAAAGACAAACACTTTTATACAAAATGAGATACATAGCTTACATTGATAAAATTAGAGTTCTGTAAAATTTTTTGAGAATAAGTTTTTGATTTTTCGTTATTTCATATAATTTTTTTAATGGATTGGAATTACCCATATAGATTTTTTTTATTTATCTTTATTATACAAAATTGTTTATCAGCCGTATTTTATTTATAAAATGACTGATAAACCTATTTATAAACTAATTATAACAATTTTTCTTTTAATTTTTTTTACCCTTGTGGAAAATTAATCTAGAACTATGTAGATATATCTAGTTTTCCATTTTCTACCAGGTTATGCTGCATTATTTTGAACTATTTCACTAACACCTAAATGAGAAGTGTCACCGGTCGCCGTTGCTACTAGCAATTTAAAGGTTATTTTTTAATTGAAAATTTCCTCTAAATATATTTCTGCTGACAAACTAGCAGGCAAAAACCTTGCAAGAAAACCTGTCGAAAAATCTGCAGACGATTCTGCAGGTTATAATAGTCTGCAGGGATCTCTGTAGAAAGTCCTGCAAAATTTTCTGTAGAGAATCCTGCAGACAATTCTGCAGTTTTTTTCAGTAAAGGTTTAGCTCGTAAGTAGTAACAATGGATATAAGTCAGCCAATGTATGATTATAATTATACTTCAAGATTATAACGATACTTCAAGATTATAATTATTCTTCAAGATTATAACGATACTTCAAGATTATAATTATTCTTCAAGATTATAATTATACTTCAAGATTATAATTATACTTCAAGATTATAATTATACTTCGAGATTATAATTATACTTCGAGATTATAATTATACTTCGAGATTATAATTAGACTTCAAGATTATAATTATACTTCGAGATTATAATTATACTTCGAGATTATTAAAACTACATTTTTTACAATCCTTGCCTTAGAACCTAATGTACTCAAATTTAACTCGTTACTTTGATGGCTATTGTTAGTGATGTCACTCAAGGTGTCAAGTTTTCGTTTTAAAATAGATGTTACAACTGTTCCTGCTGCTTTTTAGCTAGTTTATTAATTAAATTAATAACATTCTCACGAGTAATAGCAGCAGTGCCGCAATGATGTTTTAAGCCTTTACCTACTTTTTGGAAGCAGTTTTCACATAAAATCTCGATTGATTATCTTAATTCGTCTTTACCTTTTTCAGGTTTTGAAAGCTGAACGATTTTTTAATTGACGTGAAGACCGATAGAGGCATCGATTTTATTGGATACATGACGTAAGCGCCCTTTACCTTTCTTGACTTTTGAGTGCCCTTTGAACCGCCCAGTGAAACATATGTAACAATTGCATACATCATCATTGGAGCGAGTTTGTTTTGGCAAAGTTATATCTTCATAATTTGGCATAGTTTGTAGAGGCCTCTTTACAATATTATTCTCTCGTTCCAGAAGGGCGAGACGGCAACAGCCGCAAATACTCAATGGAAACTTAGAATCGGATTTATTAAGGAGGCTCCTGCACGAAATGTCTCGAACTCGGACATATCATTTTTTAAAGTTTAGAATACGCTTAATCTAACGGTGCCCTTATTTATACCGCTAACACAGGCACACAAAGGAAAAAAAGTTCTTGTTCCCGGAACCAAACTAGTATATCTTTATGTTTTTGGGGTCACTGAATCCGAATCCGGTGACCGTTTGTCTCCATCAGGTCAGGTTCAAGGTCATTTAAAGGTCAAATGATGGAAAAATGGTCAAATCGATTAAAATTATTATTCCTATATATTTTGGGGGTCGCTGAAACCAAATCCAATGTTCATTTGATTCGACAAGGTCAAATTCAAGGTTATTTCAAGCTCAAATTTGTTTGTTCTGCTAAACATGAATTTTTCACTGCAGATACCGAAAGAACGGGAAATTTTACATCTAGATATGTATTCAATTTTTTGATAGCATAACCCCCAAGGTCATTTCAAGGTCACTTCATGTTGTTGTATGGAGGATTCATATGAAAATTGCAAAAATCAGAAAATGTGTCTTCACGGGACTAAACTACTATGTCAATATGTTTTTGGGGTTTCTGAGTTGGAATTCGAGGTTCGTTTGCTTCCAGTATGTCAGAATAAATTTCATTTTAAGGTCAAATCCAACAAAAATGTTCAAATCTATTCGCATCATCACTCGGTTATATTTCTGGAATCGCTGGAACGTGCATTTTTTATCTCACTATTCTACTTCTTCATCGTTTCGCCTTCTTTTATATCGTACTCGTTTATCCTCAAAAGATCTGTGCAAGGGATTTCTCTTGCGTTTTTTCCATTTTTCCGTGCTTTCTCTCTGCAACATCCAACAAAAATCTGCCATCATGTTTTCATCCCATCTACCCTGAAATCTTCGTTCTAGATCTTTGAAATCTTGGTGAAAACGTTCTCCTTCTTCAAAGAGCGTCCGTAGCTCAGTTGGTTAAGGCGCACGCTTTAACTAGCAGATATACGCTTGCTCCAGGGGTCGAGTGTTTGATTCCCGGTGAAGGCAAAACTCGGATTTTTTCTGAGTTGTTTTTCAACGGGAAAAGTACCCTGGACTCCGGCTGTTTCGAGGCGGGTTTTTCCCCGAAATTTTCCTTCAGTGTAGTTCCGGGTTTTCCCTTGCCTCACAGGTGCAAGCCTGAGCGAATGCGAAGCAGTGGTAGGGACGTGTAGAGAGGTCGATAAAATAGGTAGGCCGATCCGATGCACTAGGCAGGGAACGCCGACCTTACCGGCGAAGAGCTGGCTCCTGAAATATGGACCTTCTCCGGAACGGTGCTACACTGGGAGGTGGACCCGATGCCCTCTCGAGGGCAGAGAGTGTCGGCTTAACCAGCAAGGTGTGTGTCTGAAATATGTCCTCACCGGGAGAAGTTGCCCAGGGAGGAAAAAAGAAGGTATGGGAAAAAGAGAGACTTTGCAGGAAGGAATGGGTGGTGTAAAGTAGAAAGTTATATAGGATTGGGCACTACTTCCACACGGAGGTGGAGGAAGGCCCCCGCTGACTAGGCCACTTAGTCTACGGCGGTTATGGTAGAAAAAAAATGTTCTCCTTGTTCTTCACTGAAATCGCCAACGTTATCTGGAAATTCGTCCACATGGCTGTCCATCATATGTAATTGTAAACTCATGTTAAAAAAAAAACTCATTACACTCCAATCTCCTCAAATTCTCAACCATGACAGATATTACTTTTTTATAGTTCGAGCTTTTATGATTGTCTAGGAAATCACTACAAACTTTCTTGAAGCTGTCCCATGTGTTACAAGTGAAAGTGCAATGAAAAAGTTACGGACCCCGGACTTGAACCGAGGACTTCTGGCTCGCGAGGCAGACGCTCAGTCGTCGTGCTACGGCAGCTGCCGCCACCCACATTGCACTTTTCTACTCGTACTCTTATACTTGTAACGTGTGTTCACACGTGACACATGCATTCTACTCAATAGGGCTCATTTTAGTTACGAAGTGATCGTCTTTAAACATTTTTCTGATCTGAGGTCCATCAAATACTCCCGCTTCTAATTTAGCATCAGATAGACTTGAAAATTGATCTCGTAAGTATGTGTAACAATTGCCATCTTTATTCAACGCCTTGAGGAATTGTTTCATGAGTCCTAAATTTATATGTAATGACGGTATCAATTGGTATGATTTTTGTTATCTCTACTGTACAGAATGCTGTCCCAGAATCAATGTGAAGATTTGTGGTTACCATATTTTGTGTTATTTCTCAATTGAAATAATATCGAGCTCTCCTTTGTAAACGTGATACAGCAAATACGTATGGTGTGCCTGCACCCAGGGTACCTCCACGCGGTGACGGCGGGCAACGGTCTTTTTTTATTGTTTATTGGTGAAGGCGTCCAAGCCGTCATGGCAGGCACTCTAAAACGTATTAGGATGCAGGGGTTTTCACAAGGAATCCCAGTATCGGCGGTTGGTCTAGGTGAGCAAGCGGGCCCGCAATCGTCGTCATCAAGCGACTGCAGCTCTACATTGGTGGAAAACTTGGCTTTTGTAGAGTCTATCACTACAAGTTCGAATCACATATGCGATAAGGATGTAGATTCATTTTTCTATATTTGTGGTAAGTATGAAGCACCAAAGAATCGTAAACGTATTTCAGAGCGTATAAGGAATATGTATAAGGATTGTTTTGATTTGAACATGATAGATGAAGGTAATGATTGGATGCCACATATCATTTGTGCCTCTTGCAACACAATACTCCATCGTTGTGATAAATCTGGAGACAAGAAATATCTCAAATTTTCTATACCAGTACATTGGACCAAAGCGCAATCTAGAGAAGATTGTTATTTTTGCAAAACAACTTTGACTGGGTACAATATAAAAAATAAATCACATATAAAGTATGCTAACGTTACGAGTGTCACACTACCTGTTATATCCAACGAGGACAATGCGAAAGAACAGAATTTTATTTCAGATGGAATGGAAGTAGACGAGAATGAAACTAATGTTGAAATAGAAAATATAGATCAGCGTAGAGTTTCTGTGAGTGAGGATGAACAGTACGATGACGATAGCACAGATAAGAGCTACATGAGTGGAATTGATAGCGAAGATGAAAGGTACGAGGGTAGTTCAATAAGTCTTTAGAATAAAGTATAAAAACAATTTTTTTTGGGTAAATTTTTTTTTATTTTTCAACATAATCTCCTTGGAGCTCTATACACTTGGTCAATCGCTTTTTAAGTTTTTTTAATCCTTCAGAAAAGTGCGTTTTCGGAAGTTCCTCAAAATAAGCACTTACAGAGGCAATGACGTCTTCGTTGTCCGTAAATCTCTGTCCACCGAGCCATTTTTTCAAGTTTGGAAATAAGAAAAAGTCACTGGGGGCTAAATCTGGTGAATACGGTGGGTGTTCGACCAATTCGAATTTTAGTTCTTCAATTTTAGCCATTGAAACGAAGCATGTGTGAACTCGGGCGTTGTCGTGATGAAAGAGAATTTTTTTTCTCGCCAAATGTGGTCGTTTTTTTTTAATTTCTTCTTTCAGCTGCTCTAATAATGATGCATAATACTCACCAGTAATTGTTTTACCCTTTTCCAAGTAGTCAATAAGTATAATTCCACGTGCATCCCAAAAAACTGTAGCCATAACCTTACCAGCTGACTTTACGGTCTTTGCCTTCTTTGGAGCTGGTTCGCCTGTGGTAATCCACTGTTTGGATTGTTCCTTTGTCTCAGGAGTGTAGTGGTGTATCCATGTTTCATCCACAGTCACAAATCGATGAAAAAATTCCTCAGGATTCCGACTTATGCGCGCCAAAAGAGCCTCAGAGGCGACCACTCTATTGCGTTTATTCTCAGCTGAGAGCAAACGCGGCACCCATCTTGCCGATAGCTTTTTCATGCCTAATTTTTCATGTAGAATTGAAACAACTGCACCTATAGATATCCTTGTGGCCTCAGCTAACTCACGCACTTTTAATCTTCTATCCTTTAACACCATATCGTGGATTTTATTGATGATTTCGGGAGTAGTTGCTTCTACGGGCCTTCCTGAACGTGGTTCGTCACTTATTGATGTACGACCACGCTTAAATTCATTTACCCAGTTATAAACCGTTGCTAAGGCAGGGGCAGATGTGCCATGAACTGAGTCCAATTCATTTTTTATCTCATATGGAGTTAAACCCTTTAAATGAAAATGTTTAATTACCGCTCTGAACTCGTTTTTTTCCATTTTTCTTAACAAGCAATTTTTTTTTTTTCAATTGGTTATAAAAACACGTAAACTCAGAAGATGTGGACTGTGACTGCACCATATATCTAGTCGGGAGTGGTGCTGACTGAAAACAGATGATTTGGAGCGATTCGCGCGCCATCTGTTGGTCATTCTAAAGACTTATTGAACTACCCTCGTATATGAGTGGAAATGAAAGTTGCAGCGAAGATGGCGAAACTAATGGCGAAGAAAGAGAAACTGAAGATGACTCTGATGAATACGTCCCAACAGGTAGGAAAACAAAAGAGCCTCAATTGTTCTCACAGGAAGAACTAAATGATTTCATTCGTAACATGGGATTGCCGAAAGATGTTGCCGAGTAATGTGCTTCCACGTTGAAAAATAGAAATCTTCTGAAGAAGAAAACGAAGATAACGTTTTACAGGACAAAAGAAAGGAAATTAAGGAGCTTTTTCTCTCGTTATTCAAATAAATCTCTCGTTTATTGTAATAATATCAAAGGATTAATCGACAAATTAAAGCCCGATACTTATCGTGCTGATCAATGGAGACTCTTTATCGATTCTAGTAAACGCAGTCTCAAAGCAGTCTTACTGCACAATACAATAAAATATAATGACCACAAATGGCAAGTTTGCGGAGATTTTAAAATCCTCACATTGATTCTAGGACAGCAATCTGGCTATACCAAAAAACCGTGTTATCTTTGTAAATGGGACAGTAGAGATAAACAAAATCATTACGTGAAAAAGGCTTGGGAACCTAGAACATCCTTCATTGTAGGATCCGACAATATATTACATCAGCCATTGATAGATCCAAAGAAGGTATTGATACCTCGATTACATATAAAGTTAGGACTCATGAAATAATTTGTCAAGGCGTTGAATAAAGAAGGCAATTGTTACAAATACTTACGAGATCAATTTTCAAGTCTACCTGATGCTAAAGTAGAAGCGGGAGTATTTGATGGACCGCAGATCAGAAAAATGTTTAAAGACGATCACTTCGTAAGTCAAATGAGCCGTATTGAGAAGAATGCATGGATCAGCTTCAAGAAAGTTTGTAGTGATTTCCTAGACAATCATAAAAGCTCGAACTACAAAAAACTAATATCTAACATGGTTGCGAATTTCAAGAGATTGGAGTATAACATGAGTTTAAAATTACATATGATGGACAGCCATGTGAACGAATTTCCAGATAATGTTGGCGATTTCAGTAAAGAACAAGGAGAACGTTTTCACCAAGATTTCAAAGATGTAGAACGAAGATTTCAGGGTAGATGGGATGAAAACATGATGGCAGATTTCTATTGGATGTTGCAGAGAGAAAGCACGGAAAAAGTAAAAAAACGCAAGAGAAATCCCTTGCACAGATCTTTTGAGGATAAACGAGTACGATATAAAAGAAGGCGAAACGATGAAGAAGTAGAATAGTGAGATAAAAAATGCACGTTCCAGCGATTCCAGAAATATAACCGAGTGATGATGCGAATAGATTTGAACATTTTTGTTGGATTTAACCTTAAAATGAAATTTATCCTGACATACTGGAAGCAAACGAACCTCGAATTCCAACTCAGAAACCCCAAAAACTTATTGACATAGTAGTTTAGTCCCGTAAAGACACATTTTCTTATTTTTGCAATTTTCATATGAATCCTCCATACAACAACATGAAGTGACCTTGAAATGACCTTGGGGGTTATGTTATCAAAAAATTGAATACATATCTAGATGTAAAATTTCCCGTTCTTTCGGTATCTGCAGTGAAAAATTCATGTTTAGTAGAACAAACAAATTTGACCTTGAAATAACCTTGAATTTGACCTTGTCGGATCAAATGAACATCGGATTTGGTTTCAGCGACCCCCAAATTATATAGGAATAATAATTTTAATCGATTTGACAATTTTTCCATCATTTGACCTTTAAATGACCTTGAACCTGACCTGATGGAGACAAACGGTCACCGGATTCGGATTCAGCGACCCCAAAAACATGAAGATATACTAGTTTGGTTCTAGGAACAAGAACTTTTTTTCCTTTGTGTGCCTGTGAATCGGCCAAAAACTCAAGAAATTTGAGCTCAAAATTGGCAATTTTAACATGGACTCTTATGGCAGACAAAGTTGAATCAGTTAATTACGAATAAAATCTGATTTGTCCAGTAATGTCATTATATCAGTTTTGTAGGAAAAAATCTTCTCTTTCAAATGAAATTATTTAAAATATCGGTTATCGAACTAAAAAAAGAGGTATTAGCGATAGCTTGAATAAATTCGGGTGATATCCGGCAGCTGTAGGAAAGTCAGCTGAGCGGTCATCTTGGCTACGGCGTTCGGGAGACGCACGCGCAATTTGAAATTCCAATTTCGAACAAAAACATTCAATAAAGAATAAATCATCATAATTATATTTTTTATTTTAATTAATTAAGTCTATGGGTAAATAAAATAGTCTGGAAATTATAGTTTTTAGTTTTTTAATTATTTTAAATATAAATTAACAATAAAAATTTAACTATGAAACACATATATTTTTTATTGTGTTAAATATCGCAGATATCACTTCGGACTTACATGTAATACGAATTTTTTGTTCACGCTCATACTTAATAGTACTTTAATACCGTCTGTAGAATTTTTTTCATAGGCTTCAATTAGAACCTTTTTGGTTATGCCTTCTTTGGCCATCTTGTTAATTATTCTAGGTTTAAGAATATTTTTCAAAAAACACAACGACGCTTTATTATTTTCTAAAACTTTGTTCTCATATTTACTATTATGAATTTCACTAATACTTTGGCGTACTTTTATTAAAACTTCCTCGGCAAAAATTTAGTGTATCGATTAATTTTTTCAGTACTTTGATATCTTGCAGAGCATCGTGAAGAGTTTCGATCTGCTCCTGAGGAAGGTATCTTTTCACTAGCATTTCTTCAGAATAAGACATTTTTTCATTTTTTTGTTTTGGTATGTTTTTTTTAAGACACGGAGAGTATCTACATACCCATAAACAATTTCAATAAACCTCTCATAGAGATTATATTGGTTAGCGAGCATCTTGTCGGCATCAAATCTGATAATAAACACAAAAAATACTATTAGCAACAATGTTATGAATAGATATAAAAAAATATTTTTAAATAATTTACTGTAAAACATTGTGTCCTATTAAAATAATCAAGCATGGCTCATCAGGTGTACTGTTGATTTTTTTTAAATTCTCAAGATAATTTAAAAACATCAACAGCGCATCTAATTTAGATACAGTTGTCAATTTCTTTCCATGTACAAACAACTCTCCCTTTTTAACCGTTAGGCAAGTTTTTACGGATGCTACGTGTTTTATGGAGACGGTTGGGACTGAATAAACGTTGAAAGATGTTTCCCCATCGTACGCTGCAATCTGTGAAAACATTTTGTTAGCATCAAAAAATAACTAAAAAAATATAGGTAATTTAAAAATATACCTGTATTATTTCATATTTACTAGAAAGACCTGTAGTTTCCGTATAAAAAAAAACAAGTTTAAATTTTTTTACTTCATCCACATTGAAGTTTACAGGTACTGTAGGTACTTTATCAATCGGAATTTCCAACATACTGCTTAAACCAATATCGCTTTGGTATGTGGTTCCCTCACGTCGTTGATTAGTACTAGATTGACTAGATCTCTTAGCTTTTAGAAATTTCCTTTTAATTTTGCCATCACGGCTATTAATTAGTACTAGATTGACTAGATCTCTTAGCTTTTAGAAATTTCCTTTTAATTTTGCCATCACGGCTATTAGAAAAAAGTCTTTTTTTTTCATTTTCTCAGTCTTCTTATTTCGAAACTTTAAACCTTTCTTCACAGGACTCAATGATATTTTATTATACACATGATTAATGTAGTTGTGGTCCAAGTTTTTTTGGCAAACAGCTGCCGCAACACGAAAATTCAAAGACTTGGATCCTGATAAATGTTTCAATTTTGGGCATTTACTGGCTACAACGTTATTAAACGATTAGTTTCCTTGTGTTGAAACAGAAAGAGCTATTTTATTAATGTTGTTAATATACCGAGTCATCAAATCTTCTAGAGAAGTTCTAAGCTCCAGGCTTTCCAGTGGCTTTTTATTCGGCAGTGTTTTATATTCATAATTCTCTTTATTTTCATGAAATGTGCAAAGCGTATGATCACCGAACGCATGCGGAATTAGTGCCTTTAGTTTTTTTGCAAGGACGTCCGGTTGATTTTTGTGTTCCGCAATAGCATTACTTAAATTAGTTGTAAAGTAATCTATTTGCGGTTTTGGTAAAGACATTCCCCAAAGAGAATTCGAAAATGCTTTGACGGTATGATTTTTATCTGCCCACAACTCAATGCTATGAACAGAGACTGCTCGTAAACTTGCGATTGTCGCCGAATCATTGTCCATGACGAGTCTGACTCCAAAAACATGATGCTTATCAAATAATTCATTTTTTGTGTACAGCTGTACTCCCATGTCAACTTCCATGGATTTTGCTGAACCCTCGTAGTTTTTCCTACAATCATGGACTTTATTTTTTCCTGAAGAGCATTTACGGCAATCTTTTGATCGGACAGCAATATCTAGATAGATACGAACAAATCTTTTTTGTATAAAACCCCATTAAAACACCATGACCTATATTAAACATCAATATACATCAGTATGAATCAGTGTAGTGAACGTAAATATTTCGGAAAAAAATATTTTAATTACCAGAGAGACTATTGTACGTTCGAAAAAATCTTTTCTGCCACCCGACATCAAAACCGAAAGTTAATCCTATTCTATTCTGATTTGGTCTGTCCATTACAATAATAACAATTAATTTCAGTGGTGAGGTAAAAATGATATAACCTTGTATTATTTATTTTATTATTTATTAAAAATCATATAAAAAGTTTTTTTTCAATGCGTTTAATGTGCATTTGACAATTTATTTTCCGTTGCCTTAAAATTTAAAATCATGTATCAGTAAACTGACTTCAAATGTTCTTACGCACAGTAATGTTTATGTCAGTAAAAAAAATCATACCAATTAAAAATCATGGTTCCATGGACTATTTTGTGACGATCAGAAAAATTCCACACTAAATTGATCAATGTTTATCCAACGATATAAAAAACTTTGAATTCATCGTAAGAATTGTTTGGATGTCAGGTATGATAAAATTGATGCAAACAGGAGAAATTTTTTTCTCTTTCACAATTACAGTTTAATTCAAAGTTATTTTTACCGTTGGATGTACTTATATACAATCATTTTAAACACACTCACTTATCCTCAATAATGTCATTCATACTCTTCGTTAATGATTTTTCTTCTTCCAGTGATTCGCTGCATGATTCCTTCGCAACTGTCTCAACGTGTTTTCCAACCATTCTTTCATATCTTTTATACAAAGAATCTGTCAGTGGCGCAATATTCATTGATGACAACAATAAATTCAGCTGCGTCTCTCCAACACCAGTATCCATAGTACCTGACATAAGATATATGAGATATTTTTAATATTTCATAGAAAAATACACTTATATTTGAAAGAAAATTAATGAAAAATATTTACCCATTGCTACTTTGGCATTAACCGTGAAATATTCTCCTTTATTTCCAAATGTTGTATCCGTATAAATTTTTTTCAGCACAGAACATTTGCAACATTTGACCGTATAAATATGACCCAATCTTTTTTGAATTTTTTCGATGGCCAAATCTAGAGAAAGTGGAATTTGACACTTGTACCACCACATTTGTTTAGAGAAAAATCCAGTGTTCACAACTTCCCTTCCATCGAGATAACTGTTGTTTCTCACTTGCTTTACCGAATCCTGAATTTAGATTGAAGAATACATTTAATTGTTTTAATGGTTATAATTTGTTGTCGACTCAAATGAGTTTGCTATACATACCTCATATAACCTCTTCAGCGCACGTCGTTTCTCGAGCTTTTGCACTCCCAGTTTTGATTTGAACTTGCCTTTCTTGGGCCCACGTAAAACTCTAGCATTCCAAACTTTTTCAGGTTCCGTCATTTTCACATAACAAACTAAATAATATCAACTACAACTTTTTACATGCAGCACGCACGACGCACGACATGACGCTATAGTAATATATATAGATATAGCTATATATCACCCATCGGCATGCATACGCGGAAGACGAACCTGTCCTTCTCGCATATGATATTCACTGCCGAATCCAAAATAGTATCTGTATTAATATTTATTGAATTGTTAATGTTTATATTATTAAAAGTTTGCTGCATTTATATACATTATAAATACATTTAAGATTTTTCAGTATAAATATATGCATAAAAGTTATCATCAAATTTTCGATTCAATTCGACTAGTATGGTAGACGCAGGAGCCTCCTTAAAATTTCCATTGAAATATTTTCTGATAATCTCTTCATGCTTCTCAATTATGAGAAAATATTCCGGCTTTTTATTTCCGAATATAATTTTGCTACCGCACGGAGCACACACTTGCATTCTATTCTCCTGGTGATCGCATTTATGATCCATTTTCAAAAGAATTAATGAGTAGATGATAGATTCATATAACCAGCATAAATATTATTTTGATGAATTTGAAATATTTTTTCTGACTGCTAAGAAGTGCGTTAAGAAAGTTTTCCTGTTTATGAAATCGCCACCTACTTAAGCATTCAACTTATCAACTTCGTTGTCGGGTTAGGATACGCAACCTGGCGACGTTTGAAGTAGCCTTGTGCGCATGAGGATGTGTCCGTTTTTGTATGTTTATATGTATTTTTGCATGTTCACGCACATAATTATAATGGAATTATTATTATTCATCATATAATATAGCAACGCATCATGTATAATATGGTTAAAAAGGGTAAAATATGTAAATTAGAGATATTTCGAATACATGATCAGCTACGATTTCAAACTCAACGGATTTTTAATGTTTGAATACTAACAAATTATGTCGTGGAAGCCGTTTTTGTCGACATTTTAGAAATATCTATCGGTGCTTTAAGACAACCGTGCGTTAGTAATACTTCACATTGCAGGGTCTGTCCACTTATCTTTCGGCTCGTATGGTCTGTTCGTCTATGTAATTCTTGTCAGTTTTGTGTCCTCATATTCATTCTCCATGCGTTCTCAAAAAACATTCTTTCGTATATTCTCGCGTTTCTATTCTCTCTGTCATTTTCTTTCGCTCATTCCAAGCACCCATCGTCTTTCTTCTCTCTGAGTACTGTCTCAACGAAGGCAGCTACTTCCGTCCAGCTGTCTGCGTCGCGTAGCATTCTCGGTATAATGTTCTCAGGCGTGATGTTTTCTGGTCTTAGTCTGCGTCTGTCCATTGTCCATCTTTGGCATACGAAAAATGTATGTTCTGCATTATCCCTATCGTGTCCGCAGTACTTACAGTTCGGGGATTGTACCTTGTCTCTCCAGAACAGGTAGTATCTGAATTAGCCGTGTACGGTGTGGAATTGGGTAAGGTAAAAATTCACCTCGCCGAAACCCCGCTCCATCCACGGTTTTAGATCCCCTATCAGGCGTCGGGTCCATTTTGCTGTCTTGACTTCCGTCCATCGTTCGTACCATTCCGTCATTGTCCTGTTTCTTTCGGTTATCACAGCGTCAGCACGTCCTGTCGCAGCGCTTAGTTCATAGATCCTCTTGCATTCTTTTGCGAGAAGATCTATGGTGATCACGCCCGCCACGACGAAGATAGCCTCCTGGGAGACCGTCCTGTAGGCGCACGCAATCCTCAGCGCCCCCGTCTTTGTACGTTCATTAGTCGCTTGCAGTACTTTTTCACCCCGAGCGTCAGTCGGCCCAAATTTCCGCGCCGTACAGCAGGATCAAGTGGGTCGTTGACATGAGTAACCGTCTTTTTTCCTGCCTTGGTCCGTACGTATTTGTCATCAGGCAGCTTAGGGGGGTGATTCTTTCAGCCGCCTTATTGGCAGTCTTTTCTATGTGTATCCAGAATGTCAGCTTTGTATCCAGGGTTACCCCCAGATACTTGACCGACTTATTCGTCTCTGTTAGTTCGGTGCCAACGTTAATTGGAATAACTGTCGGTATTCGTTGTCCTGTGAGCAAAACCAGTTCTGTCTTGTGCATTGCCAGTTGTAGTCCGTGTTCTGTCATCCATCTGTGTATTCGTCTCATGATCTGGGTCAGCGTTAGTTGGGCTAGTTCTGGGTTGCGTTGTACAATAACTACCGCGATGTCGTCCGCGTAGGCTACCAGAAAGGCGTCTTCTGGCATTTCAAGTCTCAGTAGGCTGTTGTATATCACGTTCCAGAAGTCTGATCCTAGTATGGATCCCTGAGCGACTCCCACGGTTATGTTCCCAGTTGTCCACCCCTTGGTCGTTTCGTATGTTATTTCCCGGTCCCGTAGATAGTTTCATATAACCCGCATCAGGTAGGGAGGCACTCTGAAAGTTTCTGGGCTCGCAAGATGTCCACCCACCTGACAGAGTTAAAAGCGTTTTTGACATCTAGCAGTCCCGCGAGAACTAACGGTCTGGCCCCGTACCAGATTCGTCTTGTCTTTCGAGAAGCTTCGACTACTCCCGAATTGCCCCTATCGTGGATCGGCCCCTACGAAAGCCGTGCTGGTTGTCGGAGAACCCTCCGGCGGCTTCAATCGCGACTATCAGTCGTGGCCTAAGTAGTAGTTCGAAAACCTTGCCCGCGGTGTCCAGTAAACTCAGTGATCTATAGGAGGATGGCGCATCCGGTTCTCCTTTTCCCTTATACAGCAGGACCAACCTGGCCGTCTTCTATCGCTTGCTGAAAGTGCCTGTACGTAAACTGTTGTTATACATATCCAAGAGCATCTCGGCATTTTTATAGTGATACAGTTTTCGACACAAACACTATGTAGTATTTCTCACTCACGCACAGAAAATAACAGTGATTCTATATTTTGCACATTGACTTCTGACAGTCAACTGCACTCTTGCAGGTCTACTTCATATGTGAGAAAAAACGATAGTCTAATGTTTTGATCGGAATTGCAATATACCTATGACTGCAGACTCCAGAGTCGCGGAATTCCGGGAACTCCTGAGCCGGCAAGCGATTCCGCATTTTCCGAAAAACATATTCAAGGAAATTAAAAATTATACGTTTATTTCAAAACATGCACGTGAAAATGTATAAATTTAATTTTTTCTTATTATTTATTACGTATTAACAAATTATAATATTCAATAAATCTAAACAATATATTTTGATAACATACTTACCATTAATGTTATATAGAGCAGATTTTCATATTAGCATTTTTATAGCAATAAAAATTTTGATTTGGAAATTTGCGCATAAATAATTTTTAAAGATTAAAAGAAAAATATTGTGATGAGGGTCGAATTTGAACGCATATCCAAAAGATACCAGACTGGTACCATAACCTCTCGTCCACGAATATATATTCATGTCTAATGAAAATTAGAACTAACATATTTTTAAGGTTTAACGTTACAGCATATATAGTTTATATACTAATTATTATGATTATTAATAGACGTAACATATATTATGTCTGTATCATCATAATAATATATAACTATGATATTTTAGGTGAATTTACATAATAATGTGTGAATTATGTATTGGAAAATACAAACCATTATAAAAAAATATGTATGTAATATAATTTGCATCAAATATAATATTCAATAATCATTTATGTTCATAATACATTAGCATACTTGATATTGAAAATTACATCCGAAGAAAGTTTTCTGTACGTAATTGACGGTAATGTGCATGCAGCTGTGTATCATTTTGTATATATACATACACAGTTTTATTATGAAAAGTAAAAGGTGGTCTGTCCTTCACATTTTCTCATTCACAAGATACTCAAATTATTCAAATTAATATCTAATACTTATATTTATGCTGTAAAAAATTTGTATCCTTTGTCTATTCCTTTTATTAATCTACTTTATTTTAACTTTTTAATCATAAGATTTATATTTACATAATACCTTGTATGTAAAAGGAATAACGTGAAGCTAAAAAAATATTTTCCGAGGTTGGTTTGAACCCAGGAACCTTTAAAAAACCATAATTATAATTCATAATTATCTATCCAAATTTTGAGATTTTCTTTATTATTTTGTTCGTTAATACTTATTATACAATCATGTATACGACAGAAAAAATATTACTAATATATCATCGTAAACTATAAATATACAATAGTATATATAAACTAATGTATCTTTATAAAGTTCAAGGAGAGCTAAAACAATCACAACTTTTTCCTATGTGTACAGGTTATAAAGAACAGGAACTATAGATGCGCCTATATTATATCGATATTCCTAACCCTAGTCTAGTCGCGATTTTGAGTAAATTTAATTTAAGAGGACTTTCCACATAATAGATTATATTAAAACTTTCTAGATTTGTATAGAAAAATACACAGAATTAGTTCTAAAGGATTTAGCCGGATCAAGATATTACTTAAGGTGATGTTAAACCCCGTGTTACGGTAAATACGGGACCCACGTTTTTCATTCATTTTTCAATCTTAAGAAAATATCTCTATGGAAAGTTGTTCTTTTTGATTGGGAAAACAACTTTCCATAGAGTTAAATATTCAAAATTGAAAATGAAATAAGAAAAGTGGATCCTCGTATTTATCGGTGACAGGTTGCTTTAGCATCACCTTAAGATAACATCGAAGATATCGTTGGTCTTTGCACCATTTTTCGCAACAGAACTCACTTTCCGCAATATAAAATTAGATGGAAAAAATCAAGTACACATACTACATTATGTGGAATCGATTATATAAAATATTAGCAGGTTTAGAGTTTTAGATTTTCCAAAAAAAATTAAAAATCAATAAATTTAGGATTTTTTTGAATCTTTAAATACTTTCCATATGATAAATACTGATGAAACTTGGTTAATACGTCTTAATTAATTAATACATGGTTAATACAGGGCTTAACATTAAAAGCAATCGATATTATTTACCTTTTTTTTTTAATAAACGTCGCTACATTTGTGCTCCCATATGGTGCTAATCGACGACGGGGGTCTGCGGTGTGTTTGTAAACAAAGAACATGTAATTTTTACAGAGGTGCTTGTATCAATCGGAAGAGACTAGGAATCGAACCCGGGTCACCGGGGTGGGAATCGGACACTCTACCGACTGAGCCACCGCAGGCCCCAATATTATTTATCTATTTTAGGCTATTTTTATACTATCCACATGATAAATTTTGCTAAAACTCCGCACAATAGATTCTTTAATCATTTAAAGTCTATTGGCATCGAATCAGTGGGTTTGCACTTCCAAAACACCTACAATACAAATTTCCAACTTAGTTCCAAGAACGTTGCAAACTTCAATGACCTGTATTTTATAATTTTTTTTTACTCCTACAAAGCTTCCACATTATGGAAGCAAAAACATATGCGTTCTTTCAAATAGTTTTCGCTGACGGGTTACATATATATCGATATACTACTTAGCGTGTTAGAGTTAATAGTAGCATACATAGTCAGAAACCTTTAATATTCGAAGAAAATTCGTATCAACCTTTTGTAACGACTAACCCCTTATAATCATAAATATTTATAAGCTTTCATTCAAAATCCATTATAACACTTCTAAGTAAGTGCTAGCACATAGCCTGGAGCTCTTACCTTTCGTAGAAAGAGAACCTTCTAAGTATATACCCTTTGATGATCAGTGCATCAACTCTCTCACTATCAGTATTTAAAATATAAATACGAGCATCTCTGAATTACTTACACTACAGTATAAGTCGTGCTTGGGAGCAGTACACAAAAATCAACATTAATATTCAAGTATTCCTTGAAAAACAGCACCGTAAATTTAAAAGCGATTTCCACAACATTCAATAGATTTCAGTGTGTATTGCCACAAAGTACATACCAATCGAAAATCACAATGGAACATAAAGATATAATGGAAGTAATCGACATGTTGGATGGAGTAGATATATCAGAAGATATAGACCAATTTCAAGAAGTTGATCTTCAATTCATTTCCGACCACTCTGATCCGCTTGACTCCATTATCACAGAATTGTACGTGGAAAAGATGATGGCGCTACTGTCAAGAGGAGCAGATGTAAATACTCAAAACGAGCACGGAGAAACGCAACTTCACTTTGCTGACATGTCAATGAACAAACTCATGATCGAAGTTCTCATAGAGCATGGAACTGACTTGGCCCTGTGCACCTTACGAAAAGAAACACCCTTGCATTATTTACTGGAGAATTATTACTGGACAGGCGACAGTTTAAAATTAACCAAACTGGAAGAATTTACCAGATACTTTCTACGCGCAGGAGTTGACGTTGATGCTAAAACAGAGAATGGCTCCGCAGCATTGCACATAGCTTGTATCAACGAATGCGAGAGCACAGTCAGAATTTTGCTGTAGCACGGTGCACAGGTAAATATCCAGGACAGCTATCTTTACACGCCATTACGTCACGCTATCATCAACTTGAATAAAAGCATAGTTAAAACGCTGCTGGAGACTGGCGCGGATCCAACAATCGATATCAAGACTGGTAATATGCACTTCCTGATGGTCGATGTCTATACATACTTGCAGCAATACGGAGGCCTCGATGATTATGGTATATTGGACAATCCAATGGCACTGCTGCACTTTGCGACCATCGTCAGACATGCGGAGATGATATCCGTTCTTCTGGAGGTAAGCACGAATATTGACGTCGATTATCAGAACGACAGGGGCTACACAGCACTTCACTGTGCCTGCAAATTCCGTTACATACACTGCACGAACAAGCTGCTCGAGTTTGGAGCTAGTGTAGGCATTGAGAACAATGAAGAATTGAGCCCCATCGATTAAGCAATACGGGTGGAAAATGCTGATCCAGAGAAGATGAAGGATTGTCGGATCAACAAGTATATGACGATGTACGACCTGTTGGTGGATGTCAACAAGATAGTGATTTACACGCGTAACGAAAGCTTCTTGGGCACATTGGAATCCGAAGAGTTTGTGGCAGCATTTCCGAGATTGGGCAGCATTATGCAAGCTCAGTTTCAAAGAGGCGTGCTGAGAAGAGACTTGCTTGAGCAAGCACGGGATGTCTTGGAATTTATTGCCGGAATACACTTGCCGGATAATTGCACCGAAGCAATTTTCAAGTATTTAAATGATAAGCAGTTACGATTGTTTATTACTATTAAAACTAGAAGTGCGCAGGTATCCAGAAAATCGGGTAGCCCTATATGTCAACCTGACCCATCGGGTAAAACAATTAGTTTTCAACATAAATTATACTTTTGCCGATCTATATAATATTTTTATGACTATTTACACAACATTTTTGGACGGCACATAAGGACGTATATAAGAACAGAAATAGACACGCATACCCTCTTTATTGATTATGATTATGTGTAATATGTTTAACTATACGATTTATTTATAATGGAATACAATCATTTATTCTCAATAAATGCAAGTAAACATTCATTAAATAGTGGTTCTAGAGATTTACGCATATAAAACAAATTCATTACAACTTGGAATACAATCATTTATTACAATTTGTAATGAATTTGTTTATATGGGTAAATCTCTAGAACCACTATTTAATAAATGTTTACTTGCATTTATTGAGAAAATACGTAATTATTGACTGTTTCGTATAGATTTAAGTTATTTACTGAAATTTTACTGTCACGTAGAATTTTTTACTTACTGTCATAAATCAATGTAAATTTTTAATTGAATACGTAAAATGTCATAATTTTCAGATGTATAATCCTGCAATTTTTAATATTGCAAAAACTATATATAACTGTTGCAAATAACTTTATAAAAATATGAAAAAATTATTATTCATTATAAAAATTCACTTAAATCAAGTAATCAAAGAAATAATTGTATATTCCTAAAAAAGGAAACTCACAAGCATTCGAAACTAGTAATATATTACTGGTTCAAAAAGAATTCTTCACTAACAACTCTTTAACTTTGTGTTTTTAACATAAAAATCCTTTTACTATTATTATCTCAGTTAAAATTCCATTACTTTGAAAAGATAACGCTTTTCGAAAGAAATATCGTATGTTTTACATGATCTGCATATCTAACTAACATATTCATTTAGGTCTCTGTAATAGTTAAAACCTATAATATAACTGTGTATAAATATAACTGTGGATATGAAAAGAAATATGTTCAAATTTGATGCATTTCTGTCGAAGTTTGAGACCGTAGACGAGCAACAGGCTCATTTTGACCCTGGCTAAATCCTGAATAACAGTGTACCTGAGTGTAGCATTATTATAAATGCAAAAAGGTAATCGGAGTAAATAAATGGTATTTATCCTCAAATTTCTCTACCAATCAGAAGTCGATTTTCGTGTCAATAATCCAAAAACGTATGGATTTGCTCCTTAAAAAACGTTTCAACGTTGCTTAAAAAACTTTTTGTGCTATTAGGGAGGTTATAATGAACATAAATAATTATAGGTGCGCCTATATATATATATATATATATATATATATATATATATATATATATATATATATATATATATATATATATATATATGAAATTTCTTTTTTATACTCTGGATACACATACCAACCTTTTTGTAGAGTTTCAGACATTTTTATTTTTCGACTTACTCACTTGACATGGAACCACCCATATATATATATATATATATATATATAACCACCCATATATGTATATATATATATATGGGTGGTTCCATGTCAAGTGAGTAAGTCGAAAAATAAAAATGTCTGAAACTCTACAAAAAGTTTGGTATGTGTATCCAGAGTATAAAAAAGAAATTTCATACCCTAAGGGATTATATGATTTTTGGTAAAAATAAGGTAAGAAATATAAAAGAAATTTTATTATACCCTATTGTGATATTTTGTGATCTCATGCATTGTGATATATTGTGATATTAAGATTCTAGAAAATCGCCACAATAATTTTCAAAATAAAATATCTTAAAATTTAGTTTTTCATATTTGCTTTAATTCTAGACTTGTTAGAATATAGTCTCAACATGAATATAATTTTTGCAGAATTTTTAAATAGCGCACTTTTTTCGGTATTTCCATTGCGTGACTGTAATAAAAAGTCACGTTTAATAGCTCTGCAGGAATTATATTTAGCTTGAGATCATTGTTCACAAGGTCTAGAATGAAAGCTAACATAAAATATTAAATTTTAAGATTTTTTGCTTTGAGAAAGGTGATGGCGATCAGCTAGAATTTGAATATTACATCACAATGCATGGGTTTATAAAGAACAAATACCGAAAAAAAGTGGACTATTTAAAAATTTTGCAAAATTATATTAAGCTTGAGACCATATTCTAACTAGTCTAGAGTTAAAGGAAATATAAAAAACTAAATGTTAAGATATTTTATTTTAAAAAAAATTGTGGCGATTTTCTAGAATCTTAATATCACAACATATCACAATGCATGAGATCACAAAATATAACAATACGGGCTAATAAATTTTTTTTTATATTTCTTGCCTTATTTTGACCAAAAAATGTTGCTACACTTTTTTTTCAAAAGTCCCTAGTTTTTGAGTTAAAAATAAAAAAATGTTGGCTAAATCTCAAAATATTAAAAAAACGCATTTTTCAACCTTTAATTGCCCTTGACATATAACATCTTAAGCTCTGAATTTACTCTTACATACTCTGGGTACACATAGCAACATTTTTGTAGTTTCAGACATTTTTATTTTTGGACATGCTCACTTGATATGGAACCACCCATATATATATATATATATATATATATATATATACGAGGTCTGTCCCAAAAGTATCCGACCTACGTTCATATCTTCGCGCGGAGAGACTCAGGCGACCTCTGGAGGGTACGAACGTCACCAGCAACTCCTAACCTTCTCGTCAGTAGCCTGAGATACCGATGAAACGCCTTAGTTCCCGCGCAGCGTGTATTTGTTTACAACGACTTTTTTGCGTTCGTCGCAATTTGCTTATTGCTAAAAATGGCAGAACGAACCGAACAGCGAATTTGCATAAAATTTTGCTTTAATCTCGGTAAAAGTTGTGCGGAAACTATTGAAATGTTGCAAAAGGCCTTTAAGGATGAGTGTATGGGCAAAACAAAAGAGTGGTATAGGCGGTTCAAAAGTGGCCGCACATCTGTTGACAGTGATCCTCGTTCATCAAGTCAATGTTGATTGTTTTTTTCGATTATGAGGGCGTTGTGCACCACGAATATGCCCCTACAGGCCAGACAATCAATAAAGAGTACTACGTTGAAGTTTTGAAAAGATTACGTAATGCAATCAGGAGAAAACGACCGCAACTTTGGGAAACCGGTGACTGGCTTCTTCATCACGACAATGCTCCAGCCCACGCATCAAACCTTGTGCAGCAGTATTTATTGAAACACAGTGTTGCACAGCTCCACCAGCCTCCATACAGTCCTGATATAGCTCCCTGCGACTTTTGGCTGTTTCCTCGATTGAAAATGCCGCTTAAAGGACATCGATTCGACAATAAACAGACTGTTGAAACTAATGAGACGAATGCACTAAAGGCGATTCCGAAGTCTGACTTTCAAGAGTGCTTTAATAAGTGGAAACATCGATATGAGCGTCTTGTTCAATCAAATGGAGACTACTTTGAAGGATGCCACCCCCGGATGACGAAGAATAAATCAAGCGCCGAGAAATCGAGGTAGGTCGGATACTTTTGGGACAGACCTCATATATATATATATATATATATATATATATATATATATATATATATATATATATATATATATATATATATATATACGTGTATACATCCGATAATATATTATTTTTTCTGTTTACCGCCGTATTAACTGCTTTAAACAACTACAGGTGATCATAAGGAAGAGACACGCAACACAATTAAATGATTAAAAGAACTTGCTTGTATGTGAAATTCTATCATAATTCTGTGAAGCGTTTATTCCGCAATGATCAGTCCCACCTCTAGCATTCCCCCATATCAAGAATACGTCTTGATGCCCAAGTTCGCTACGGCAGAACTTTGCATGGTGCGCGCCGCTCCTTCTACTTTCTGCTTTGAACAATGTGGTACACTGACTAGATTGGTACTAAGCTGAGAGGATTACAGGTGATCATTGCGGAAGAAACGCTTCACACAATTAAGATAGTTTTATTAGTTTGATTAGATAGAATCACCCATGTATATGTAGATTGTAGAAGATAATAATATATACGTGCCAACCATATGAAGACGCTAATCAATCAATATTTTACTAGATTTTTTACTAGGAGATCCAATCGATATTTGAAAAGAATTTTGTAATATTTTTCAAAAAATCGATTGGTTCTCCGAAAAATAATATTAAAAATAATTTTAACGGAATAGTGCTGTGCTCATTGTAATATATGATAAAAGGAGTCGAATAATCATTGAAAAATATTTTTCGGTCATCATAATCACCTAGAATCGTGTGAGGATCTTTATTCCATTAATAAATATGGTATTGAAAATAGTGATTTATTGTGACATGTAGGATCAAATTTTTAAGGTTTTACAACGATAAAATTTAAGATATTATTGTGTATTGTTAGAATAAAAATTTTCAGAATGATTGCTTTTAAACATAAAAAGTTTTCTGGACTCATAAAAAAATAATCTTTTTTTTTGCTTAACGGTTAAAAATAATCTTACGAAGTTTAGCATTAGTTTTCAAAGGCGGTAACCCATGTTCATTCATCCAACCTGCAACAAACTACAAACATAATCGATTTTTTCGAAAAAAAAACCCTCCACAAATAAAAAGGAGTTTTACTCGGCGGATAGCAGTGAGCGTCTGCAGCAAAAAACTATCCCTATACACCTAAACCGCGAAAGGGAAAAAGAGCGAGTGCTCCGCGTATACCTACCTTTTTGTCTGTTTGCATTACGATAATGAATGGGCGTGTATACAGTAGTGAGCGAGCTTTTGCCTGCGGCGAAACATTGGCCTGCCGATGCTGCGCTCGTCGTTTTCAGCCCAGATGATTATTGTTCGTCGAGTCGTTGCGTCTACTTTTTCTTCCTTTTTATTTAATTTATTGGACTGAATAAGCTTGGTAGTTGCGTTTGGAGTGAATGATCATTATTTTCTCAAAGTTCGGAGTAAATGGGGAGAGGTTTTTGGGAAAAAGTATACACAAGTAATTTAATTAAACACGTTGAACGAGCTACTATACTACTAAAAATAAATTTTCTATAAAATTTTTAAAAACTGTACCGCAATCCGGTAGAAAATTATCCAGTTTATCGAGGCCCTTAATTATTTCTCCTAGCAAACTAGATAGATCTGCATAAAGTCATGGGTAAACTGAGTATCTTTAAATCAGATACAAGATACCAGATACAGTCGTATCTAAAACATCAAGATACTACATACTTTTCAACAAAATTTCCGAAACGCACAGAAAACATTACTTAATAATTTTTGTCTAAAATACCCTATTGTTAAAACCTATATTACTGTATCTAGGAACTTAAGTATCTAATAGATACTTTGTCATTTAGATACAAAATACAAAAAAATATTTCTTTTCACCCCATCATTTAAGGGGATAAGCCTGGGATAATCATCAAAATAAATATTTAATTCAACTTGGTGGCTCCACCAAGAAAGTCTCTAAAATAATCTGGTCTGTCAATAATCAATAATTTAAAATTTATAAAAATTTGATTGTATGCAGAGGAAACAATGTATTTCATTGTAGAATTTTAAGACGATGCTAGACGTATGCAGAGTGACCTGGATGAAATTGTATGATAGTCGAATACTCGAATGGCAAGGGACTATGACTCAATACTTCTAAGTGTTATATCATCTCCTTCAGCAAGGAGTCGGACTATGATGCTGTTCGACTACTTCATCGATGACGCTCCGCTACAGAGAACAGGTGTGGTTAGGGATTTGAGTGTTTGATTCGATTATAGCCTCTCGTTTAAAAATCATTTGGAGTACGTTACTTTAAAAACTGCAAAACTGATCGGTTTCATTAAAGGGTTCACTAGTTATTTTTCTAACATCAATTGAATAATAAGTACTTTCGCGGTTAATTGATATTATCATTAGACTCACGTAGTGATTATAAGGACAGAAAACATGGAGCTCGCTTCCGGCTACTATCTCACTCGCGAAAAAATCTCGCCCTCTCATACTTGTACAGTATAATAATAAATAGTGTATAAAGAACTTCACGTTTATTGCTCAACCACCTGTTCCTGCAACTCCTAACATTAGCTTTCAGCTGCTACTCTGAAAGGTATTTTACCTAGTGGTACCTAGTGCCTGACCGCGTGTTTAATACATTACAGTACTTATAACGAGAGCCGGTAGAAATGGCGAGCTGCAGTACACACGGTTTCGTCCAGCCCATAGATCGCTTGTCGGGCCGCGACAACTACAGATAATGGGCAACGACCATGAAAGCCTACCTTCAGCGATACCAGGAGGGGCAGTTTCAACAGACGCTACCAAGATGATGAATGCGCGCGCGAAAATGATCTTGGCTGTTGAACCGACAATCTACAGACATGTACAAGGCGCTACATCTTCGTAAGTTGTGCGGGATACCTTCCTAAGACCTATGGTGATGTGACCTCCAACAGACTACAATAAGATTAAAGCTACAAGCTTTTAAACGCGCCTTGTATTTTGGCCTATGCTTTCGCACAATAGCCAGGGTCTCTTAAGTATTTCGTATGTAATTAATTTCTATTGTCTCGAACCCTCACTAATATTGATATTATAAAGCATTTCATATGTTGCTAAACATATGGGGATTCTTGACCTTACTTCAATTCTTAGGAATGACTTCTATTTTAGGAAATCCATTAATATTACTGGAATTTTATTAATTGACTACCTTGAGATACGCAGATTAGTATAGCCGCGAGGTTCAAAAGAAGTTTTATTAGTGGGATATACTGTACGCGATTAAATATTAATCTCGAGGCGTATATCAATAAACATTACTTTAGTATGCTTTACGCTTTCATATAATGATAGCGAGGTGCATTACTAAGCATGTTGTTCTATAATTCTGAGGTGCGTAAGCTAAAATAGCCCGCGAGGTTCAGAATATATAGAAATCACAGGTATGCTATACGTAACTAGATACTAACAGCGAGGTGCATTACCATGTGATGTATTGCGTTCGATTATATATATATATATATATATATATATATATATATATATATATATATATATATATATATACATATATATTAGGTAATTTTATTAATAAATCTGTTTCTTAAAAGTATTTTATACAAGAAAAAGCTTAAAATATTCAATACAAAAATTGTAAGATAAAATACAATTATTTTTTGGATGTTTATTTTGAAGTTCTATTATTTAAGAAAAAATCGTTAAATAGTTTATTTTGAGTCTTGGGTATTTTAACCCGAAATATTTATTAATACAATGGAGATTTTGTGGGTTTTCGACTTAAAACTGTCTACCCGAATATTTGAGTCTAATATTTGTCAATATAATTGTCTACAAAGATCTATAGCAAGTTTAGCGATACTAGAGGCAATATGCCTCGAGAGGTTGCTAAAGCGAGCTAAGTCTTTTTACTATTTTGCCTTGTACAAGCCTTGCTTCACCTGAACAGATACTGCTCTGGAGGCGCTTCGGCGAGTGAGACGCTTTTACTCTTCAGCACAGGGAAGAACTTCAGCACAAGCAAAGCTTAGTCATACTCTTAGTCAGACACAAGATTGCTTTACAGGAACAGATACTGCTTCTGAGGTGCTTGTCGAGCGAATACTGGTGAGCCAGTAGCTTGCCCGGGGTCGGGCGAGCTAGTGCTAGTGAGACCCCGTGGACCAGTGCCTTTTAAACAGTTTTCAGCTGTATCTCGCTTATGCTGAAGCGTCGAGCGAGCGGGGTGAGGGTGAGCAAGGACGAATAACGAAGAACGTTTCCTCTTCTTTCTCCTCCCACGCGCTTTTCCTCTCATTAGGCTAATGCTTAAGACAGAAAAATGAAGAGAGGGTGTGCGTAAAAAGGTCCTCAGAGGGCGTCGCTAAAGAAGCGCGCGCAGCTAGGCTTTGACGCTCGGGCCTTTTTTCAGTGGGGTAAGCTTTTTTTAGAGAGAGAAGGGAGATCTCTCTCGCTTCCTCTCTTGCTCCTTCTCTATCTTTCGCATTTTACATTTGATTTTCTTAATATTAACCTAAAATATTAATGTTTATTATATTTTTATTTACTAAATGATCTTAAAATATGATAGTTATTTCATAAAAAAACCATTAATGATAATATTGTGAAAATATTTACTTTCTCTCTCTATATATATATATATATATATATATATATATATATATATATATATATATATATATATATATATAGTTGTATTATATAGTTATTATTTTTGTAAAAACCCATATTGCAACTATAGTAATTAATTAAATTGTACTAATGGTTAAAATAGTAAAAGATTAATTAATAATAGTAACGAGAATAAGTGATGAATGTAAAGTTAATATTAATTTATGGTTACTTAAATTTAAAGTTTGCATAAAGAGGTTTCAGTATAAAAATGTCTAGAATCTAAAATGTAATTAGTGAATAAACATTCATATTTCAGTACTTAAAACTATCGTATTATATGTAAATATTATTAGTAAAACAGAATATTTAAAACTGCATTCAGAATCAAGCTGTCGACTTGATTCTTTCAAACGAAATTCGTACGCCCTAGCTAAGATACACGAGCACAGACCTAAAGCCTCATTCGCGACAGTTAGAGAATAAAGTTTCAAAAACATGTGTGTTTTCCATTTATAAAATAATATTGAAATATAGTTATATACTTATTAAGCAGAATATAACAGTGATATAGGTCTGGTTCGGAAGGTCAACATTCTCCAGGAAGTAGCCACCACCCGGCTTGAAAATTGCAAGTCGATGGAGGACAACACTACGCGCATCATGACGACCACTCAAATATTATCCAACATTCAAATGAAGATACCCGATGATTTTCCTGATAACACATAACGTTTTTCGAACGTTTTAAAAACGTTATAGTTCAAACCTTCAAACGTTGAAAAGCAAAGTTTTAAATACGTCTGAAAATCGTTGGTAAAATGTCTCAATGTCCGAAGATTCGTTCCAGATAAAACGTTGTAAAACCGTGTTTGAAACGTTTGAAACAGGTTTGAAAGTGGGTTGAAAAAATACTAGCATAGAATGTATCGAAAAAAATCGTTTAAATAGAATCTGATGCTATAAATATTACCAATTTTGGAAGTACTATCTGGATGATACTTTCAAATTTGGTAATATTTGAAGCATCAAATTCTATTTAAACAATTTTTTTCGATATATTCTATGCTAGTTTTTTTCAAACCATTTTCAAACCATTTTCAAACCATTTTCTAAACTTTTTAATCCAAAAGTTTTAAAAACGTTTTTAAACCGTTTAAATTTTGACCATTCAACAGACCTTAGAGGGCTTTTCAAACGTTTTAAACCGGTTTTACAACGTCTTATGTGGAACGAACCTCCGGACATTGAGACGTTTTACCAATGTTTTTCAGACGTATTTATAACTTACAAGCCAATGATAATGGCACTCGGGAGCTCTGGCAAGGACTTTCCGTCTGACCTTGCCAAGACGAAGTTGCTCAAGGAGATGAACTCAGGAGATGCTGTCAACCACCACGATGCGCGTGGTTACTTCGTATAGTTGCAGTACCCTCGTAAACATAACCCCAAAAGCTGGCGTGCTGAACCTCCGAAAAAACATCGTCAGAAGGTACGTTGCTTTAATTTCAATCAGTACGGCCACATTTCGGGACAGTGTCCAGCTCCGAAGCGAAATTGAGCAAAGGCATGGTGCACGGCTGCAGCAGCACAAGACGATGACTCCAAACCAGAAGACGTCATTTTTGCGACTCTGAAAGGAAGTAGAGAAATGTTTAAGGAACAAAATAATTCCCAAAACATTAAAATTTGTTAAGAAATAAAAAAAAAATTGGGTTTAACTAAATAATTTTTAAATTGACAATATTTACACTTCTGAAGTCACGATTTTTTTTAGCAATTTTTGTTTCATGTAGTTATGGACTATTATTAAGTATATTTCATTAGTTTTATCATAGGACCTTTATAAACTCTCATATAATTTTTTGTTTTATGCCCTATATCTAGCGAAAGACCCTCCTTAATTGAAAAACTAAGAGTCGTCTCCAATTTTTTTTAAAATAAGGAATATTTTGAGACCTAATAAAATATTTAACACTATTTCCTTTCCGAGAATAGTTTGAAATACAAAACCTAACCTAGATTGTCGCGGATATAAGGTTATATACTCTTTTAGATATTAAAATGTTCCTTGTTTTAAGAAGAATTGGAGACGACTCTTAGTTTTTCAATCAACAAACTATTATTTGAGTAATTGGCAAAACTGTGATTAGACAACTCTTATGAAAAAAACGCTAAAAATTTGAGTGTATACACTCAAAATTGAGAGTAAACACCAAAATTTGAGTGTTAACGCTCAAAATTGAGTGTATACTCCCAACTTTGAGTGTACACACTGAAAATTTAGGCGTGCACACTAAAATATTGAGTGTACTCTCCCAACTTTCATTGTACACACTGAATGGTTGAGTATATACACGAAAAGGTAGGGTGTACATACTGTGTACCATTGAAAATGCATATTCGATAGTACTTTCCACTGTCGCGAACATTTTTTAAATATTTGAATCGTCGTAGCGTGATTGCAATTGTATATAGAATAACGTTATATATAATCATATATATGATTGTATATAATTATATATACTTGTATATAAATTTTAAATTCAATAAATTAATAATACAATAATTAATTTATGCAAATTTAACATAAAAAATAGTTTTTATTGAAGATTAGCAATGTTTTATGGATTTCTTATAACAAAAAATTATTAAAAGAAAAAAGAAATTGCCCCGCGTGGGATTTGAACCCTAAATACTTGGGTTATGAAGCCATTGCCTTAACCACTACCCCAATAGCTCTTGTTGTAAAAGTAGTATCCAAAGTGTATCATAAGGTATATTGATAGGCAACTCATATATAGTCGTATATACTTATATACAATTATATATAAATTGACTTAAAAAATTTTACTTCACAAAAGTAAAATAGAGTTGGTTCCAAAAAGTAATATATTGTTGTAAAGTTCGGGCACTGTTGAAAGACGGGACTGAGCGTAACGCGCTTAGTCTTGGTGGTTATGCACCATGGTGGCTGATGACGAGGTCCAGGTAGTGCGTTCCGTAGATTTTGGTGTCTATACATGTACGTACTGATCGGAGAAGGCGTTCAGGTGGTCATAATAACCGATGACGAGGACTTGGTAGTGCGCTCCGTAGTTTTTGGTGTCTAGCTATAACTACTGGTCAGATACGGTGCTATGGTAGTTATGGTGGCCGATGACAAGGTCTAGATAATGCGCTCCATAGTTTTTGATGTCTAGATATACGTACTGGACGAAGAAGGTGTCCAGGTGGTTATGGTGTCCGATGACGAGGTCTAGGTGACGCGCTCCGTAGTTTTGAATGTGTATATATATATATATATATATATATATATATATATATATGAACTCGTCGGAGGAGGCGTCCAGGTGATTTGGTTGCCGATGATGAGTCTAAGTATAGCGCGTACCGTAGCTTTTTGAGTCTATATGAACATACTTCTTGAAAAAGGTGTCGAAGTAATTATGGCGGTCGATGACGAGGTCGCGATACCTAGATGTCTGACCTGTACCTACATCTAGATACCAAAAACTACGAAGCGCACTACCTAAACATCGCCATCGCTCACCATAACGACTTGGACTGCTACTCCGATTGGTTATGCATTAGAAAAATAGTTTAAGAACACTTGAAAATTCAATATGTATTTATATATATGTATATATAATCGTATCTAACTATATAAAAATCCATCACAAAGTAAAATGTTTTATATGTAACTGTGTACGAACATATATAATCATATATACAGTTCATCAAACCGACTGCAATTGTAAAAAACTTTCATATATAATTGTATATAGTTATATATACTTGTATATAACAGTTTATATATAAACATATATAGTCATATAAATTAATATACAATCACATACAGTTATATATATATATATATATATATAGTTATATATAATATCTTTACGATTCATGAATTTCATCTTGTATATAGTATATATTATTATATATAAATGCTTATATATAACTATATATTATTATATATAAAATCATTTTTACTCCGGAACTGTTCAATGTCTAACTATTAATATTGAGAGTAAATATTTAATCGCTTGTTTAATTGAGTAGCAATATTTAAGAGTTAGCACTAAATAATTTAGTATATATTTTATAAATCGTTTGCAACAGGTAGGGGTAATTTCCCGACATTTATTACAACATTATTGTATACCGCAATTATACCTATATTTCAACCGAGAGACAACTTTTTATCTATAATTAGTGCGTAAAATATAACAAGAGGTATTACCTTAGAGTATTATCTTAGGGTCTTATTCGCTACAGTTAACTTATTTTTTTAGTTTTTTTATAGAACAGATATTTGTAATTATTTTTTAGAAACAATTAAAACAAGATCCCTTAAAAAGTCGATTCTCCGATGAATTTTATGATTAAAATTTGCATTTTCATCATAACTCAAATATTGAATGAGTTTATAAAAATTTTAATAAATTCATTTACTTAACATTAATAAACCATTATAAACATTTTCTTCAAAACATAACTTTGCGTGCTCATGATTCTGCATAAACGCATTAGATTTACCTTTTTTTAAAATAGGATATTCATAAATACATAGCATTACTATTATACATATTTGAAAACATTTATATAGTGCATTTTACCTCGAAATATACATTTGAAAAATAACAGCTTTAATCAAATAAGAAAAGATATTAACCTCCGTGGATATTATAAAAACGTAAAGAAACGTAAGAAACCGTAAAAAAGAGTGAGAAATCGTAAGAAAACGTAACGAAAGGTAAGAAAACGTAGCAAAGCGTAAAAACGCCATTTTAAACATATTTACGTTTCATTGCGCTTTCATGCATTTTCTTACCGTTTCTTACGTTTCGATATTTTTTTTTATTTTTTTACGTTTCTGTTTTGTAATTTAATATTTCCCCTGTGGAAATTATAAAATGTGATAAAATGTAAAAAAAAACGTAAAAATGTGGAAGAAACCGTAAAAAATCGTATAACAGTGTAAGGAAACGTAATAAAACGTAAATAACTGTTGAATTTCTGATCGTTTTATATTATATTTTCATACTTTTATTTACGCTTTTTACGTTTTCTTACATTTTATTACTTTAGAATACATTTTCATACTCAAAATTCCGCTCATTAAACAAACTCACATAGTGTCAAATATTAAAAAAAAATATTTTTCAAGTATCAATCTTTCTTAAGTAACTTAAAGTTCCTATTTTGTATATGTGAATTGGTTTATATGCCTCGCCACCTATCGCTGACAAATTAAAGCAAAATTTTTCTTTCTGAAATAAGATATTGCAATGAAACGTAAAGAAACATAATAAAACAAAGAAATATGTATAGAAACATAAGAAAATGTAAAAATGTCCGAAATTCAACAGTTTCTTACGTTTTTTTTACGTTTATTTACGTTTTATTATGTTTTCTTACATTTTATTACATTTTATAATTTCCACAGGGGACACAATAAATATTTATGTTTTTATGAATATGTTTTATTCTGCTTGAGAAAATAACTTAAACTCGCTGTAGCCATAATCTTATTTTTATTATACATTTATAGTTTTAATTTGCATCTATATATACATTAAATCTGTTTTAAGCAGTTTTCGGTATATACCATTATTTTTTTTAATTAATAATTTTAATTTTATACATTTCACCTTGAATTTGAATTCAACAACATCTAAAATCACATTAGTTGATCGTTCATACGTATCATTTTTACCCAGATTTATAAGTAATAAAACGTAAAAAATACTGATATGGGTGATTGTCAAAAAGCTGGCTCTTTTTAATAGTATGATTTTGAAAAAAATAAAGCCTTTGAAACCGAAAATTAAAAATATCATGTAATAATATTAATCATATAAATAAAGAAAATTAAAATGGGCGAGATCAAAAAACACTTTTATGTAGTTAAAAAAATATTACAATGTTGAAAGTTTCTTATAACCAATTCTTTTAAATTACAAATTTATAGAGTATAACTTTCATTTAATATTGTTTGATATATATTACTTTACATGAAGTATCTCTTGTTTGGCACAAATTAAAATTTGCATCGCTTATTACAAAATATGAACGATTATGATCTACGCTTAAGTAGGTTAAAATGTGGTTTATTTACCAATTTGTCGTATTCGATGCTACCGCCTTCGATTGTTTTAGTACATTTAACGTAATCATTGGACGGACAAGACATTCGTGCCGTACATATTTTTTCAGTAGTTTATTTATTTAAATGCACCAGATGTATGTGAAATTAAGAAATAAGTCATTTCTCTGTCCTTTTAAACGACAAATTCGATTTAAATATTTATTTTTCAAACTGAATGCTCCGTTAAAGAATTTTTCGCTGGACAGACAAGACATATAATAAAGGTACGGTAGTAGAAGTGCAACATTAACTAATTATTTATAAAAAACAATACTAATAAATAAGTATATGTGCACTTTTTTAACAAAATGTATGTAAGAGTTACAAGAAGGAATAGGTTGCATTTTATTTTGTGAATATTTGAATACAACTCTCTTTGAATAAAGCGCTTGGGACGGACAAGACATCAAAACTACGAGACACATTTCGAAACGACCATACATAAACAGAATACACGCATTAAAAGGTCGCGCAGCATTTTTGAATTAACTAAGACTTACATTAACCCGCTGTGTAATATTTTTTGGTTAAAATTTAGTGTATTACTAAATTTCTTGGTATATTCGGATGAAATTAAGGCTTGGGACATGGGGCGGACAAGACATTTTGCATAGTTTTTTAATTTTAACGCAGAATAGAAATTGCTGGATATTGCTTGCTTACGATAGTCCAATTGTAGTACTATTTTTTTGAGATTCATATAATGCCCTGTTACCTTGTAAAACAGGAGGAACAAGAATTGTTCAACTTGTTAACAAACACCCATATACATTATTTCATTAATCTTCAAACATTAATCTGCAATTATATGTTAGTTGCTGTGATCTGTGTGTGTTTTCTACAACATAACCTTATTAGCCATCGTCTGTCTCTCTTGCTCCTGTTGTTGTTTTGATCCAGGCTGCGCGGATCTGTGCAGGTTAATCGTCCTGCTTACGCTTTACTCCTAGACTATATTAAGTTTTAAGTTTTAAAGCAATGAGTGATTGTAAAAACTGTTATTATTGTGGAGTGGGAGTTGCTGACGAAGTGCCTCGTATAACTTGTCTGGCAGTATACCATCTGTCTTGTGCTGGAAGATGCCGCAATGAGTCATCAGGAGTACTTAAGTGCTGTGCTGGGAAGTTAAAACCAATTGATGTCGGTCTATCTCTACCCAACACAGATGCAGCGTCTACGGCCCCTTTTTCCTGTCAAGCAGTATCACCTGCTACTTCCATCTGTTCCTCGGAATTGCGCAAGTTGGAGCATAATCTGGCTACATTATTGGACTTTAAGCTGGATCGCATCCAGAACCAACTATCATGCTTCACAGAGCAGACTAGAACTAATAGTAACGACATTAAAGAGATTCGTCTCGACATATCATCTCTAGATGAAAGACTTAAGCTTATTGAAAGCAATAGTATTACTGGTAATGTCGCTACAAGTTCAGCTGCTGCTAGTAATAGTCTATCCTGCGATTCGCTTGCAGCGGAACTTCAGGACAGACTTCGTCGTTCAAGAAATGTTATGTTCTACCATGTGCCCACTAGTAGTGTCGATAATCTGATGGATATTATTAGGATAAAAGAGTATCTAACAAAAATTACAAATATCAACTTGGAAGCTGTGCAAGTTCATCGCTTTACAAAACCATCCAAGCAGAGCCTTTATCCTCCAGTACTTATCAGCTTTCATTCCAGTTTCGATGCAACTTGTGTTATTAAAAACAGAAAATTGCTGCCAAAGAACGTTTCTGTTACAGCTGATCATACCGAGTATCAAAGGAAGCTTTACAAGACGCTCAGAGATATTGCAACTCTGCATAATAAATCAAATCTTAATAATTTAAAGGGTGTCAGATTTATTAAAGGTACACCCACCTTAATTGACACCAAACCAAAATCTATACTAGTGAACCAGATTGATCCTGATAATACTTTAGATAATACACCCACCTTAATTGACATTAAGTTAAAATCTATTTTAGTGAATCAGAATGCTCCTGGTAATAATGCTCCTGATAATACTTCAGATAATTCTTCAGATAATACTCAAGATACTACTCCAAATAAGCTTCCAAAAAACGATCCAAAAAACGATCAAAGCAATCAGCCGTAAAAGACTCATTGCTGTTATTTTATGAAAATGCACACTCTATTTATGGTAAGATAACGTTTTCAGATGTGATCGTGACCTTATCTCTCGCGGAGTTAAGAAGGCAGGTAGAGTTTTGATTGCAGCCAAGCATTATCTTTCTGCGGAGGTAATACTTAATGATTCTGTATTGGAGCAGCTGATTTTAAGAATTAATCATTTTTCCTGTAAATGTATCATCGCCGTGTCTTATATTCATCCTGATTCTCTAGCACAGGGTGATGCTAAGCATGCCCGCAACGTTGAACTTGTATTGGGTAAATATACGGATCATATTCCTATCATACTGGGGGATTTCAACATCCCTCGTATTTCTTGGGAGAATGACCCACTTAAATGGCACCCTATGGCTTATGTTGAACCAAGATTATTCTCAGCTGCAGATTGTTTGTGTTCATTGGGATCATCTCTGGATTTAGCTCAGCATTATCCTCATCATTCTTCCAAGGGTTATTCATTAGACCTTCTCTTCGCTCCGATGAATGCTGTATCAGTTATGGATTATCAAGAACAGTTATTACCTACGGACAAGCATCATGTATCTGCCTTATTCAAAATCACTGTTCCTTCTGTACAATGTGATAGTCAACCTAAATGTAATTTACGTAACTTTTATCGTGCTGATTATAATATGTTATCTAGCCATCTCTCGGAAGTGAATTGGAATGATACTTTAGCTGATCTGACCTTGCAACCAGATTCAACATTAGACAAATTTTATAATGTTTTATATAGTGCAATACAGTCACATGTACCTATTCACAAAAAATCCTCATATTCTTCCAATTCTTTTCCAAAGTGGTATGATGGCGAATTGATTCGCTCTATTTTTGATAAATAGTGTGCACATAGTCGATGGAAATTCACAAACAATCTGTTGGATTTCATCGAGTTTAAAAGGCTACGAGCCTTATGCTTAAAATTGTCTAGGGCCAAATATCGTCGTTATATAACCTCGGTTGAGTCGGGTCTAAAAAGAAATATGCGTTCGTTCTGGTCTTATATTAAAGGTTTAAGGAAAGATTTGTTTACTCCTTCTAATATGTTTTTAGGAGATTTAAAAGCGGATAATGATTGTGAAATCTCGAATTTATTTTCGCATTATTTTGGTTCGGTTTACTGTAAACAAGCTGTATGTGATGTTCAGCGAATGGACAACGTTCATGATGTGATACTACCAAACATAGAAATTTCGGTAGAATCTTTACGTAAGATAGTGTTAAGTTTAGATGATAATGTAAATTCTGGCCCGGATAACATTCCTGCGTATTTTATAAAGAGATGCTGGCCAGCCTTAGAAAAGCCTATTTTTAAGTTATTCGATAACCTGGTTCGTTCTGGTTGCTTCCCTAAATTATGGAAATTCTCCTACATTGTACCTATTTTTAAAAAAGGTAGTAAACATGACGTAACCAATTATCGGCCTATTTCTATTTTAAGTTGTTTACCTAAGATATTAGATGCTTATTTGGCAAATGAATTATCATCTTTACTTTTCTCGAGGCTGGCTCAGCAGCAGCATGGTTTTATTAAGGGGCGTTCCACTCTAACCAATCTGTTGCTTTTCAACGATTTCCTGTCAGAATCGTTTGAAAAATCTGCCCAATCTGATGTGATATTTACTGATTTGTTAAAAGCGTTTGATCGAGTTGACCATAAGTGTCTTCTATCCAAATTATGGAACTTTGGAGTACGTGGAAACATGCTAGCCCTGCTCTCTTCGTATCTTACAGACAGAACACAAGCGGTCCGATGGAATAATGCAGTATCGTCCTCAGTTACAGTCACATCTGGGGTTCCGCAGGGTTCTCACCTGGGACCGTTACTCTTCTGTATTTATATTAATGATCTAGTTTCGCGCATATCTTTTGCTCGTATTTTGATGTATGCGGATGATGTAAAAATATTTGCGAATGTTCAATCTTCACACGATGCTTCAGCACTACAGGGGGATTTGGATGCAATATCTCAATGGGCAAATGAGAATGGGCTTCCTTTGAATGTTAGCAAGTGTAGTGTTATGTCTTTTACGAGAAGTAAAGCTCCTCTTTTTTTCAACTATTCCATTCTGGATTCTCAGCTCACTAGAGTTTTTGCCGTTAAAGACTTAGGAGTCACGTTTGAGCCTAATCTCTCTTTTTTGCTACACATTGAAGATGTTGCATCCAAGTCCTTTAGAATGCTTGGGTTTATTAAGCGTGCCACTACTGAGTTTCACAATCCTTCGGCTATAATTCATCTTTATAAATCTCTAGTCCTCTCTAATTTGCTGTATTGCCCACAGATATGGAGGCCTTATATTGGATATTATATTGATAAGCTTGAATCAGTTCAACATTCTTTTCTAAGGTATCTGGCGTATAAGCTAGATAGGCCAATTCATCGTTTTAGCCATGACTATGGTGTTATTGCCGAGGATTGTGATATTCAAACAGTGGAGTCCATTCACTATCTTCAAGATTGTGTTTTGACATACAAAATTGTGCATGGTTTCATTGCTTGTGAAGACTTGTGTAACTTATTCATTGAGAGGCAACTCTCTTATTCTTTACGTCACTTTCGCGGTCTTCATGAAAATGTTTCCACGTCTAATTTTGGTTTTTATAGTTCCATAAATAGGTTGAGAAGACAGTGGAATGTATTACCGCAAAGTATAATCTGTAAACCTACGTTATCTACCTTCAAGACGGTAACTAGATCACTCTCTAAAGCGTTTTAAACATCCGTATATTATATTTTATCTGATTTTTCAGTCATTTTTACATTAATATTGGTACTTTTATATATTTTTCTATTTTTTTTTTTCTTTTTCCTTCTTTTTTTTTCAACACATGTAAAGGGCTTATGCCCGTGAAATCAATAAATAAATAAATAAATAAATAAATAAATACCTTTTCAATCAATATTTCAAAATATCAGTGGAAAAGTTATTAAAAAAACAGAAATATCACCGTTTATAAGTAATTTTATACTCTTTTAAATGCAAAATGAAACGATCATAGAGCCTCCCTTGGCTCAGCTTGCCTACCGATAAAAGACGCTCAAGCTGTCAAGAGATCGATTCCCGGTAAAATTCTCGAGAATTTCTTTCTTCGAGTTTTTCGTCTGGAAAAGATCTTCGACTACGCATTGTGCTTTGATGCAGGACGTAAGTGCCCATATTCGCTCTGAGCGTCTGCTTGGAGGGGATAAATGAAGTGATCCAAGCGCCCACGGTGACAAAAGTGGCAAAATATTTACCCGTAAATGTATTACTATATATATTGTCTATACATATGACCTAATCTCAAAAGTCATTGAGAAGAAAGTAATTTAGTCAACTTAAAATTATTTTCTTGTGTCTATTTATACATCAAATTAATGCTGCACCTATATAGATTCATACTGTAGACAATAATTGGAAGAAAATCTTTATTTTCGGTGTTATCTCAGTTTGTAACAAATGGCGCGTCATGTCGTGCTCACAGAGAATAGCTTCCTTAAAAGTGTTTGAGACGCTAGTAAGCAGGTGATGGGTTTCGCTCTACCGACATCGCACAACACAACAAACAAGTATATAAAATACAAATGTAAACTAGCGCACCACACGCGGCCTTCGGCCGCATGTGACTTGCCTGCTCCGGAGTTTCAGAGCGAGCGCTGCGCTCGCTCTTAAGTTCCTCCGCGCCTTGCATCGCTTGGCAATGCAAGGCATGCAAAACGCTTCGCGTTATCGCCGGAAAATAACTAATTTAGTATATATAGAAACACAATGCTATTCTTATGGGAAAAAGATGCCGATTCGTAAAAATGAGACACATACATCAAATCTTTTTATAAATGGCTTTAAAAGTGTGCCCACGAATTTTCAATTATGTGCCTTCAATTTTTATTTCAATTTTATTTTATTCAGAAAGTTAAAAGTTCGGCAAATCTCGAAATTTATGTTAGTATCAAGTATAAATAATGGTACTAGCACTTTTTTCATGATTTTTATCTCAAATAATAATGCTCGGATAAGAAATTAAAAAAAAATAGTGTTTGACACTCGCTCATTTTGTCAACATTATTTTTTTTTGTATATTTATCTAAGTATTATTATTAGAGATAAAAATCATGAAAAAAAGTTAGTACCGTTATTACACCAAGTCCTTCAATTTATTATACAACGGCATGTGCGAAAGTTTGCGTATTTTGAATTGTCGTGTCCCATGACCGTCTTATGTCTTCGATGACAGTCACGTCGCATTACTGATTATAACATATTATACGCAAAAAATTTCAGGGTACAACTATAGATCTTGAAAGAACAAAACTTTTTTGTATTCAACATTTTTTACAAAAACATATTTTAAACAAAGTTTGTGTATATATATCCACAAGACCATTACTAGTCATGCGGCCTCAGACCATGCAGGCCGCAGACCACGTGGCGAGCTAGTTTCTTTTTTCAAATCTAGGATAATTTTCTTATTTTTGATCATAGAATAAAAATTAAAAAAAAGTAAATTAAAGTTAGAGACCCAAGCTTTTTAATGCGCCCCTTCATATCATTTTAAAGAATAAAAATTATGTATGATCATTCATTAATATTTAATCCAACGATTGAAAATTAGCTGATGTCACGGCGGAACTTCTCAGCTCCAAATCAGCTCACGATTAAGTTTAAAAAATAAAAATACAAAAATATTTATTCAAAGTACTAAAATTTTGAATGCCAAAGTGACCCTGCCTGCCAAGATTTCCCACTCTCCCCTACAATGATTGTAAATCTCAATCGTAGCATACCCATAACTAAAACTGAAAGAACAATATTATATAAAGAGATTATATTAATATTTATCTATTTATCATAAAATAACACAAATTTATAAAAAATAACATTTATTTAACTAATTATTCATATAAAATCATCGAGGTTCACTGTGAATTTAATATTATATGCATATATTTACAATGTGGACTAAAAATGTATAAAATCTCAATAATGGAAATATGTAATTTAAAAACTACATATTTCAATTATTATTCTTTTAATGATAAGTTAACCAATAATCCTAAATTAATAATAATGAAAGTATAATAACGTATCGTACATTCAATGTATGAGATCGACGTTCTTCTTTTTCTTCTTCAGTTTCATTGGGATTGGAGCCGGATTTTTGAAGACGGTGCTAAAACGGAGATATATCACTTTATAAGTTTTGCATACTAAATCAAACTTTTGGTAATAGATAATGTTTCCGCACGTGGAGTGCACTAATTAAATAAATCAGATATAAGTATGTGTATACTCACTGGCAAGTAGTGCAGATAGGACTGAACTTGCAGAAAACTAAAGTAAAGTAAAATGACGTAGATGTAAGTTACAATTATAAAGCATGAAATCAAATACTTTTAATTTGAAATAAAAAAAAACCTACTTGAGAGACAAACTGAACAAACAAAACCAGTGTCAACCAGGTTTTGATGACAAAAGCAGGCGGCACGATAGTCAACTTTTACTGGTGGTGGTAATACTAACTTTGACCTGACAGCAGGATCTGGCAGGAAAACCCACTAAAATGCAAATATAAATTAGATAGGTCAAAAAATTATTGTTTGGCCTACCCTCACCAAAACTAGGAGCGGGAGGTAATGTACATTCCCTGCTCCCGCTTTAGGGGGAGAGAATGTTGATTTCGTCCCGCTCCTGAATTTCTTAATGGATGACTCGCAATGCCCATTTCTATAAAATACGGCGTGTAACACGAGTGGAAAGGGCTTTTTCAGACTCGGTTGATGATTTGAGCACTCGTGTTCGTCTCGGGCGCCCTCGACTTCCACTCGTGCTCAATCATCATTCTCACTTAGCAAAAGCCAATTTTCCCCCCTAGTTGCACAATGTACTATTACGTAATAAAACTTTAAATAATGTACACAAGAAGCTGACTTAGAACTCAAATTAGAAAAAAATAAAAATATGATTTTTATCTTACTAACAAATAAGACAATTTTTCTTATCACGTGCAATAAATAGCGGATAGAAAATTGAGTATGGTGGCCAAACCTGTGTAGAGATGGCTTCATTTCCTCCCTAGGGAGGAAATAAATACATTCCCCTAGGGAAGAAATTAACTCACAGAATTTTTAAATTGTTCAAAAAATTCAAAATTTTCAAAAAAATTCAATATTATAAAAAAAAAATCAAATCTTTCAAATTAATTTTAATTTTTTGAAATTTTTAAAATTTATATTTAGTATCTATTTTTAATAGTATTTTGTATGTGATTGGCGCACGACTCAAAATGCGTCACTTCCTATTCGCCTTGCACACATCAAAAAGGACCTATATAAAAATACAGTGTGTAGGGGGGGGGGGGCAGATTTCCCTCCCTTGTTGCATAATATACATATATACTTGTATGAAATACCAATAAATACTGAAGCAGCCCTGCTAATGGAGGTTGTCCATTTTGCTGTGGAATTTTGAGGTAGTTACCACCAGTTAAATCACAACCTTGTTGGAGAAGTGTTAGTTCATGGTCTAAACTACAAACATCTAACATCACACCCTGAAATCAAATGGTTAGAACTATTTACACTGAATTTTACAACTTAATACTTAATCAGAATACACTGATATATTGTTATACAAACCATTTTTTGGGCAGTGAAGAAAATATTCATGTAATTCATATACTGTGTTGCTGAATCGTGACTGGCAGTAATGACTAGAATTCTTGAATGAACTTTTTCTCCAGCAAATTTTTCCCTCTCCATCCTGGCAATGTAACACAAACCCATTGATAAGGCACCAGAAATTAAACTCTCTTCATTACCCTTTCTGTCCATAGACATTTCACCAATCATTTTGTGTATTTGCTGACGAACGGTGCGCTCCAGTTGAGTGAACTTTTCGTATTGCCCATCGAATTGCCTGACTTCTGGCATCTTCTCTTGTGGATAAAGAAACTGTGCACCTTGACTGTGACAAGCCATTATTGCCAGATTATTGTTCGACGTTTGCATTAAATGTGCATTGGAGAAAACAATGGTCGAATCTAAGCACTGCGTCAAAACTTGTTTAACTAGTTTTTGCATTGGATTCAGATCCAAAATTATAACTAACAAACTTTTTTCAATTTCTGTAATTAAAAATATAAAATTCTATTAAACCTTTTTCAGGTCAAACATATTTCAACACTTTGAGAACTAAAAATGTATGAGTTTTCTTGCTTACATTGTAATTCTTTTTCTAAGATAACTTAAAGTATTAATTTTTTTATTTTGGCAAATAGATTTGGATGATAGAACAAATTCTGAGTGGTTTTATGGAATCGTTTTGAAAACCACACCCTGGTAAGGAAATTTACAAACCATATATGGATTGTACAGTTGTACAGCTCCTCAAATGTTAAATACCATTTATCTGGATAGTTATTGACTTATACTGTTCATAATATCAAATATTTCAAACGTAGTTTATGTATAAAGTTACCTACTATAATTAACAGGTTCAGTGCAGTGTGATCCGTATATGTGTCATGATTTTCTTTTCTTGTATGCTACGTGACACCTACATAGCTATTGAAGTTTTTTTTTTTCAAAGTACTAGCATGGAATGAAACATGAATAAAATTCTTTTGAGTGATAAATTAAATACTAGTATATATCCTATATGATCCAAAGAATGAAAATATTTTATAAAAACAAAGGCATGACAAATAGAAATGTATTTAGAATAACAATTAAATAAAAATGTTTAGAATTCAATTATTAGCATCATCACTGTAGACTAGTAAACTCTTATACATTGTCAGCATTGAACCCGTTAATGTATTTGTCAAACTTACTTTCATCAACCTCTTAAGCATTTATTTTGATTATTACTTGTAAAGAATTACAATTATAAGTCAATAAATAAACGATGAAATAAAAGTAATAATTAAAATGTAGTTTGTAGGTTAAGTATAAAAGATAAATCTAGCCTTTCATCATCGTTTGCACAATTGAATGTATATAAGTAGCTTAAATATTTCGTTAGTATTAAGTATATTAATTATAAACATTATTCAATACTTACCAGTTGCCATCCTGAACGTAAATTTATACAAAAATAAAAAATTATTACTACTCCAGTCACTCCAGAATTCGCAGCTTCTGTGAAGAAGCTGAATTTGTTTACATGTCTGCTACTTCGAGATTGCTCCCAAAGAGGTCGCGACGACGCTCGGCATTTTTAAATTGCCGTTTAAAATTTTGCCGAAATAACAGATAAACAAAGAATCTGACCAAGTCGGCAAAATTAATACAAAATGCGTTTGTTTTATGGTAGAAAATAATTAATACTCATTTTTAACTCGTACCTTCATCCATTAATAAAGATATTTGTATTTCCGATGGTTGCAATTTTAGGGTGACATCTTGGAAAAGGCGCGCTTTGCTCCTCAATTGATTGAAAAAGCGCGCGACGCTAAACCAAACGCGAGAATATCGTGGGAGTGTGTGGATTGTTTCTGTGATCGGTTCGTGTTATTTTCTCCTCTGTATCCCCGGTTTTTCGACGTTTTTCATTTCTAAAACATGTGTTTGTGGGAGTAAAGATAGAGGAACGCTTACTCTCGTTCATTTTGAAGATTTGCTTTGTATTTGCATCCTCAATTAAACATTTGTGTAAGTATATCAAGAAATGTAGGTTATGACGCCATGTATATTTTTTCTTCTTTTTTGGTTCTCAAAGAAAATGAGTGTAGTAGTACAATTATATTGTCAAGGAAATATCTATATTGTGTGCAACTCCACATACAAATGTTTTGTCCTACTTGAAAAGTTACACGAATAGACAGTCAAAAGTTGCATAAGTAAATAAACTGGTGTTCTAAAGTACTGAAATCATTGTTTTTTTGTTTCAGAATATATATATTTGTATCAAATATGGCTGTTGTGGTGAAAGAAGACACAAAACCTTACACGAGTCTGGATGATGAAGAAGATGCACTGTTAAATGAGGCAATTTGTTGTAGCAGAAATCTAGAAATAAAAACAGATGACGATGAAGAAGAAAATGAAGAAGAAACAAAGAAAAAAACGAACAGTGAGCAGAGTAATGCACAGTCCCAAATTCAACAAAAGACAAAGGCTCCATGGTGCGATGTAGAATCAGATTCAAACAATTCTGATTTATCAAATGGAAAAATTGACTTGTCAACGTCAGATGGAAAATTGGAGCTATCAACATCGAATGGAAAAATGGAAAACAGTAAATCATTACATGACCATACAAACAAAAATGATACAGAAACTGGAGAAATAAAAGAAGAACAAAATGGTATGAATGATAAAGAAATAGAAGAAATGATGGACACGAATGATACTGAAAATGTTTCACCAGTGCGCAAGAGACAGAGAGAAGGAGGAGATAATGATGAAGATGAGCAAAAAGTTTCTAGAAATAGGCGAAACAGTAATTCAAGCTCCAGCACAATGTCAAATAATAGTAAGAAGAATGTTGAATATGAGACTGATGCTGCTGTGCTAGCTCGTAGACAAAAAGATATCGATTACGGAAAAAATACTATAGGTTATGACAGATACACTCAGGAAATTCCAAAGTGAGTATCAAATTATAAAATATTCTTGCAAGTTCACAGTAAGTTATTAAAATTATTTTATTAAAATATTTATAGATAATAAGCTGAAAATTGGATTACTATTTTTAAAAGTTTTATTTGTACATATACAAGAAAGAATGTAATACAAAGGATTAATTATTCTTTCTCACTTATTGATTTCCTAAAAATATTTTAATATTTCTTTGTATACCCTAGTATAAAATTTTCTAATTTTGTCTAAATTCCCTGCATATAATTGGGGCTCTCAAGTTAATAATAAGGAATTTCAGTAACACTGGATAATATTCTACCATTGATTTACTTTATAATCAATCATTTATAAAATATTTGTACTACTTATTTATATTTTTCTCAAATTTATTGTAAATTATAAATAATTTTATAATTTTCTTAGTTTTCTTGTAGTTTTTATTATTTACATATAGGGTAGTGACCCCAGTAGTCACCAGTAGTAAAAAATTCAGAAACATATTTGTTTATAAATTACTGGTTCTATTGCACTTTAAATGTATTCTAGTTTTTGATAAAATGTTTATTCTTGCTTAAAATATTTAGAGGATAATTATATTATGTGTTTTAGTAAAATATGATGTAAGCGCTAGTAGTCGGCCACTAAAATCTAGTACTCAGTCGCTTAATCGCTAGTAGTCGACCAGGACAATTTAAGGCAATACATCTCGTTTTAAAACTATTGATTATTCTTTTTAATAGTTTTATAATTTAAGTTTAGCTATAAAAGATTGAATAAATATGAAATGAATCAAATTAAATATTAATTAATCGTAATGATCATTACAATTAAAAGTGCCTTTGGATATGGATAAAATTCTAGTAGTCGATCACCTGTAAGTACATATCGATAAAGATATATCAAAAACAATTTTTATTTTATGGTTCTTAAACTGTTTTAACGTCAGAATTAAATGTTTAAATGGCATAGATCATTAAAAAATTATTAACCTAGCGATATTTTGGCTACGGGTTTATTTATTAAAAGACAATAGTCAAAATGGCCGACTACTGGGGTCACTACCGTATACCAATTTAAAATCTTTATTATTTATTTTAAAAAGTTTTAGTAATATATAATTTGGAAATACTGTAAGATTTACTAAATACTGCATACAGTACTCTAAACAGTACTAATAAATTTTATAATATTAATATTTTGATGTGCTAAAGAATTTTTTTTAATTTTCAGGGACAAGCGTACAAAAGATCATCCTCGAACACCTCCAATGTACACAAAGTACAGTAGGCGTGGTTGGGATGGAATGGTAAAACTGTGGCGTAAGCAGCTTCACTTTTGGGATCCAAAAGAAGATGAAGCAGAAAAAAAAGATGATGTTGAATCTTAGCAATACTAAAATATAATTGTTCCATATAGATTTAAGATACATAATGATAAGATTAAAGTTTATCTGTCAATTTTTCTAAAATAAATTATTTTCATGTTTTAAGACATTTTCTACATAAATTGTAAGACAAAAAATACTGCAAAAGAGCATACATCATTGTAAGCATCTATTTTTATATCTATAAAAAATTATACTTTGTCTGAAAACCATACAATTTTCATTTACTCCACTCACACATTAAAAACTAGACATTTTAAAAAACATAATAAACATTCTTTATTGGTCATTAACAGTCAGTTCTAACTTTTTTAAAATAGTTTCAAGTTTTTGGTTAGTATTTTGATCCATGGCTTCTATTCGTTCTATCAGTCTTTTTTCCAAACTAGCAAATTTATTATCTATATATGCCTTCAAATCGAAAGGCTCCTGAGATGAAGAGTCACCATTGCATTCTGCATTTTTATGTGTACTATTCAGTTGATTGATTTCATTGCTTGTATTGTTCCCTTGAAACCTACAAGAGTTAAAGCTCATTGTTGCTAGTTTTTGCAAACATGCATTCATATTACCTCCAACAGAATTATGCTCACTAGCAGTAAAAGATTCTAAAACCCTCCTTGCCATTTCAGCCCTATCAGGTTTTTCCTGGTTAATATTGCTTATAAAACTATTAATTACATCTAGGTCAAACATGCTGTTGGAACTTTCTGATAGACATTCAGTGAGAACAAGTTTTATTCCATAAATCCACATTGATGCACCTTTGTTTTTCGTACGTGTGAACTGTAATTAAAATAGTAAATAGTTCGATTAGACTTTATAATTTTTTACAATGTAATTATTTATATTTAAATGATATAAGCGGATATGAATTACTTTGATGCTGGCTTCTGTAGATGGGGGTTGAATTTTTGCCTCAGCAAAATATACTGCATGGTCTTGAAATTCATCGACAAACTCAGCAAAAGCTGTAGTTGCATATTCACCAGAATGTTTGAAAAATTCCAAAACTGATGCTTCAGAAACAACAGCAATGCGTGCTATTTTCTGTTTATTTGTAAGTTTGAGTTCTATTTTACATGATTCTCCAGAAGGATCTGCTTTTAGAGCGACACAAGTATCCAATGATACGACATCTTCAAGATCAGTCCTGTAAAATACATTAAATATCAACTATTTTATCAATATTTATCCATAATATCAAATTTCTTGCACATAAGTAATTAAAAGAAATTATTTAATTAAAGACAAACAATGTCTTTGAGGTGCAGTCTTTAAAGATTGATAAAATAATACCTGTCTGGCGCTTGTGACAACAATACCGTAGATACGCAATCATTGAAACTTTTATCATTGGCAATTTCACAGTTGGATGATGTTATAATAAAAGAGTCTTCCTGTTTCTTAGGCAAACTATCATTTTGAGTTAGTTCTTTATCAATACATGCTGATTCCATGGTGATTTACATTAAATAAATTACATGAAAATGTTACTTTGTGACGTGTCTTGACAACTTGTATTGTTGTCATTGTAACATAGCCAACTATTTTAAAATCAATGTCAAATCTTCGAGATACTTTGCGAGTTAAAAATACACGTTCGCAAAAAAACAATTCCAACTATTGAGGTTAGGAACCCCAATAACCTCCAACCGGGCCGCAAGACCTACCGCCAAAGAAGATATCTTCTTTGCTACCGCCTACGCCTACTGGACAAATAAAAAAGATACAAGCCGATATTTGCAATATTATACCTATAAATCATATTATAGGATAAATGATATATATGCGGAGAAGAAATGTGCGCATTATTAAATTTATACATTACTTTTATCTGTAAATATTATAAAAATAAATAATTATAAATGTTTTGAGGAACATTATAATTATCTTATATAGATATATTAATACTAAACAATAATTAATTTATTGTTTATAAAATTTACCAACCCACATCAGGTATTTTAAGGGGGAAAAAATAACTTTTACAATAGAAGTTGTAAATTTCTTATAATTTTCATTCAAAATAGCAATTACTTGAATTTTCCCGCCTACGCTTGGTCTATTAGTTTTCACAATACAGTTGTAGTACTAGCATAACATTTACACTTGTCATTTGTACAATTTCCCTATATATTCCTATATACAGGTATACGTTTATTTATTTATTTATTTAATTAATTGTACCAAATTGTTTTAAAATTTCATACATTAATCCTACACTTTTATACATTTTTACGCGATGAAACTACATCCGTGCAGATCAGCGCATAGGTCTAGCCGCCCGGAGGAATTTGTTCACGAATTCGCATGAAGAGGGGATTTCAATATCGACCGCAGCGCGCTGTGCCGCCGTAAAATTTTCTAGCGCGATATTTTCGCGGGTGCACGGTACAATCGCAAGGTTGACAGCGGCTGATCGACATCGCCGAGCGTGACGTAACTTTTAGAGAAGAAGCATACAAGAGTACAAGACATTGGAAAAAACATGTCCAAGTACCGGATCGTGATGGTTCGCCACGGCGAGAGCGAGTGGAATCAGCTGAACTTGTTTTGCGGCTGGTACGACGCTGGCCTGTCCGAGAAAGGTGAGAATTGCGATGGTTTTCTTGGGTGTATTCTTGAATGGAATTTTCAAGGGCAAAAGGTCATGAGATTTGACTGGACCGCCGGTAGACGCGATGACAGGACGAATATGAAGTTTTCATCTGTGGGGATCGTATAGGGTTTCGCAGTTATGCAGAATTTCTAGAATAATTCGTGTTCTATTTTTAAACAAGATACATTGTCGCAATTATTGTACGTGGTCATCATGCACACCAACATTTAAACAGTTTTGCTAATGGTCGTTGATAATGACATTAATGATAGCTGTTAGTTTATTAGTAAATAAAATTCCTTTGTAAATAGTTGTAATTCAAGAGTGAAATGTTAGTACATAACTTACAAATTTCAATATATCTTGTCAGTGAAATAGAAGAACCTATGGATTGAATTAACCATAATTTTTATTTATTTAGTTCTATTTTACATGGGCAAGTCCTTTTTTGATAGATCCGTAATTAATAAGTTTTAACTAATATTTTTACAATTAGTACTAATTGTAAAGTACTAATGTCTTAGATTGTAAAATGATTACATGTTATTAAAGATGCTACTTTTACCTATAATATTATAAATTAAAAGATTAATTGTTCTATTCTACTCTGATAACATGTTTTCGCATAGATCAACACCATATGCAATTCATCAATTTCTACTTCCACTGGACTGAAAAGATGTTAAAACAATTTACCTAACACTGTTACATACAATATAAGAGATACTCTATATTATATTGTTATGACTAAAATGTATTAAGTTGTATTATTTTATATGATATGTTACACTCTATACATAAACCATCTCGTGAACAATACATCAACTTGCGCTCTCTAGCTATGTAATAATTTTCAGTGCAAGTACTAATTAAGACATTAAACTTATTTTAATAAATAAATAGAAATTTATAAGTGATGAAATCTAATATATGTCTATTTTATAGGTAAAAGCGAAGCAACTGCCGCTGGCAAGGCATTAAAGGAAGCTGGATTCACCTTTGATATTGCACATACTTCCATGTTGACTAGAGCTCAAGTGACTCTCCAAACCATTCTGAAAGAAATTGGACAGGAAAATATTCCTATTGAGAAGACTTGGCGTTTGAATGAGCGTCACTATGGTGGACTGACGGGCATGAATAAAACTGAAACTGCTCAAAAGTATGGTGAAGAGCAAGTACAAATCTGGAGACGATCCTTCGATACTCCACCACCAGCGATGGAGAGTGACCACAAGTATTATGAGGCAATTGTAAAGGATCCAAGGTATGCCGCTGAGCCTAAACCTGATGAATTCCCTAAGTTTGAGTCTTTGAAACTGACCATTGAGAGGACCCTGCCATATTGGAATGGAACCATCATTCCTCAACTCAAGGAGGGAAAGAAAATTATTATTGCTGCTCATGGAAACAGTTTGAGAGGAATCGTCAAACATCTTGATCGTTAGTACATGATTTTTTCACGTCTAAAGATGATTATAAGTAAAAACGTTGATTTTCTATTTAATTAAATTGTAATAATTATTAAATCTTTTTATCAACCCTACAACTTTTAATCTATTGTGACTAGAATAGAACTTAATAAGTATTAAAAATGTAATTGGTTTTTGTTTAGAACTGAGCAACGACGAAATTATGGGTCTGAATCTGCCAACTGGTATTCCATTTGTTTATGAACTGGATGAGAACTTCAAACCAGTTGTTTCCATGAAATTCCTTGGTGATGAGGAGACTGTAAAGGCAGCCATTGCATCTGTTGCTGCCCAGGGCAAAGCAAAGTGAAGAAATATCATTTTCATAAAATGAAATACAACTGCAGGTGTTCTGTTCTGTATTAAAAACACGTATTTATTAATTCCTAGTCTTGCCATTCATTGGACAAGAATTAGAGGAAGCAATGTTACTTGTGAAAGAGAAGTTATTTATTTATAAATACCAAAAAATGAGCTTTAAAAACTCGTTGAAGATCAATGTTTGGTGTTAATCACCATATCAAATAAAAATAATATAAAAAACGCAATTTTATTTTTCATTTCAATAAAAAGTTATACTAAAAATATATAAAAAAATTGTAGTATACGCATACAAATAAACGATTTTAAATGCAGTACGAAAAAAGCTAATTCTTGTACAATTAGATAATGTACTTAATAATAGCTTAATAATTATTTGTAAAGTTATTAGTTTTAATTTTATTTAAAAATTTAAAAATTAACTTTTCAGATTTAGAAACCGGATAATATCTTTTGATTTCGCACATGCATTTCAATATTGCCATATATAATTTCAACCAGAAAGATTAAAAAGTCTGACTGCAGAGTTAAAAACAATTTTTCTTAATTCGTAATTTTTTCTCTGTATATTTTTTTAGGCGAGAAACCAGATTGTATATATATATATATATATATATATATATATATATATATATATATATATATATATATATATATATATATATATATATATATATATATATATATATATATATATATATATATATATATATATATATATATATATATATATATATATATATATATATATATATATATATATATATATATATATATATATACAATCTGGTTTCTCGCCTAAAAAAATATACAGAGAAAAAATTACGAATTAAGAAAAATTGTTATATATATTATCAATATAAACTTTTGTTATAGTAAAAAAATATAAATTTTGACCAATGACCTGAAATATTTTATATATATATATATATATATATATATATATATATATATATATATATATATATATGTGTATATATATATATATATATATATATATTATACGAAACTATTTTAATTTATATCAGGCATAGACAGAACTTTTTATGAATGTTAGGAGTTGCTCAAACTAAAAGATTTTATGTTATTTTAGAAAAGAAATCTGGAAAAAATGTTTGTTCTTTTAAAGAAGCAAGAAAAGTTAAAACAAAAAGCTTTAATAATTTTCTAAGATAATTTTTTTATTTTATCCAGTGAAATATATACCAGAGTACCAGAAGTAAACGAGAACGATTTTGCAATTTCGAGATGTGCCCCCAGCGTTGATTATCTCAGCCGATTACGTCAATCCTGAATCATTCTATTGTTAGGGTCCACAAAAACATAGATATAGTCAATTAATGTATACAGTAAAATGGAAATACTTATTTACTCCATACAATGAAGAGAGCAAATCCATTTTTCGCATAAGAATTTCAGTATATTCAATATGAAAATGAATTGTAATTTAAAAATGGAATGAGCTGTCAAATTTTTAAGTAACGCATTCACAATTTTTCCGATGCAATAAATAATTTTGCGTACATACTTTATTTTATGGAGAAAAGGACTGCTTCGTTTCACCATTTACTGTATAGCTAATTCCGTCATAATTTGCGCATTTCACGATCGTGAATTTTATGCATTTCACGTTCACATTCACGCAACTACTCATCAACACTTAACATTACAATATTTGGTAAAATCTCCATTAATAAAATGAAGTAAATATAAATAATAATATCGGTGAACACTGAACATGATCAGTGAACCCAAACAATACCCTGGTAGAAAATTGAGCATATTAAATGGTCGGTTCACGATCTATTGGGCAGATCCGTTTCCTAATAGTTCGCCAGAAATAAACCAGCATCTGACCAGAAATTTATAGAAAATCTAAATAGCTTACATAACCCTAAAAAATTATTGAAAATGTAAATCCCATTATAGTACTTCTGCGTTAAAACAGCATGCAAATTTGTATTCGATTATTTATTTGATTTTTTTATGCCTTATTTAATTATAAAACTCTAACCTTAAAAAAACTTTTAATGAAATAAGTTTTTAGTTTTTATTTCGAATCTATCCCAAATATATCTTAGCATTCTATTAACAATAAGCTATTAAATCCATGACATAATAATCATTATTAACTTATAAAAATTCGTTAAACGTTATTTTTTATTTATTTATTCATTAACCATAAGTTGGTCAGGTTTCTGACGAGAAAACGTCGACAGGTAGCGGGGTTTCTGGCCAGACTTTTAAGTAGAAATTGGCCATTCCCTATAAAATAGAGTAAAATCTGGCGAACATATGGGGAACGTTTCTACCAGGGTAGGACTATCTAAAAAGAGTTCTCAAAGGTTCGTAAATATCGCGTCGTAGTAGTTCACAAGCAGTTCTTTGTGAGTTCAATAATAAGTAATAAATTGATACTTAGAATTATAAAATATATAATTATGATGCAACACTAACCCTCTAGCGCAGTATCTCGAGATATCTCGTCCGAACGAGGTTTTTATTGTAGCCAGGTGGACGAGATATCTCGTCCTGACATTTTTTACCATAACTTTTGACTGGTACACTTTTAAAGTACCTATGACTACGCAAACTAAAGCTGACAACTTGCTTTTTATGATAAGCTTGGTTCGACTTTTGATTTTTCCACATTTCTTTTTGAAAAAATTGAGATGTTATCCATTTTCCGAACATGTAAAAAAAATATGCATTCGGTAACGGAAAAGTCGGGTAAAACGTTTACGCAGGGGGTTAATAATCCATGTTAATTATTGTAACTAGTCATTGAGTGATAAACAACACGCCTTATAAATCTCAAAGAATTATCAAACGGTTCTCAACGAACTCTTCAAGAACGAATGGAGAATTCTTTGAAGTGCGATTGACATTTGCAAACAATAAAATTTTATTAAGAGTTCTCAAAGATCATTTGGCGTGATTTAATTCTCAGGCCCAGTTTCGGATATCTCTAAGAATTCTTTAAGAAATCTTTAAGGAAAGTTCTATTGTCTGGGGAACATTATGTCATATATAGTATTCGCAAAATGTTAGTTAAGCAGCATCGATTTTGTACAACAGTACAACGACGCTTTAATATTGTGATTAGAAGTAATTACTTTCATGATTTGAAGTATTAACACAATATATAATAATTTGATATATTTGTGGGTTAAAGACATAAGCCCACTTGAGTGTAGAAGAAAAGATCTTCAATTAAAAAAAAACGTTTAAAACGACCGCTCAGGTGGAAAGTTATAAGCATTTGAAAAAAGGGAAAAATTACTTGATTATGTAAGAAATAGAAATTTCTATGATTTTTCACTATTTTCAAACGTAGATAACTTTTTACCTGGAGCATTCATTTTGAACGATTTTTTTTAATTGAAGCTCTTTTATTGTACTTTGATTCTATCGGTATGGTTTTTTCGTCGTTCCCCCTGCACATACTTTTTGTTAAAATTCCCCATGTTAAATTTGGGTAGCCGAAAAAACAGTGGGCCGAGACCGAATTCGTGAGAACACTATTGTTGCCGTGCTCTGCATGCCCTAAAGAACAAGAAAAAAGTTGTCCCAGAGATGTTGCTCTAAATTTCTTTTTAAATTTCTGAACGGTCAACAATGTTTTTCGTGGATTTTTTCATCTGTTCCCTTAATACAAAAACATGTGGAGTTATGAATACAGTTAGAGGTACCATATTTTAATGAAATAATACACATTCGGAGCAGAATAGCTGATATCTTACAAAAAGGGCCCATTCACAAAAATTACCGGTGCTACGCTTCATTTCTAGCTACCATCAGTGAATGATCCTGAAAATTTCAGAAAATTCCGGGACCCACATCCCTGATAGTCTCCTTGTTAGTTTATTAATTAAGAAATGCGGATATAAATAAATATAAATGCAAATCCTTGTATTAATTAACTACATCACGTATGTATTTGTGGTCCCTAATCTTACTTTAGCTAGAATCTTAATATGCCATCATCAGATATACAAAGTCTGTGGAGTAGGAATGTACTTGATTTCAATATCTACGTTATACTTTCTTCATTATTTTCGTCGTTCCAACTTGTAGTGTGAATTCTCGCTAATTGCTGCTAAAAATGTTTCAATTATCGCGCCTCTCCGGCCCCGCGGTCACGCTATGACGCAACACCGACGGTCACATTACCAACTGACCGCCTATATCCATCCACAGTCCCGTACGCGAACTAACCATACACACCCACCGTATCATACTCTCACATATGCTTATATGTGCTGGACAGCTTCCACGTGCTTACGTGGAGGCGCACCGTGTGTCCCGATAAAACTATACAACACATACCGCGAGCGCTCTATACTTACATCGGGAAAGGAAAGGTCGTCGCCCAAGAAATTTTCTCCTCTTCCTCTATCTCTCTCTCTCTCTCTCCTCTTCCACATCCATCGTGTGTTATATTTTTTTCTTCTTGTTATCGTGCAGTGTTTTAGCGAAAAAAGTGTGCTAACATCCATCGTATTGAATGTAATGGCCGCGTCGTGGCCCCAGGTGCAGTGCATCGCTTAAATAAACACACAACACGACAGATCTAGCAGCAGCAGTCGAGAGCGAAAAGCAGAAACATGCAGCAGCAGCAGCCGCCGCCGCCGCCGCCGAAGACGAAGGAGCAGGAGAGCTCGATGGTGGCGAGGAACAAGCTCAGGAATCCCCTGCTGTCGGTCGCCCACGCCGAGTTCGACGCGACGTTCACCGTGTCGGCGCTACTCGTGCCGCCCGCCGCCGCGCCCGCCCCGGTCCTCCAGAAGCTCCAGGACGGTAAGGAATGCGTGGGAGTCAAGTGGCCCAGCTGCTGCGGCTTTTTCTTTTGTTTTTTTGCTTTTAGCTTGGATGTTTAATGTGGATGATACTTCTTTGTTGGTCATGTAGGTTTGAGTTTTCTTTTTTTTTTAATGTAAACAGAAGATGAGTTATGCCGTTTGAAAGGGTGAAGAGAAAGATTGTGGCTTCAAGTAAGACACTATAGGTGTATGTGGGAGATCTTTGTGATTAACCTTGGAATTAAAGAAATTTTCGATTTTGGAGGTTACCGAGTGATTTAAAAGGCAGTATTTTTTTCCTTGAGGTGTAAGCTCTTGACTGAGTTTTTAGAACAAAATGAACTTCCTCAAAACAGCTGTGTCTTCATATGTTGATATCATGTGTATTTATATATTTTTTTCTTAAATAGTAAGCCAATTATTCATAAATTAATATGATCTGTAGTATCTTAATCTTGAGTATACAAGTGACTTAAAACAGTATTGTTTTACAGCTTTCGCAACACTTACGCTTACTTATACTTTTCGTGATAGGTTAGTAAGCTAACCTTAAAGTTATGGAAACATTTCAGTTTTTGGAGTGTCACAGGTGGAGTCAGAAAGTTTATGTGAAATCGCGAATTATTCAGTGATATAAAATATATACGTATTCTTATACAGTTTTAGGATAATAAGTTACGTTTGTTAAAAAATCAGTCATGGAATATTTTGATCTTTTTACAACGCATACTTCAAGAAGAATAACACTAACGTAAAAGAAAATTTCGGAGCAATCACGGCAAAATAATTTTCACCTATCTTTTTCACAGACTACTAGTAACAATAATGAAAAAAAAAGAAAAATATAAAAAACAATTTTGGAGCAATTATGGCATAATACTTTTACTCCGTTTTTGCAGAATACTAGTAAGAATAATAACATTAAATACAATTTCGGAGCAATCACGGCAAAATACTTTTACTCCGTCTTCGCATAATGTTAAGTACTAAGAACAATAACATAAAAAACCATTTTGGAGTAATCACCGGAAAATACGGTTTTAAAATAGTTTTGTTTATATTTCGTTTTTATATTGTTTATTTATTTATTAATTTATTTATTCATATATTTATTAGATGTTTTGGTATATAAAATTAAAATTAATGAATTGCATCAGTGTTTGTAATGGAAAAATATTTCGTGGTATATCGGAAGTATTAACTGTAGCGTAATGCGCCTAACCTATAAATACGAATTATGAGATAAGATTTATCAGTTGAGAAAATATACTGTACATTGCTCTACGATGAGTTATAAAACATATTCCATTGAATGAAATTACAATACCGCTAAAACAAATACCTATTTTAATAATTGTTTAAGAATCTTATTTATTAATTAAACAAGAAAAAGTGTCAAATAGCTTGAATTCCTTCCACGGGCCATTCAAGTATAAAAATGTTTGATCATCAAATTTGTCAAAAGTTTAATCAAGCACTTTTAGAGTATTGTTATGATTATGTAACTAGCTTCGATGCTACAAAATATATCGCCGATCATAAAAAACATAACCTCGGATACGATTTTCTATACAGTGAATGTAATCGAATGTCCATATGGAATGTATACCATAATAATTTTACTTTGTTTTGATTGTTAATTTTTTATAAAATAACTTAGTTTTTGTACTTGCTGAACTTTCATAGTTTTTAAATAATTCTAATTTGATATTGTAAGTTGATTTTATCAAAAAAATAAATAAATGGACTTTCCTTTTAACGTTTCAACGGTCGAAAAAAAATGTTTTTATAAGTATAAAAGTTGATGCGGAGATTATCTTATTATTGTAATATTAATTTTAATTTAATTAGATAATTATGTTTATTGGTTAAATAAAAAGATAATTACAATAATGATAGCAACAATACTATAAGTAGTAAAGACATTTGCAAAATTATGTAAAGTGTAATATTTCTGTTCAGGATTTCATTGTTGTAGAGAAAACTGGGCATAACGTAAACTTTTCAACTTTATTTAAAAATACATGTAGAAACTTAGACAATAAAGAGTTTTGTAAAAAGTAAACAATACAATGCTAGTTTAATACTTAATATACAGTATACTACAAACATTTATAAAATATTATAATATTTATACTTATAAATTATGTTTGATAGAACGATACACGTGAATTCGCACATTTGTTAATAAATATGTAACCCTGTCATAAATTAGTATTACATTACTAAAAATCGTATTTTCACGATTTTGTTTCACTCGGTACTGCGTGGGGCTGATCTTGATCCATATCGTTGAGAGTACGGCAAATCGTGACTTTTACTTCGATTAGAGCAATACAAAATTGATACAACAATTAAGATGATTAGAAGGATGATGAAAAGCACTCCTACGACGACGGCGGCAATTTCGCCTTCTGTGAGATTGTACCATTCTATAAAATAAGGTTTCTTGTTAATACCATGACAATGTAAACAAAATGGCTTCTGTTTATTTCTATAACAATTTTTAAGGTGCTTTTTCACGCAGCTAATTATTTGCCGTGATTGAATTACCGCTTAATAAATACTTTATTGTTATGTTAGGCTTTGTTTAATAAAAAATTGTAACTAATATAACTTTTAAAAAAATGTCGGTCATATTTCAAACTATCCAAATAAGTTTTTCATATAAATTTTACAAAAATATATACGCTAATGTTACTTGAAAAGTGCATAATCTCGCTAAAACTTTAGCGAATAGGAATTAACGTATATTAGCCAGTCATGAATTGATGATTACAATTAAAACCAATTTATTAAAGTATTCATTGAAAGCTAAACTTTTCCAGCATTTTGCGAATATCAAATTACTCACTGCATGAATTGGCCTTTTACAATTTAAAATTTTGAACTAATTGAGTGCTGTTAGCTAAATTTTAAATAAATATTATGTTCTAAATTTAAGTAAAATCGTTGTTTTCGCGTCAAATTTAAATAATATTTGAATTCTCATGTTACAGCTTAAAATGCAAATTAGCAAAAAATTAAAAGCGTAAAAAATATATATGTGTGATAATGTATGCATATATACATGACATGTAATGAAAATCAAATTCATAGTATACTATGATTTAATAATTTTAAAAATTATTTTTTGTTCTTAAAATAGCAAGACTGTGTTAAATGTTGAAAACGAATGTAAATGTATATAAGGCCTAATAATTTTTCGTTGAACTTAGTCAGAGAAAAAAATTTTTAGACATACTTTAATTTCAGTAGGTACAAACATTTTATTTGGTTAACTCATTATTTCTGAATTATTAACAACACAATCTTGCTCTCTAATAGTATTTTTTGCATTCAATGTTTAAAGGATTCCGCTAAAGTCGAGAAATAGCCGTTGTTTTATGTTAGTATGTATTATGCATAACATTTTACCTCCAACGTCAATTCTTCTTGAATACACATTTCCCGCAACATCTGTTGCCGTGACTTCGACAGCCCGATTGCAGCAGTTATTAGAATAATAAAAATAAACGGGACTTGAGGTGCCGCTAGTGTACTGAGCACGCGGATAAATGCCTCTTGGAGCTGAGACTACGCTTTTCAGACCTGCAAATAAAAAGTAATAACAAATTAAAAATTAATTAGAACACTGGTCACATCGTGGAGTGCAAAAGGAATAATAATAATATCCTACCCGAATCAGAATCCTGAACCGTAATATCGACGCTCCAGTAGCTCTTCAGGCACTTTTCTGCATTGGTTCTACCCGCACAATTGTTGTTAAAGTAGTAGTAAATTGTTGGCCTCACGTCATCGAATGACTAAAAAGTAATTAAAATGTAGATCAATATATTTAACTATATAATGTATATATAAAAATAGGGAAACGTAAATGAAAAAATATATTTTTGTCACAAATAAATCGATATCAAATTCTGAAGTTTTTGACTCATCACGATACTGCATAAAAAGCACACACACACACGCACGCACACACACAACACACACACACACATAAACACACACCAACACACACCCACATACACATACACACGCACGAACGCACACATACTCACGGTATTATAATTTTCTCAATTTTAGACCTGTATAATATAATGGTTTTTCACCGTAGCTTCTAAAATATTATTGCAAAGCAATGTAAATTGATAAAAAGCATAAGTGCGATTGAACTAAACCTTCATAATTCTATAACTGATACTTATACTTTTTAAATTACGTATTCGAACATTTAGCATTATATAAATATTAGCTTACCCTACTTCCCGACGTCCGAACGTAAATATTGGCAGATTTTTCCAAATATTCTATGCCTTGAACTTGGAGTTTCACTGTATTCACAACTTCGGAGATAGTAGATGGTATTTGGATATCCACAGCTACAGTGATAGTTTGCCCTGGTGCTATCTCTATACTGCAAACCATTTATGATTCTTAAAAAATGAAGAATAGTGAACTTGCATATTTTTCATTTCTTAATATTCAATCGATATATATCGATATATATCCCGTAAAGTGTTCTTTAATAAAAAATTGTATACACATTTAAAACTTGGCAGATATGTTTTTTATATAAATTTTACAAAAAATATATATTGGTACCATTTAAAAAGTGAGCGTCATGTTGCTAAACTTTAAGCTCGGATTTAAGTGAATACTCGCCGTGAATATTTCATTAAAATTAAATAAAAGAAAAAGCTTTTTATTCACAAATAATGTAAAGAATCATCGTACATTAGCTCTAGAATATCTTATGTACATAGTCATGAGTTGATAATTTTCGTTTAAATAAATTTATTTAAGTATACGTTAAACGATAATTTTTTTCATCTTTTTACGAATAGACATAATTCTTTTTCATTCGTCATGATCTCTTAGCAAATTTTTATTTTGTATAAAATATTCCGTATAATATTTTATCACTATTAATTCATGAACTGAACAGTTCAAGCAGATATGTAATTATGCAAGCAAAGCCAATGACAGACAAATTATACTTACGATCCGTAAGGCGGCTTCACGGCGATCACCCAGAAGGGTGAGCTTCTGGGTACGAAATAGTGTCTGACCGTCAAAACGTGGTTATTGGTGATGTCGAAGGTGACCCGATGAATCGTTCCTGGATTGGCGACGAGGTTCGTGTTGGGATTAACGTCCACGATGAGATGCTTCTTGATCGGCAGCTCGTTGCTGTTCGACCTGCTCAAGTCGTCAAGTTCTAGGGATCCCCGATCCAGCATCCTGTCCTCTATGTGGTCCGTGTTCATTCGCGTGGTGATGTTGGCGTTGGGGTCCATCGTTTCAACCTCATTATTCACTGGTGGAAATCTGAATGGCTTTTGTCCATCCTACGATTAGCAGGATTTCGATTATTGAATTGATATTTATTTTTATTTTTAATGATTCATTATGCGTTTTTTGAAGTTGCACTTCAATGAGGAGTTATTAAAGTTTTCAGCCTAATGAATAGAGTAACAAACAACATTTGGTCATATTTACTGTTGTCTTTTTTTAACTTATGAATTCAAAAGTTAAAGTTCAACGTTTTTGAAATTTCGGTATATATAGATATATACTTACAATGTTATCTGACGTCCCTTTCGAATTTCTGTTCAACGCTAATTTCAAACTATTATACCTATATATTATATTTTTTGTTTAATTAAAGAAAATAAAAAGTGTAGCCTTTTTTTTCCATTATCTGCCAAAGTTTAACCAAACAAAAAATCACCCTTCTTGATACCAAGGAACATAAGTGATATTTTCAAAAATAATCAGTTATAAGCAGTTTTTTGGAAAAATTGCGTTATAAGCAGTTGTCGATAAATGAAGCGCAATAAAAGATGTTATACCAAAGCGATAAGAACGATTTTACTAAATTAAAAATAAATTATTTTATTAAACTTGCATCCATGTATATGGCAATTCCTATAATATTATTTTCCGAATATTAAGCACATTTTTCTCAAAATAGAAAGAAATACACTTATACCCGAAAGTATACCAGCCGCTACTATGTTTATTCATGAGAAACTAATCTTTTGACATAGCTATATTATTTTTTGCAATTTTATTGTCTATAATTATTTACTTATTTTAATTACGAAAAGTAATGTAATATTGTCCTGTTTAGAAATATATTTAGTTAACTCTAAATGGCATAGTGCGTTTCTTACACATAAGAATTGTACACGTAATTATTGTGCACAATTTAGCATTGGTCAAATATATCTATATATAATTTGACCAATGCTAAATTGTGTACAATAATTACGTGTATAATTCTTATGGGTAAGAAACGCGCTATGCCATCTAAATAATACTATTTTTTCATAGTGAAAGTAGAGATAAAAAATATGACATTTTCGACAAATATTTTGCTTTACCGTAGTCATATATATTTCAATAATATTGATTGTAGCTAACGCCAACGCTATATTTGTATCAAGATTCTATTTTCTTAACTCGATTCATCATGGATATGAAAGTGTATTTCACACTATTGCTTTTGTAGAATAATATTCTAAATTTTGTTCCTTAGTTGCGTCATAAAGTGTATCTGCATAAAGTTACCTGCTCGTCGGGCGATTGATTGTCTGCAGATATCATGCTTCCTGAAAATTCGCTATTCATTCCCAAATCGCCGAATACATCAGTTTGGTCGATGCTTTCGTCGAGGACTCTTATCTGCCGGGATGATATACCCGCGTCTTTATGCATACTCTACAATCAATTTGTTAAAATTTCGTAAAATTTTAATTTATCAATAAAAAATATGAACTACAAAGATTTTTAAAATTTGTATGATTTTACCTGTGAGTCATCGTCTTCCAAAGCGGGTACATCCACACCTATTCAAAAACATTAGAAATTTTAAATGCAAGTATGTTTTAAATCTTTTATTCTATTTAGCTCTCTGATACCTAACGTATTTTGATTCCCGTTATTACCTAACGAGAGTCAAAGTGACCTTTTCGTTCTTCTACGGTCTGTATCTTGGAGAGAAATGTATAAATTTCAATAAAACTTTTTTAAATTGATAGCTTATACAGAGACCTAAATGAATATGTTAGTTAGATTCTTGCAAGTTATAAATTATGAAAGTCATTATACAAAATTAATCATTTTTTTCACAAAATTTAAAAAAGTTTATTAATAATGTAATGTAACTTAAACTTAAAAAATAATAAAAGGGTTTTATACACAGTGTCCTCATATAAATATGGTCTTAAAAGTTTGTATTACATAATTGTAAGTTGGTTTAGTGGTATTACAAAGTAAGCACAGTCATCAAACAAATTATGAAGAGAAGTAATTGTATGTAATTATACCTATGAAGGTTGAATTATGACAGTAAGCATGCTACAAGATAACTCAAGTCTAGAGCAAATCTTTTATAACATTTTAAAGTTATATTTCTATATTTTCATTAAAAATTATCTATTTTACAGGACGAAATGTATTTAAATCTGAAAAAATTGTTTATTATATTTAGTTATAAACAATAAATATAGAGAATACGATGTTCATACAACAAAAATTTGTAATTTAGTAATAGAAATATTGTGATTGATAATTCGATAAACAAAAGCCACTTTCTTACATTTTTGAAACATTGTTAATCATTTTAGTGTCGCAACTCGAAGTCATGTTCGCTCGGTAACCATCCAAAAGGCTATATTTAATTAATTATCTACCTCATCCATCCCTAAACAAAGCCTCAATGAAATCTCCCACAAAGCCCTCTATCAATCGCCGCTGCACAAAGTGCACTCCATCGAGACAACAGCATCTGACGCATCATAGCCACCGCAATCTCTCATTCTCATTAATCTTCCCGCAACTTTTTTTCGGATTTCTCCGCGTGTGGACGCGCCTCCACGCGCAAGACAAACACAAACGCAAATACGCGCATGAGCTCGGTCTTGACGGCCAAAGGGCAAACTTTATACGCTCTCACTCGCGCTCGCGCGTAAAGTTGCACAAGCGCATTCGCGCAGCATGGCCCCGAGCCAACGACTCCGTCGCCGTCAGTCGCTGGCCGGTCTCTGCGCGACGCGGAAGCGCCTCACGCGACGTACTTCTCTTTATTTCGCGAGGGTATATACGTCGCGCGTTTTTCATTTTTTTGAAGCGCAGTTTTTGGGCGACTTTTCGAGTTGAGTCAGTTTGACTTTCGGAGGATCGAGTGAGTAGTGCGCGATAGGAGCTTTAAGGATCGTGTATATAGCCTGGTGTTTCTGAGACTTGACACTTGATGCAGACTGGTTAGTAAGAGATGCGCATGAAGAAATTATTCGAAAATACATCGAAATGCGAGTGTCGAGGATTGCTAAGTAGAGTGGTATTTATATCGATGGCAGGTTGCGGGGTTGTTATAATATCTAAAACGGTGCTTTGTAATTTGAGAATGAAGATTTTAGAATTCACGTTTTTATTAGACTTTAGCGTCATAGAATGAAAATATCATGGGTAAATTATGTATACCGTCAGGTATTGTATTGTATATACATAATTTGATTATAGATTGCCAAGAGTTAATATATTACTGTAGTTTCTAGCAAGTCTTACTATAGGTTTAATTCATTTGAATATACCTTTAGTAAAAACGAAATTTTACTAATAGAAGGTATAGCAATTTACTTTTAGGGTTTTGACAGTTTGTGATAAAATTACCGTACTTTCTGGTAAAAGTTGATAACTAATTTTAAAATTTACTATACAATTTCTCTCCCTGTACCTAAATATATATAATTACTTATATAGTTATATATAATTATTAACAAATTATTTTTTATAATACTTTTTAGATTATTATGCACATGTAAAAATTGTTTTACTTAAATAATATTTATGTATTTTTGCTAATAACAGGTTTTGGCGCAGGTTAAAATAATTTTATTAGGATTTTTTGTCGGATTCTGGCTGTAGAACCATAGGTTAATAAAAGAAAATTTTGAACAAAATGATTTGACTGCAATGACATGCATATTATAACAGTAAAATGAGTATCGGTTAGAAAATGACGTAAAATGATACAAATACTATTTGCGTATTCATAATATATCGCATTACTCTTCCTATGTGTGATTCCTATGATTTTAAGGCATATTATAGTCATACATCGGATGCTTATCATTCTGTAATTAAATCCATTGTTATATTACTTATGTTTTTAATAAAGCTTTTATATGAATATAATTATGCATCTGTTTTTGGAGGAAGTTGTTCTTGAGATCAATGTGTTTATAAAACTTTGAAATTCGTAAATAATAGTAATGTAGTAGAAGTACCATGTAAACAATTACGTAAATAGTGTTGACACAAACAAATAATTGTACTGCAATTTTTTAACAGTATATAATATATAGTAACAGACTACGAATCAGTAGTAGCAGACGCTGTGCCAAACTGTCTGTTTCTACTGATAAGAGTATCGCTTCTTTTTCATTATACGGTTTGCGTATCTAAGCTTTTATCATTTTTTAATTTCACCTGGCCATGCAGTGTTGATACATACATAATGACATTATAAAACATTTTTATATTTGTGTCGTACATATAATTACAGTGGTTATCGATTCTAATATAGTATTTATAAATATTTCAGTAGTTCATTCAAATATTTCAATATTTAATAGTATATATAATAAATAAAACTTCAATATTCTAAATTTTTTAATTAACTCTTTCAAAACTGAATTAAAGCTGGCCATGATACACCACTTTTTCAAATGTATTTTGACGTTTTATGGTCTAAATAAAAAAATTTGACTAGTTTAAAAAGAAAATTATTTTTTAACATATTCATGTATCTCTATTTAATAAATGTATATACATGTACATACATTTGAGAGTATATACATATATTCCTAATACTCCGATAAATTTTGAATATGTCCATCTTAAGAGACGCGGTGTCTGAAAAGTTAAATACTAAAGTATTTTTATAAATTCATAATTAAACAGAACTATTACTTATTGTACATTTTCTCTCTTATGTTGTTTATTATCATCTATTATTATTAGAGTCATATTATAATATTGCAATTACAATTAAATTTGTTTGTATAATAAAACAATCTTATTTTAATACAAATATGTCATTTTTTTATAAATGTATTTGTATTAAAATAAGACTGTCATTTATTAATTGAATGATTTAGTAATTGATTTAATTAGATAATTTAATTGAATAATCTATTAATTTATTATTAACCTTTTAACGTAGAACACGTGAAAGCTACATCATTGAATAAAGTTCATAGAAACATTAATTGAAAAAAAATTAAGTACCTTAAACGAAGGGAAAGTTGAAAAAAACTTGATCAAAATTCTCGAAAATAAGTAGAACAATTTAATTATGGTTAGACCCTATACCATATACATGGCGTTAAATGGGGAATGTTCATAGATGTTATCTTTTATAATTATTTCTTGACTCAATAAGGGATCTATTTTTTTTCTGTCATATTTTGACGAGTTTTAAACAATCGTTCTGGTTTCATAAGTTGTATTACACCCCTATAGAACAAAACTGTATGAAAACTCAAAATTCTATGTTTGTGTAAAACCAAGCATTCAAGGCAAAATTTTTCATGGTTTACTCGACTTTTATTATTGTACTATAGTTTCTCAACCTGTATGGACTAATTTTCAAAATGTATTATCAATTTTTTTCTCGTATAAGCTGTTTTGTGTGTAAAAATCGAGTCGCGGTTGTTGTAGTTTTGTTCTGGGGGTGCGATATATATTCACTCAGATGGCATATCAACTAGGTCACATATTTTCCTCTCCACAAATATCCAGACGGTCCATTCATATATCCAGACCCTCCTCAAAATCTCCCATTTTCAAATCAAAAAATAAATCCAACCTCTGCCCAATCTTACAAACTACTAAACACCACAAAAAAAATTCGAAAACAACTCACCCTCCGCCGCAAGGCGATCCAACCTATCCCGGGTCTCCGCGAACGCTGGCACTAGGGCCGACATCACGATCAGCCGGTACTTCTCGGCCTCTTTTACCCCCCTGATCCGGATGCGCCAGCCCCCTGGCGGAGGGTTGAGCACGTTGAGCCGCGCTCCCGCGGCGGACATGCGCGACTTTGGCGCCGTGCTCGCCAGCGTCAATCGCGGCGCAGCTGCTGCGGACGACCTGTCGAGCCTCGCGCCTTCCGCTGCGAAAATAAGTTTATACATGTAGATGCGAAAATTAAATCGCGAAGAGATACGTATAAGACAGTTGCGATTCGCGACGTGTGTATAATGGCCTCGAGTTGGGCCGGTTTGATTCGTCGTATACTGGCTAGTGGCGAGCGAGGGTATTTTCGGAGCGTTGAGATTTGATTGTTGTAATGTGCGCGGGTGGTGGTGAGGGGATTGTTTTAAATGTAATTGTGGTGCGAAATGGATTTTTGAGAGGGGCGGAGTGTTGTGGGAGTTTTTGTTTTCGAAGGGAAACGCGCGTACTGTGATGTTGTGTGGAGCGAAGTATTGGAATCGATATTCGCGGGTGAATTATTGAGGTATAATATACGTAATTCAGTATCTATGTTGTTCGGCAGAAGCACTTTTGCTAAAAATACTATTTATTTCTTTAACTCACTTTACTACATGAAAATTGTGTTTTTGTCTACTTTGTTAGTGTCAAAGAATTATTATTATTTTATGTCAAAGAATTGTTAGTGTCAAAGAATTATTATTATTTTATGTCAAAGAATTGCAAGGAATAAGAATTGATTATAAATGTTATTTTCTTTTTCTTATTTCTAATAAAATAGTCGTAAAACTTAGGCTGAGTAAAATATTTATCGTGACGTCACCGGTTATAACATTGTGACGTTAGGAGGGATAGCACGTGGTATCTACCATCTATTATCTTGCACGAAATTAGCTGAGAGATATATAGTATTGAAGGAAGAGATCTCGATTTTGGTACTATGTATTTCTCATATAAATAACAAATTGATCAATAAATAAAAGAATTTGTATTATAAAATTTATATTTAATTAATGATACCTAATATATTATTGCATTGTATTTTATTATATAGTATACATATATAATTAGTAGTAATAACACATACTTGCACTAAAAATAAATTTTCTATTCTTTGCTCTACTGTTTTTATGTAAAGCGAACAATGGAAAGAATTCTCAATTGATATAAATTTTATTATAAAAATTTTACATACACACTTCTAAATATATATTTTATTAATATGTCGACATGCTATTTAAATGCACTGCTTTTTAAATTAACAGTTTGAAAAAGTGAGCTTAGCTATTTTATAAGATCAAAATACAATTATGCTATTTCATAAAATTTGAATGTGTGTCTTTGTGGTTATATACAATTTCACTGCTTTTAACTGCCGTCTTTCTTGTCTCTATTTTTTAACATAATTTTTTTACATAACATGGTTAAGTTTATAAACTATACAACAACCACTGAATATTATTTCTTTTTTCTTTTAAACAGTCCAATAAAAACAGTTTTACTCTAAACCAGTTTTAAGTGCACTATATATTTTTAAAGTCCAACGAATTGTTCGAAAGCATAATCGATCATTTCGATTTCATTCAACATACCCGGAAAAAACTACAGCATCGATTTACAAAATGAGTCACGAGCCAAGGTCACCTCGCTTCTTTTCGCCTGCGACCGCGATTCTACCGCGCTTTCTCAAACCTCTCCATAAAAAAAACAGCAAAAAAGCATCGAAAATTTTGCAACTATGCAACGCATCGCGTCGTGCGCGGTTAATTTTAGGCCACTGTGACGTGAAGAATTCTATAACACACTCGTGCATGCTCGCGAGCTGCAGAAGTTCCTGTATAAGCAGCGGCTACAGTCCGGCGCTTGGCCTTCGCTTTGTTTCTTTAATGTGTTTGTACTTGAAGCGTATACACTTTTGAACCTGTGTTCTCGTACGCGCGGTCGATGCAGCCTGCATTCGAGGCGCAGATATATAGAGCGCAAGTGTGCAAACTTTAGCGAGGCTTGTTTAGGGGAGAAACATGCATAGAAGATTTCTATCTGTTTACAAACTTAGTTGAGCACGTGCCGTGTTGTTCTTTTTCTGGTGTGATGTATAGAGAATAAGGAAGGGCCTTTTGGTTTTTTAAAGTAACGTTTGCCTGATTTTTTTCTGAATAAATAGCATCGATTTTAACTGTTGTTATTTAATATTATTGTATATATATATATATATATATATATATATATATATATATATATATATATATATATATATATATATATATATATATTTAAATGTTAAAATCGTACTTTTTACTTGAAACTCTTTAAAACTGGAAGAGTAATTTTTCACTCAAATCGAGTGAATTCTCACTCTTTGGAAAAGTGATAAGTGGTAAACCAGTCGGCTTCGAGTGATTCACCACTTTTCAGAAGAGTGATATTTTCACTCTTCGCTAAGTGTGATTTATCTCTTGTGTTGGAGTGATAGAAAATATCTTTATAAAGCATAAATTGTGTAACTGATTATACTTTTTTATTATTATCTGTAAATACTTTAAAAACATTAAATCAGTTTAATAAAAATGAAGAGAAAAGAAAAAAAAAGAAAAATTCAACTATGGTGAAAATAGATCTAGATTCCTCAGGTTACTGTATCAGCTCTTAATCCACTAGACCAATAAGATTTAGGAGTATAAAAACAAAGTTTTCTGTATAAGTTTAGACAAATAAGGATATTACTTTAAACTAAGTGAATTAATATAGTTTATTAACTTTTTAATACTTGAGAAAAAGCAGATGAATTAAGAAACGAGATACTGCACATTCCTAACCTCAAAACCTCCAACAACAACTTTCACTCTTTGAAGAGTGATTTCAGTAGCAGCTACTAGATTACTCGAGATAAAAGAGTGATTAATACCACTCGCTTTGTTCGAGTAAAAAGTATCACTCCATTCGAGTGAAGTATACAGAAAAGTCACTCGAAGCTGATATTTCCCTTAACTACTTTTCCTTAATACTGCAGTATTAGTTAAAAAACGTACTTCCAGTATTTCTAGACTTGAAAAAAGCAGTTCAAGTATTTTATTCAAATACAATAGTACTTACCAAAATGTAATTAGATTACTTTTTACTAAACAACTTGTACTTGTACTAAAGACTTAGAAAAATGTATTTGAAGTACTTTTTAAAACTACAGCAATATTTGGAGAAGAGCTCTTAAAGTACTAATCACAAGTACAAAAAGATGAAAAGAATTTGTAAAAAGTTTTTGAAATACTTTAAGTTCGGTCAGTAATGAAGAATTTAAAATACTTCTTCCAAATACTTGTCACAAGTACTGAAGTACTTGCTCAGCAATACTTAAGTACTTTTTTTATGAATAATGCCCATTCACTGTCTATGGATAAATAAACTTGAATTATTATGGTTAATTAATTATTAATATTATTCATAATTTAAACAATAAGTAAATGCGTTTTACAAGGTTTTGTTTAACATTGTTTCTGGTAATAATTCTTTTATTAAAATTTGACTGTAAACTAGTAAGTAGTTAGGATAAATACCTAATTTTTTTATTATAATTAAACCATTTTACTCTCTCTTTTTGAGTATGTAATGGAGTAAACAATTACTTGACCGACCCTTAAAATATTTAATAGTACATTATGCAACAAGGGAATAAAGCTGAATATTATTCGCAAGGGTGGATATACTGCCCGATCTTGTGTTGCATATGGAACTATATTTCTGACTTAAATGTGGCCACTTTATTGACTTTTAATGAAAATTTATATTAATATTAATATAAATATATAATTGAAAAAAAGAGAGATAGCCAGAGAAACTGAAAATTTATTTTATTCCGGCACACGTGGGAATAAAGTGCGATTTTTGACCCACTTTTCTGGTCTATAAAGTGGGTATTATAGTTAAGACGTGAATAAACTATATTTTGACTTTATTTTTGTATTTTTAATTTATTGAGAAAACTAAATTATAAATCTACAAATAAAAAATATTGATATTAGATTTATTAATACCTATTTACATGGATATTAGAAAGCGGTTCTCTTATACCATCTTATTGTGGTTGTCATTCATCTTTTGTTTTAGGTTAAGCTATTTTTATAAGCACGAAAATGAAATTAAGAAATTTGTTATTCCGCAATTAGTGCTCAAATAATGTGAAAAACTGAATCATCTTTTAGCATATTGGTTTTGGATTAATTATTTATTGATCTAGAAAAAGGAAATAATGAATATCTTCCACTGAAAATAATTCGGAAAATTTATAGTAAAGTAATTGAATTTAAAACACGCAGTTTATTGTGTTTTTAGATCATTTCCGTTACTTCAGTATACCGTTTATTCAACAATAATTTCCCAGAATCTATCGCATTATTCTAGCATGTAATTGTTTACTCACCAATAGGCATTTTCAAATCAATCTTTGAAATGTTTCCAAGGACAATGGCACTTATTTCTGCTTGATTCGGCTGTACGAGAAAGCTGATTTCAGTCTCGTTCATGAGATTACTTTCGTCGACGAGCTTTTCCTACATCGTGAAAATAAGACATTTTCCAGATATTTTTGTATTTGACTTTCTTAAGTAACGTTGTCTTATCGCTTAAGTACATTTGTACAAAAAATCATCACTCACGTTTACAAAGTTTAATGATGAAGAACCATTATCGCCGAAGTCTTCGAGAATGTTGAGATTAGGCTGCAAGCTTTTTATGAATTTTTTTTCTACGTTACTAAAATTATCTTGAAGTCCTTGCGAAATTTCACATCCAATAACAATTGAAAACTGAAACGAAACGTACTTTTAATAAATTGCAGGTAATAAAGTATTTTAATGTATTGTTTCAATAAATTATTATTAATTAGTTCTCTTAATTAGTAACTGAAATTTTTTATCATTTTAAAAAAAAAATATATAGTTGTACAAATTAGAATTTTTCTCACTATCATTCCAGGTCATTTAAACGTTGCAGATTTGATATCGTTTAAAATCATTAGTTCGAAATATTAAACTATCATTATATTTTTCAATATAAGATTCTAATGCTTTAATAAAAAAAATTTCAGCGAAAATGTATTTCCTTAGTTTAAATATAAATTTGTTGAAGAAATGATTCATTCTTATTATGAAGCTTTGTTTTTGCTATCGATTAATTGACATTTAGATGCTTCGATTGTTTTCTGCTCTCGCTATAATCGTAACAACTTTATCAATACATTATTACCGTGCACTTGTTCTGTAGATTCTGGGAATCATCTGATTTGATCGATTTTTCCTTGAGTATTTCTGGCGTGAAGTCTTTATCGGGGATCGGGGTTGACCCCATCTCTATAAATAATAAATACAAAATAATACAAATGCGCTGGTTCAATGTTGTTAATCGCTAAACTATTTTTTATTATTCTTAAGGCTATCGTACACAATGATAATATAATTTGTTTGCCTACGTCAATGCAAAGCTATACTTTGCAAAGCAGTTTCCTTGATCTTCGACTTTCTTAGTACGAATTTCCGGTCAACAAACTTCAATGTTATAAACGTCATATGTTTATTTTATGGTATAATAGTGTGCATGAAAGTATTAAAGAGGCGGGGGGTTGTTGATATATCAATATATTGATACAGAGAGAAACGACACACTAATTCTTATTAATAAATGTATGAATTTTTACTATTTTTATTTGTAATGTTTGGACGTACTCGTATTTTATTAATTTTTACAATTTAGTTTAGTAATTGAAGGGCCGGATGCAATAAGGGGACTAGCGCTCGAAAACGCGTAAAAGTATTGCCCAAGCAGTGAATTTAGAAAATCGATCAAATTGAAATTTTAACAATTGATACACATAGGGAATTGATACACAAAACGCAATTTTAAGTTTGATAAAAATTCAATACATTTTTCTCTTCAACTCGTTGTAACTTCGCGTGCTTTTAATATTTTGTATTCAAACTTTAACAGTGACTTATAGTAAATTTTTTAATATATTACTGTCAAAATCTGCCATTGATACAATGAATCACAAAAGTTGTGTTACAAAATTTCGAATCGTAAAAACTTTCATCGAGAACGATGTTCATTATATATCGAAGAAATTTATTGAAAAGTTTTAATCCTTGATTAATAATGGTGAAAAAGTGAACGATTTACAAATTGCATGCTACTTCGGCACGCTCGATGCAGCCGGCTGTGCGATGAAGCGGACGCTCTGCCAACTACGCCATCATGATCCTTGTTTACTAAACTTCGAATCGTCCTTATAAGCTACACAAGGCTTTGTTTTTGTTTATGCTTAGGTATCTTGTTAATATTCATTAAATAATGATACACACATGCATTGTTGTAGTTCTAATTAACTTACATGTATTGATATAATCAAAATGATCTTGTATTAATTAAAAATATCGTAGTTAGTTGCAAAAGATTACAAAGTTTTAGAGGTTGGATTTTCTAAGTCGAGACCGGTTTACTAAAATATTTACGAGAATTTGATAAGTAAGTACGTAAAACTTACTTAAAAAACATAGTATTCTGATGAGATAACAAATATTATTTTAATTTCTAGTACTCTTTCCGTGAAGATAAATTTTTTTTTCTTAATCTTAATCATTTTTATTCCATATAACACTTCAAATATAATAATAAATTATAAAAAGTTTTTTGAATTATAATACGATATTTAGATTATGCAATAAATTATTTAATTATTTAAATAAATAAATTAAACAATAGGTACATTTTAAAAGTATAATACTTTTTCTTAAAATAAATTTGAAAAGCGTATTTTTATATAATAATGAATAGTTATGACAACGATGAAGTCATTTGTACATATATGTTGAACGCTTGTAATTCATTTACTTAAGGATTTCAAATTCCGAGAAACAATTTTTGAATAGTTAATATTGATTTTTTAAAGAATTCAAGATCATTTTAATCTTTAGACATATGCTAAATGTATTTATTGAAGTAATATTATGTACTTTCAAATGAAAATACCCATATTTTTTTAAATAAAATTTTAAAGAATATATTCATGTAGTGACGGATAAGGTATAAATTTATTTAAAAAAATGAAAACATTATTTAACATATATATGTGATTGCCAAATTTCTAATAAATTTGTACCCATTTCTATCCACTTAGTATTTTTGCTGTAATTTTCGATTATTTGAGTATTTCCACGAATTTTGTGATAGTCCAAAAATACATTTAATATTCGTAATAACGTAAAAAATTCGAAGTGAATCGTACTAATATCTTAAAAATATAAATCTTAAAAGGGTCGGTTGATGGCTCAAGTGGTTAACGCGTACCTCTTCAGACAACGTCCATTCAAGGGGTATGAGTTCGAATTCTCGTCAGTCCGAATTGTTCAGGGACATTTGAAGAAAATGTCTTCATGGATTTTTGGGTGGCGGAGATGGGACCTGCAACTCGCTACCTGGGTAAGGGCAGTGATGCCCGTGTATGTAATTAAAAATTATATATATATATATATATATATATATATATATATATATCTTCGCGCAATATTAGGAAGAACTCATGCGAATATAACGTGGTTCTTCGCACCTTATAATTGCTCATGTTTAGATCGCATGCTAAGGACTTTGCGATAATACAGTGAATCTGTCCACGCTAAAATAGCTAGATATTTCTCTTCTTCGGTCAAATTGATAATGGGTTGCCCACATAATAAATTAAATTAACATAAATTAGAAATATCGTTACCCGATTTGTGCTTCATCCCAAACTTCCAGATCAAATGAAGAATGCGAGGCGACTCATCCGTGACTGATTTGCTCTGAATGCAGTATCTAATTATAGAAAACAAAAATGCATTCTACAATTAACAAGGTACACTACTAGTTTTATCTTTAAGGGGGCAAGCTGGTGTTGATTCATAAATAGGTGAAAATCACTAAGTATTGTACAAATTTTATATTATGATTATAGTAGTACCAAGAAATAAATTATACTTGCTAAAAGGTATAAAAAAATCTAATAATTTTAGTGGTTATAGAGCAAAATCCACTCAGCGTACGCTTGATGACTGTTAAAAAATAAGAGAGTACGGTACTCAATAAAAATTCACTTATCACAACCTTGAATCAAATTTTCTACCATTCCACTTAAAACTAAAGAAATTTTTAAAATATGCTTCTTTCCTGATTAAATGCACTTTTTTTAAATTTTTTTTCTCTTGTTTTTTCATTTTTTTTATTTTTAAATCTAAAGATATAAGTATTACCTTTTTTTCTTTGAAGACAAACATTTTTATACTTTTCGAAAGGGGTTAAATTTAATGAAGAAAGAAACATATTTTATAAATTTCCTGAAAATTTCAAGTGGAATGGTTAAAATATTTATTTTTAAGTCTACGCTAAGTGCAATTTCTTGCTAAGAACATACTCTGTCTTATTCTTTCAACAGTCACCAAAAAATCGCTGGATCGATTCTGCTTCACAGACATTCAAATTATTACTTTTTTAAAACACTTATTACAATCTACAATATAGTTTTTTACTGTTACAATTACAATATAACATTTTTACGTTGCTACGTAATTTTCACTTCTTTAATTAAGGTTTAACGCAGACTCGCCCCTTCAAATAACGGTTATCGCAACCCACCGCAAACATTTGATGCGTCCCACACTGAACTCGTCAATGCTCTCTTGAAACCTCTGCAGCACCGCTTCCTCGTCGCTGCCCAAAAATCTCCACATCTTCGTAGGTCTCACGGACACTTCCGATGCATCGACTGCTTCACTTGCCGCGGCACAATCATTGTTATTAACAACGAAAACCAACACTCCGATATTTACTGCCAAGAAGCAGCGAAGGAACTTCGAAGCCATCGCCCTATAATTATGGTTTTTTTAATTCGTTACACTGAGAGAAAGAATTCTTTACTTTATATATATATATATATATATATATATATATATATATATATATATATATATATATATATATATATATATATCGCCTAATACGTAGCAATTAACAAATAAAACACAGTTCTTTAAGTTAAAGCATCTATTAATTTCGAGTCACAAATCGTTTGTATAAAGAATCTGGTGACTTATAACTAGAATCCGTCCTTCACAGTAAAAGTTTCTCGTCAATTGTATAAATACCGCGAGTAGGAAAATTTTAAATACACGAATTCTAATAACGATAAATAATTTATTTTTAATTTCTGCACTCGTACCAAAACTACTAAGAACAAATTTCGCCCTGGTTTACTATATTATTCTATATTCTCGTACTCGCGGGCGTAATCTCGACACACTGTCTGAAGTCACCGGCTGCTAAGCCTTTTACTTATAAGCTCGCTGTGCAACGTTGACGGAAGAGAGGAAGACGTCACTTTTAGCCGCCGCGTAAGAGTAAACTTAGGTGCAGACATGCCGGGCAGGTGTCCATTGCACAACGATGGTTTTCGACTTGTGGCACGAATGGTGCGCTCCTATATGTCGCATCCTGTTATGATTGCGCTTGGCTTTTCGTCCGTCTGTTTTAGGGTGTATGCGGGCTTGAGATCAGATAAAAGTGAAATTCTTCGATTTTAGTTTGATTGGTGTTTGGATTGAGAGGTAGGGTCGGTCAATGTCAATAATCTCAAATTGTGAAAAATGTTTGAACGAATTTTCTTAAGGTTCGATTTGAACGCTGTTAAGGAGGGTATTTCGCTATATATATGGCATAAAGCCAAAAAATGATATGAGAGTTTATAAAGGTCCTCGAATATAAATAGTGAAATGAAGAAGAATCCATAAACAGTAAAAAAAATATCAGAGTAAGATTCTATGCATGTATTTGACGATTTAATATTAAAATTAAAAAATAACAAATAATTGTCTATGTAAAGAAATATATTATTTTTTATAGAGCTGTGTATAATAAAATTTTTATAGAATCTTTGTAATTTTTTAACTTTGAAACCAATTTCCATTAACAATGCTGATTATTTAATCTTATGTTTTTAAAAACATACAATATTTTGAACTTATCCAAAGAATGTTATTTTAAAAAAATATTCACAAGAATAATTTTAAATTGAAGCATTATTTGTTTCTTAGGTAAAGCAAATCTATTTTAAAAGTAACACGTATCCTTTTATGTTTTACACTTCTTATGTATTTCCAAAGAATTCATACATTTCCGACACAAAGACACAACATTAAAAGGTATATAGGAATTTCTTAACAATTTTCTGAAGGCACTGACTAATCCCATTGCAAGCACAGTTCTAAGGTCGGAGATTCTTTTTTGGAGAAAAAGCGTGGGCTACATTTGGGCCTTTTATCAGAGCGAATTATCTTACGGTCATTACTAGTCGCGGATACAAAAAGCGGTATCCTGTTAAATATTGATTTTGCGTGAATTATCAGAGGGGACTTTCGGGTTATACGCGGCGACGACAGTTCCGCGGAAAAGTCGTCATCTTACGAGGTGGAAACACCGAACTTACGATAAGGCAGGAACTGACGTAGAATTTAAGGCTCATCTCAGGGACTCGAAAACGAAAGTGGAGTAAAATTTAATTTACTTAACAACTATAATCTTAATTTTTTGAACATTATTTTCATTATTTTGAGATATAATACATACTAAATATCGAATTTTTATGTATATAGGTTTATCGACAATTATAGAATTTACTGAAATTGTAATAAATAAAAAGGTATAAAATTAACTATCATTGCAAAATGTAAGGTATTAAGGCGTCATGATAGCAGAAATGTATGTAATTGTCTATAAATATATAATAGTAATTGGAGAAAAAGGTTAGCGTCTTTGCGCCCTGAAATTTAATAAGTGAAATAATATTTCACACTAACTTGTAAGAAAGTTTTTTTTTAAGGAGGCTTCGGCGTTTGGTGCCGTATCAAGTGAGGGGTACCGTAGGGGCACGTATCGCATGAATGCTCGTTGCTGCTTATTTTTTGATAATCGTGCGTATTATAGTCATACGTATATATAACAGTAAGAAATCGCGGTAAAGTCGTCAGAAAAAAGCGATAAACAAATTTTATTAGTTTTACCGGGGCGCCTGATTTGAATGTGACGTTCCTATCGTTGTAAAACTGGCAACGCCGCACATTCGGTAGAAGTACTGCGCCGACTTCACCTTTACATACCGATATGTCATGTGCTCTACTTCATCCTCAATCTGGCGTGTTGTTTTTGTACCGGCGACTGTTAGAAAATGCCTTATAATATCGTGGTTGTGTGGGAAAGCAGAAAGGCAAATTTATTAGGATAAAGGAGAAAGACAAAATAGCAAGACTGTTGACAACTACAGATGGAAAACAAGGAAGGTGCAGATGTACAGAGATTGAGGTTAGTTTGCAGTTTGTAAATATTGGAGATTAAATATTAATTCACTCTAGCATAGATAAAAAGAAATATTATACATATTGTATCAATAATATTTAGAGAATGAGACTTCTGTTTTTCTTCTATGACCAATTACTATGAAATCTTTTTCTCTTTTGATTTCAAATAAAACTTATAGTAAAAAATAGTTATTGTAAGACTTATACTAAATAATAGATTTATTTTATTTACAGGTATCTGAAAATGTTGACGACGAAGAATCAAAATGTTTATTACAAGGGCGTACAATCATTGAAAAAGACACTTTGGCAGAGAATATGTGGTGTCGTGCGTGTGAGAAACCATTGTCTCTCCGTTACTTACAGCATGAGAAAATCAAAGGAATAGTGTGCAAATGGCTTATAAAATGTCACTTTTGTGGTATCATTGTAGCTGTAGAAACTGGGAAGAAATCAAATAATTACTTGTACGATATTAATCTCAAATCAGCTATTGGTAGGTAGATACTGTGAAATTAAAAGTTAAATAAAAATTAAAAAATAATTTTAATATTGACAGGTATGCTTGATGCAGGTATTGGCGAAACTAAAGTAAATACCTACTTATCAGCTTTAAATATCCATACATTCGATGACAAAACTTTGAAGAGACATGAAAGATATATAGGCAAAAAAATTGAGTCTTTAGCGAAGAAGTCTTGTGTGGTAGCCTTAGAAGAGGAAAAATCGTCAACTCTCGCACATCAAAAGGAGAAGTAAGTTCTCTTGGATAGCCACATTTATTGAGCTATGTAATTATACAAAGTGCATTAGAATGTATACACGTGATCAATTTTTATATACAAACGTAATTTATCTTAAATAATTGTACTATACAAATTCATATTTACAAATATTTTACAATAATATGATTAATTTTAAGCACATTATTGTAATTTTTAATTTTAATAACTAAATAGGTTACAACAATACGATTAATTAATTTTAAGGAAAAACTTGATTACTTAGTTTACAAGAACGTATTCAGTATGTAATCATGTTATTGATTTTATATACAACTATATTTTTCTATTTACATTATGACAATATAATAAATTTCATGTAAAAATATGTTATTTTTATAAAACATTCTTCAATCCATCCAGATTCGTTAAACATTATCCTTTATAATTTATTTTTAATATAGCAAAGATTCTACGATTGAAGATACAAACAACAATGTAACTGAGCTAACAGGATCTTTTGATGCTGCATGGATAAAGAGGTCTCGTCAAAATAACAGTTATAGTGGTACACTGCAATATCAGTTTTTTTAATGAATTGAAAATGATTTGATAGATTTTTCATAACATTTATTTATTATGTAGGTCATGCTTCTTTAATAGGCTATTTTAATAAAAAAGTCATTGGGTATGCTTGTCGCAATATCTATTCTAAGCAATGTAAAATGAATAAAAACAAAAATCATGATTGTAGAAAAAACCATAGTGGTTCTTCGAAATCTATGGAGGCCGATATGGCTGTGGAGCTAGTTTTGAAAAACGATGATCTAGTCAGGGCAGAATGTAGAGTTAAAACATTGATAGGCGACGACGACTCATCTTCCATCGCAGCTTTGAGACGATTATCACCTTATACGATAATAAAATGGTCAGATTTTAATCACGTTTCAAAAACGTTTAATTCGAAGTTATATGATATGAAACTAAATGCTACTCTGAGAGATTATTTTTTCCAAAGTTTTCACTATATCAGTGAAGAAAAATAAAGGAGATGAATTGAAAGTAAAAGTCGCACTAGAAAATATTATACCTCATACATTTGGAGAGCATCAAAATTGTGGTTTATTCTGTACACTAGAAGATGATGGTACACATAAATATAAATATTTTAAGGATGAAAAGTGTTTGACAGATCTAAGTTTACGAGAACGATTAGAAAAAATAATACAGCCATTTATAAAAAGCGCACCACAGATATCACATTGTGCATCTAGTCAAGTGAATGAGTCATTCAATAATACAGTAATATCAAAGCATCCAAAATCAGTATTTTATGGTGGCTCAGAGTCACATTGCCTTCGAGTAGCTATTGCCGTGTGCCAAAAAGATCTTGGACATACTTTCATTGTTCATTTGAATAAAGAACTGAATTTATCTCATGGAAGTTTTACTACAACTTTTCGTAAAAGAAAACAAGATTGTCGCTTGCATGAAATAGAAAAAAAGCAAACCATTCCTAGTAAAAAACGGCGCCGTATTTTGAAAAAAGAAAGATCGTCGAGAAACTGTGTAACAGAGAATCTCGAAGGACTTTCGTATCAGTCTGGCTGTGGATATTTGAATACTTCAGATTTGATCGACGAAACTCTCCTCATTGGTTATAATCAGACAGTTTTTATTTTTTATTTTTTATTTTTTATTTATTTGCTTTTAAATTGTATCATAACAAAAATTATTTTCTTTTAAGATCATTTTGACATCAAAGACTCGGAAATCGTTGTATTTGACATTGAAACAACAGGACTAGCGAAAACAGATGAAATAGTTCAGGTAACTTTTTTTATAATCAATCATGATGCGTTTTTTTACACAAACTTTTAATATTGCTATTATTATTTACATAGATTGCGGCCGCCTGTGGAGATAGTTCTTTCAATATTTACATAATGCCAAAAAAACCAATGAATGAAAAAGCGTCTGAAGTAACTGGGATCGAAATTCGAAACGACCAAATGTATGTCAATGGAACAGCTGTGATAACGTTTTCACCTAGAGAAGCCATTCTGAGCTTTTTATATTTTTTGAAACTTCAAAAGAAACCGTGCATACTAATAGCTCACAATAGGAATACATTTGATATACCTAGAATACTCGATTTAGCTAAATCACTAAGTCTTATGAATGAATTAATGTTATTTGTCAAAGGTGTATGTGATTCTTTACATTTATTTAAATCTCGATTAACTGACCGAAAAAAAAACAAGATATCCTTTAAGCAAACTGATTTGGCAAATGACTATTTAGATAAGACTGATATAATGGATGCTCATAATGCATTAAACGAAGTATTAGTTTTACAAAAATTATTGAACAAGATATGTAACGATGATAAGACTGTTATAGTACAAAGTACTACAAGTATTGAATTCATGTTGAATTCTAAAGCTAGGTTACAAAAAACCAAAGAAAATAATAAATCTTTATCAGATTTACAAATTTCGAAAGCCATGAAAGGAAAAATTTCAAAGGCCGGTATCAATAAGACGATACTTCAACAGGCTTTTGAAACAGGAGGCTTGGATGCATTGACCATCCTTTTGGGAGAAAATTTAAATAATAAACCGCGCGTTACAATGAATAAAAAAATTATTAAAAGTATTTTTGATCAGTTGAATGAAAGAAAAAATGAATAACTGTGATTTCATAGAATAATGAATGTTACCATAATGTTAATAAATATTTATTAAAATGCTCAGTATTATCGTTTTATTATTTTTCAATACCTACATTATTTTTTAATACGAAAAATAGAAATTTCTTCCAGAATCAATTCTGCGTTGAGATTGATCTTTTTTTATTCATAAGGAATATTTTAATTTCAATGTCTTTTTACGTCTTATGAGTTTTGTTTTGCATGAAAAGAACATTTAAAACGCTTTTTATTTATCCATTGGGATTTATCATATACTTCCCTTTCAGCTCGTTTGAATTGTACGCCATCTCATCGATGCGCTGTTGCCAAACTTATGGCGCATGCGCATTAGCAGTAGCTGTGAAATAGGATTTTCGTATTTCGTACTTTTCTCGCAATTTTCTCTTAATTGAAGTCGTCAGCCCTATTTTTTTATAAAGCTAATAGATTCCTCGGAATCTAAAGTATTAGTACATATTTGATTTATGGGGACTCGTGATTTTATTCCGGAGTATTAATCGATTTTCATGAGGAGTCCCATAAGACTACGTGTTAAAATTCGATTTTTTCGGCAGCGATTTTCTCGAAAATAACATCGTCAACCCTGGTATTTCTTTTTTCTAAATGAATCTAGCATACTTTATTCAGATAATCTCCAAGTTTCAGAGCCGTTTGTGATTTTTTTGAAAAACGCCGATGCCTCCTTAAATAACTAGATAATGTTCTTAGAAATAAAAATTAATATATATTTCTATTTATCTACGATTTTATTATTTTATAATAAGGGATGCAGGTAATGTGGATGTGTGTAATGTGCCCACCTACACGATATCTCGGTGTATGCGTCATTCTGGGGCGCCGTAACTCCTACAGTATATGTATTGTGTCAATAGATGTTCAGAGCCTCAGTGACCCTGCTGTTAGCACCCTCTAATTATAAGATACAGTGTCATGTTTACGGGCGAAAGCATAAAAATTCTGATTTCTTAGAAGTGCATGTATGGAAAGAAACCACTCTCGTCATCAGCGTGCTACGAGCGAAAAGAAACGTACATACAAAATTGTAGCTCTTTTACGTACTTTAAGATGCATGTGTCAGTATTTACCGTAGAGTGTATTTTCGATACGAAAATTGCAACTTTCGTTGACGTCTATCGGTTGGTAAAGTGGCCATACAAATGCATTGCAAGACAAAAGGCAATTGCCGCCGATAAAAACGGCGATTCCTCCTTTAAAATTTCTGGGCCTATACTAAGCTCAAAATATCGACACCAAGGCCTACGCTACGGCACCATGTAGAATAATACATAAAGGAAGTGTCTGCTAGACTAGCTTAACTTTCTGAAGCACTTACTGTACGACTTTACCATAAGAACTAATAGGTGGCCACTTTACCAACAGTGTTGATAAAGTGACCAAGTTTTAACTACTGAGAACCTTAATTAAAATTCATAGAGTACATTTTTTTGCAAAAAACTCATGAGGTATTAGAGTTAAAGGTTCGGATAACATGTCTCAATAGTTTTCGAAGCCCCAAAACCCGATATATATCTACTGGGAATCGAAAGTTCCTTAAGGTGGCACTTTGCCACCTTAAGAAACCTGCACCCCCTTTATTCTGATATAATCCGTTACAATTTCGTAAACGTCAATCAATTATGTGGCTTCCCGGAATAATCACTTAAGTCCATTTTTTTGAAAATTGAGTTTTTAGTAATTTTGGTATCTACGTATGGTGTACTTTCAGATAAAATGTCAAAAGTTGCAAAAGTTCGTATAATACTTTCTTTTTTTCATAATTTATTCTTTTCTTTTGCATAGCTTAAATGGCAATTTAAAATTTAAAACCTCAATATCTCGAAAACTCAAAAAATGGACTTAAGTGGTTATTCCGGGAAGCCACAGAATTATCTTTGTCCCGTGATAAAATGTCGAGATCTGTAGCAGCGCTTTTATTTGTACTTTTAATAATTTTATAAGAACTTATAGAGTTCAATGATTTGAATGTATATGATATTTTCAATTATGTGAAAATCAACCTTGAATATTATTTTATTCTCGAATACTTACAATAGTTCATGATTTACAATGTTTTACCATTTTAAAAAATATTGAAAATATCCCTTGAATTTTACAACGTAAAACTTATCACAAAATAGTATCTACAAATGGAGTCACTGATAGACATAATGTATTAATAAACTCACTAATCCATTCTTGGTATTATACATATGTAATGAAAAGGCAAAACAGCTTCAGTTAATTTTTTAAAATGTCGACATATTGAGGTTTGAATATTTGAATTGCCATTTAAACGTATGCAAAAGAAAAGCCTATATTTATGAAAAAGTAAAGTAATAAATTACCTTTTACAAATATCTACTTTTTTTATATGGAAGTATGCCATGCATAGATACCAGAATCGGTAAAAACATAATTTCCAAAAGAAGTGTACTTAAGTTATGCTTTGAAGCCACAGATATGATAATCTCTACTACTTACAACTTCTTTAAAATGCTTATACCTATTTGAAGCAATCAAACAAATCGCAGATTGCAATCGATATACAAATGATCAATATTTAAAAATCATGAATTATAAAGTTAGTAATTTAACAAATATTATACTAGTTTTATTAAAATCGAAAAAGTTACAACAAAAAACACTCGATTATTTTTCATTCTTTCACCCCTCTATTAAAATTCACGTCAACAAACAGTAAACACACACCTAACCTCCCTTCTAAAAATTCTCGTTTTCCTCCGCAGATCCCGTCCCGGCAGCGGAGCTCGACAGTTTCATCGGACAGGCGCCTCCATCAGCAACCTCTCCGTCATCACCCCTGCCAATCAAAGCTTCGCCCAATCCAGCCCTATCCTCACCACAAGATCCAAATCCTCAACCTCCAGCTCCTCCCCAAAAGCAAGGTTACTTCACGGCCATACTCTCCTCGCTCCCAAATCTCTCGTTATCAGCGATCACCGGTGATAGCCAACAACAGCAATCTCAACTCCAGCAGCAGCAGCAGCAGCAGCAGTATAATCCCAGTGTAATCGAGCCTCCGAACTCGGTTCATGGCTCGGCGCAGAGTTACTCCGCGGCTCCTTACGGCAGCGGCCCGCCGAATCCCTACGATTACCGGGGCCCGGGCCAGCCGAATCAGCAGCAGCAGTATAAAGGTGTAGGTGACTTTAATGCCGGGGCGCAGTCGCCACCGCAGCTGCAGCAGCCGCCGTCACAACCGCCACTCGCTGCTGTGCCACCCAGTGGAGGTAATTGTTGGGTTTGAAATGAGTATTTTCTTTGTTTTGTGCACTCGTATACATTTTGTAGATTATGTACAATGACGAATGAAACAATAAAAAGTGTAGAATAGTGTATAAAAAGAACAAGAAAATTTATGATAGTATAAAAAAGTTTTTAAAGGAGGATGCTCATGGTGGACCTAAAACATTGATGAGGACCTATAAAACTGATATGAACATGAAGAATTTATATAATCTTAAGCATTAAACAAAAATTCCCGTGTATATAAAGTGAAAAACATTAATAATAATTAACTCTCTTAATTTTTACTACCTAATGCATGATGAAATCTTGATTTTTTTACTTATTTTTTCAGTTTTTTTTTTTATGTTTATATTTTGACAAACTCTAAACAATAGAGTCAGTTTTGTACGTCCCCTGACTTACTACGTATCCGTGGGCATTCTTCTTTCAACGATTTTGAAAAACATGTTTTCACGTCCTTTAAAATATAATAAGCACCTGCAAATCAGCTATAATTAGATTAAAAAAGTACTTCTGAAAAACTTGTAGAGATTTGAAGCCCAATTAAATAAACTCAAAGAATAATTAATATTTGTACGAGATATACCGTGTTATAGTTCCTTTGTATGACGTCTTCATACTAAAACTTCGTTTAATAAATTAAACTAAAATTTTATTTATAAGTAAAATTTGGTCTATAATGGAGGACTTGTATGAATATTCTTTTCTCGGCGAAAGCTATCGTATAAATATAGACAGGAAGTCAATTTCTAGATTTGTTTCAATTAAAAAAAAGTAATTTTCATTCGTTAATTTTTTTTATAATAGAATAGTGACGGTTAACTTTACGAACCAATATTTTTATAACGTGTAACTTCTATTCAATCTAATACAGAACGATAAGGGTTGTCGTTTCACATTTCTAGTGAAAGAATTAATGATAATTACAGTTTTTATCTCATTAAAAAACTGTTTTTTTTTTCTTAAAGTGAAAATATTTTATGAAGTAAAAACATCTGTCCACTTTAAGGATGCTTCTACTTTGAATTCGCTGTATCTTCTTTAACATCTAAAGTACATTGCAGAATTTCAAAAAGTTTACATAGAAAAAAGTATAAAACAATAGCCAAATAGGATACAAAAAAATCATGCAAGTTCCCTATTCAGCGCAATCTCTGCTCGTAGACCATCTCTCACGCCTAACCCTTCGCATTATCTAAAAATACCCTTCTCTTTCAGGAGTCGGTTCGTACCGACTGGGCAACCAGCGCCGCCTGAAGTACGCCCCACCGCCGGACCTAGCGACCTCTGCCTCGCCCGCTCAGCACTTTCAACCTCCTCCACAGCCGAACTTCCCCGCTCAACCGAACGTCCCGGCCGCGCCCCCGACCTTCTTCAACCCCAACGTCCAGCAACAGCAACACCAGCAGCAGCAACCGAATATATTCAATCCAGCGGCAGTTGCGAGTCCGCGAATCGACAGCCAGAGTCCGCTGTCCTCGGGGCCGCCGATCGTCAGCGGACCGCCCTCGAGCCAGGGCAGCTCGCTGCACAGTTCCTTCAGGAGCAGCCCCGCGGCGACTCCGCCGATCGGCTTCGCCTACCCGATCAGCAGCCCCGTGGCTACCTCGCCGATTGGCCCGGCTTATACGGATAAAAAAGGTTAGTATGCGGGGTTATTTCTTTGAATTGATGCATTAAGCAAATGCGAGAAAATGGATGCGGATTAACTTGAAGTGATCAGGAAATCTATAGAAGATCAATAAAAACTTAGGTTTAGCAGGAGTGTATTATTTTTAATGAGCAAATGCATTGAAATTCAGTCGCAATTTTTCGGGATGTTATGCCCTGGGTTAAGCCTAAAAAAATAGTTTATTTTCTAGTTCAGAAAACTTTTTACGTATGAAAGCAATCATTCTAAAAATTTGTATACTATCAATACTTAATAATATCTTAAATTTTACCGTTGTAAAACCTCAAAATATTGATCATACACGTCACAATAAATCACTATTTTCAATACTATATTTATTAAAGGAACTTTGTTCCTCACACGATTCTAGGTGACATAATGAACGCAAATGTTTTTTCTACGGTTATTCGACTCCTTTTGACACGTATTACAAAATAAGCGGAGCACTTTTTCGATAATTTTTTTTATCTTTTCTTTTTCGTAAATCCAATCAATTTTTTGAAACATATATTAAAATTTTGTTTTCTAAAAATTGATTGTAACTCCGAAAAAGAAATAATAAAAAAAATTTTAACGAAAAAGGGCTCCGCTATTTTTGTAATACACTGTGACTCACGGCACTGAGAATGCGGAATATTTCGGCACTAAGATTTTTCTAGGGCCGCCTTTATGTTTGTGCGGGGCTACACGTTCCAACTTTGCGGAAAAAGTTTCATGATATGGTTTAAACCGAAAAAATATGATAGAAAAAGTTTCATTCTAATGTTTAAGCCAACAATTTCAATAACTAGATTCAAAAAATGTTCAAACTGAAAAACTGTAATAGAATAGTTTATAAAATAGAATTATATAATTTTATACAGATTTTTATATAACAAAGCATTATTTAAATAATACTTCATGAAAATCAATTTCACTGGAAATATTTGATTATGGGGAAGGTACGCGGGAAAGTTATTATTATGATTTAGATGCGGTCCTGGTGCTCGACACTGATTGGCTCGCGAAAATTCACAATGCCGGGGGACAGCTGGTCGCGAGTTTCACAGTGCCGGGAGGTACTGTACATGTCAAAAGGAGTAACCGTGGAAAGAAAAAGTTTCATCATATCACTTAGAATCGTGTAGGGAACAAAGTTCCTTTAATAAATATGGTGTTGAAAATAATGATTTATTGTGACGTGTAGGATCAAGATTTTGAGGTTTTACAACGGTAAAATTTAAGATATTATTGTGTTTTGACATCATACAAATTTTCAGAATGATTGCTTATAAACATAAAAAAAATTTTGGACTCGTAAAAATAAAGTCTTTTTTTGGGTTTAACCCAGGCCTGCCCCCTTAATTCATAACAGCCCGAAAAATTGCGACTGAATTTCAATGCATTTGCTTTCAGAATGCACTAATCTACTGAGTAGCAATTAGTAATATTTTTATTCCTACATCAGCAGCAGTCAGCAGTCCAGTTTCAACTTCCTCGAGTTTCACCATCAGTGCTCCACCCGTCAGTCAGCATCACCACCAACAAACTGCCTTCCCAACCGCGCCCCAAGCCATCCCATCTCGATTCCCGGAGCCAGCGACACCTCAGAACACCCCGGCGGACGTAGCCTTCTCGGGCTTCAACGCCTACCGCCAGCAGCAGCAGGCCGCCCAGGAGGCCACCGCCGGACTCTCCAGTGCCTTCGGCGGCTTCAACACCGAGCCACCTAGAGCACCCCTCCTCCAATCCACCGGAGGTCAATTGGAGGCCATCAAGGAGGGCGCCCCTGCAGCCGGCTCGGACAAGACGTTCACGCCGATCTCGGCGGCCAAGGTCACCGAGAAGCTCGAGAACCTCATCGCCGAGCAGAACGACGACACTCAGTCGGTGAAGTCGGAATTATCGGCCGAGGTCGCCACTATAACCTCGAAGATACCCGAACCGGGAAACGAGCCGGAGCCGACGACGGAGGAGCTCACCGAGATCGATTTGAACGTCAGTGGGAATTCCGATATTTTGGCAGTCGGTAACGAAGTAAGGTTCGACGTAGCGTCGGAGACGTCGGTGCCGCCGTCGCAGCATCGGAATCAGAATTTGGATTCGTTCACGGTGCCCTCGGCGACGAGCTTCTTCGTCAATCCGCCGACCAGCAATCAGAACGTGCCGAGCTTCTACAGCACGCCCTTTCAGGCCCAACAACCCATAACCGATCCGTTCTCGTTCATTCAGGCGTCCTCGTCCTCGGTGTCAACCGTCACAGATTCGGCGAGTTACTTCAATAATGCGGCGAACCTGTCGGGTGCGAAGATCGCTGGCAACAAGCAAAGTCTGAACGTGGCCGCGAGCAGTCCGCCGATCGAGCCGATCTCGAGCTCTGGTACCGGTGGGCATGTGGACTTTATGCCACAGTCGATTTGGGAACACAATCAGTCACAGGTATTTTTAATTAAACTTTCTTAGTCTCGCTCTGAGCTCTACTCGCTTGAATAATCTTACGAACAATTAATAAGAATTCAAAAAACAAATTCAGTATTATATAGTTATTAATTGAACATTTTGTTCATATAGATTTTTAACTCGTCGTATACACTATACAATTATGCGTCTATGGAACCCAAGAGATTTTTTACAATGCTTTATTTCTTTTTATCCAACAAGATAACATTTATTCAGATTCATGCGATAATCGCATGCAGCAGCTACGCCAATACACCGGACTCTCGCTTGCAAGTATTGCACGGTTGAGTATAGCTATATTGGTGTTGCTGCTGGATGCGATTATCACGCGAATCTGATGCGAATTTCGCACACATATCATATTCTCAAACTATATTCCCAGTCACTGCACCTGCAGTAAAATAGCAAGGATTCATACGAAAATAAGTTAGAGATTCTACTTGCTATAATAGCATCTTTACTAAGCAAATTGGTGTTTATTTTTATCGTCGGGTAGTATTAACCTTCTCTGGCCAAATATTTTTCTGCAAAGAAATGTAACGAGGTGTAAAAATTTATAAAAAAAAAACATTTGTAAAATAGTGTCTAAAATCGTACAATTTTACACTTTATTACAATTTTTTACTTTATTATTACAATTCTTTATGCCATATTTCAAATTTAATACTTTTTTATACACTACCTTGCAGTTTTAACACGTTTTACACTTTTCTTGCAATTTTTAACTCATTTTTTGCATTTTTTAACACATTTTTTACACTTTTAAACACTTTTTTCTACATTTGTATACTTTACAACATTATTAGAGTTTTCTTGCATTTTTTACATGATCAATTTATTCAAATAGAAAATACAGAAAGAGAAGAACGTACAATGCACATTCATTGTTGAAAATACAGATTTTTTGTTACACTATTTTACACTAATTACTTATCTATAGCTATTTACATTTTTCATCACTTCTTTCAACACTATTATACTCCCGCCATGTTTTCTTAAACCCAAAATGTGACTCCTTACAATTGAACGCTCAAACCCCAAAGCTAAACCAATACCTCGACTGTAATTCCAGCAGTCGCACTCAACGGTGCTGAACCCGGTGTACGGCGCGCCGGTCCAGTCGGCGCCCACTTTCTTCAATCCCTCCCAGTTCCAGCAGTGCTCGCAATCATTCCCGTCGACGCCGTCGAATCCGTACGCCCAGGCGCCCATCGGCAGCAACAGCGGTAGGAATATCGGCATCGGCGGTCCCACTTTTCAGCAGCAGCAGCAGTTGCCAGCGCCTGTGTCGCTGCCGGACAGTTTCAATGCCGTGCCGGAGCCAACGGGATCGGCGACCCTCAGTCCCGTGCAGATGTCCGTTGGCCCGTTGACGACGAGCCGCGCGTCACAGGAGACGGTGCCTCCGAGCTTGCAAAAATTAGTGAGTGCATTGAGCGATATTGAGTTTGGTGACCGTCACAGTGCCAGTTTCTGATCAGCTCTTGTTCCAATAGCAGTAATCTTTTGCTTAACGTTTTTAAACATTAAATATATCATATTTAGATAGATAATGATTATGTTTGGAGTTTTAAGCCCTTAATTATTTACAATAAGTTTTAGGTAAGAATGTGTGTGTAAAACATTATCATGAATTTGATCCAGATCAGGAACTGGTGCCGTTTTGCTAAGCATGCCAGGATGTGAGACTTGTTAGATCATGTTACTACTACCATCTTTGAATTTAAAAATTTTAACTGGAGATTCGAGGGCAGTGATATGAAAAACTCCTAGATAATGAAACACATGCTCAAAATATCCGACTGTTTCATTTCCGTCAACCACATTAAAATTCAAAATAGTTTTTTTTTATTTGTAATAAAAATAGAATATTCTTGAAGGAAGTAGCTAGATATTCGATTTGTCATATTGGATCGGTTATATTGAATTTTAAAATTCAAAAATATAAAAGTATCCATTGAAAATTTAATTGCTGCACCGGAAGGACATTCTTATTAACACTTTTGACTAGTTTCTTTTGTGCGGATTTTTCTGTTGATGGCCTAGAACGGATTAATTAATGCGGAGAAAATAAACTTAGGGTTTTCGAAAATAAAGTACTTTGAAAGATATTTGGAGCGAAACAGGGTGAGATCAGCGACTAATATTGCCATCAATGTAATTAAATTACGCAGACTATAATATACGAAGCACACACATAGCTTGAATGGCGAACGAAAAAATAACATACAGGATCCTAAAGAGAAAAGCAGTAAATAAAAGACCCCTAGGTAGACCTAGATGATGTTAAGGAAGATAATATTAAATTAGACTTAATAGAATCAGAGCACGAACAAACGCCGTAGATAGAATAAGCGCGAAATAGAGAAAAAGTACATACATTCTTGTGTTGATGAATAAAATGGATTACGTTATTCTATTTATTGAAAATAAAATGATTGGTTTATCATTATACTTCTCGAATATTATATCGACTTTATTCCAATATTTAATTATGATTATTATTTTAGGCAGCAGGTCTTCCAGAAAAACAAATGCAGTACCGCCCGGTCTATCACCACTGGTTCTACCGCCGCGAGGTGGAAGCTAAAACACTATGGCTTCCATTCTCGATGCACGACAGCCTGAATCTCGAGGATATTCACAATTCGAACGAGATCAGTCCAGAGACGAAAGTCGCTACCGACGGAGGCAGATACGATGTAGAAATTTTAAGGTAAAATAGTAATGACACGTGAACATTTGTAAAATACAAGACGTCGTTAAAACTGAAAAACAATATAAATATTGAAAGTTTAACCATTTTTTACTTTTTAACTGAAACTGTTGATTCTTGTTTAGATGAAAAAAGGTTCCTTAAAATGTGTTTAGGAGATGTATGAATAATTTATCGCTTTTTGTTAATCCATAATACTTTTAGACGATCAAAGAAAATTTTAGCATCAACTTTAACGGGGTGATTGTAAAAGCAATTTTTTTACGGATATACTTGAGACTTGCAGGAAATTTTACAAGCATCATTTTTTCAAATGTAAGCGTAACGTCATTTGGATAATGGAAAAAAGCTCCATTCTGCAATTTGTACTAAATGCAAAAAATTTGTACTAAAGAAATAAAGTTTTAATCTAAACTTAACTTTCAGTCAATTTCAGACGATTCTTTAACAATTGCGAATATAACTCTACACGCTATATATACAATTTTTTATATAGAAGCTTATACACTGCTTGAACGTTAAGACTATAATTCTTATTTGAACATCTTAAATTAGGATTTTGCATGAAAAATTAGGTTGTTTTGATAGAATAGTAAGATATAATTAGGAAGTATTTCTTATTATTTAAATTAAACACAAATTAAAGTACATTGTGTACAAACATTTGTAATTTTTGAAATAATTATTTCTAAGCTACACCTTCTAAAAACTTATTGTTAAAATAGTTTTAGCTTTAAATAAGTATGTATATATTTACCATGTTGTAACCCATGCGAACATGCCACCCTATTAGCACCGCATTGATCAAATGCATCAACTTTTTGATAATTACACTCGAGTACCTATACAACAACCAAATCTTTCCCTCCCGTTTCAAGGCGTCAGCGTTCTCCGGTCTACTGGACGGGCCCGATCACCGAGGTGCGCCGCTGCTCCTGGTTCTACAAGGGGCCCACGGAGTCCCGCTATACGCCCTATGAGGAGAGCGTAGCCGCCCGGCTCGAGGAGGAATTCAAGCAGGCCTGCACGAGCCACAACTGGAACAGGCGGGTCGACCTCAACAACGGCGAGTACATCATCTTCCACAGTCCGAGCGTCCAGGTGCACTACCTGCAGGCCACCACGCCCGAGCTCGCCGCCTCCTGGGGCAACAACTCGGTAAACATTTTTTGGTTTGCTTTTCTGATTTTTTCTTTTCGTTTAGTTTTGCTGACTTGGGGGAGAGTGTCGTATGGTTTTGGGAAATGAGGTTTTGATGAGGCTTCGGGAGTGTCTTTCGATTGCGAACGGTAGCAGGGGGTCTCGTTCTGGAAAAACCTGAAAAACCTGAAATTTTCGAGAATTAGTTCGTTGTGGAAATTATTTAGTAGTGGAGACTATTAGTTTCAGGCAAAAAGCCTAAAAGTCTGTGTCGATGAATATTCGAGCTAAAAAAGTGCATTGGTCTCCAAGTGGGTGTTAGGATTCACTTTTAGGTATCAGAAAACGACTCCAAATGCCTTATTCAAATACGTTTCTCAAAGGTTATGAAATTCTCTTTGTTAGATTGACTGTAAAACGAAATCGTATGAATATCTGAAATATGACTGTAAAGACTTTTTGTTCTTCTAAACGGTTGTAAAATTGTTGTTTGTTGTCATAAAACGATTATAGAAATTTTGACAAGAATCACTAATTTGTTCGTAAGTGTAAATTATTAATATATTGTGGCTTTTATGTGCATTTACAAAGATTTTTCAATGACATATAATTGGCTTTCGATGTATGTATACGTAAATTTTTCACTTTATTTTCAACCATTCTAAGTGTATTTTTTTAAATATTTCACAATGAGTGTTCATCTAAAAAGAACTCAAAAGCACTAATTGACGTCCGCACAACACACATCACAACTGTGGAACTACTCAAACAGTCTTAATAAACTTTCTCAACCATCAGTTTTTCACAATCACCCGAGTAATCGAAATCAGAGAATTTACCATTTTTTTGCTTCACTTGGCACCTGCATAACCAAAAATCCGATGAACACGCATGGTTCTTTTGAAATCCTGGATCTCCAGCAGGGTTCAGAAGACAGTGCGTATTTGCAGGGTGCGAACAGCAGGCCACGCGTCGTCAAGCGCGGTATGGACGAGTTCAACATTGACGACGGCGAGCCCGAAAGGGTCGATCATCTGCTGTTCCTCGTGCACGGCATCGGCAGCGTCTGCGACCTCAAGTTCCGCAGCGTCGAGGAAGTCGGTGAGTTGTTATTATGGGTGAATTGAGGTTCTCCAGATTCAGTTGGAAATTGGTGCACAATACAACTGGAAATCTAGTTGTAATCCATCTGGATTTGACTGGACATCAGCTGGATTTGGTTAGAATTTCGAGCTAGATTCCCAGCTGGATTCCAGGTGTAATCCAGGTGGATTTTCAGATAGATGTCTAGTCAGATCAAAACTTATTTCTAGTGGGAAATTCAGATTTTTTTCCAACCACTTTTCCTGCTAAATTTCATTAAAAAAAGCTTTTTAACGTAAAATAATGGGCAACACAGGTGCTATCATTAGGATTATAATATCTATATGAATGATTATTTAAAATAAAAAGCAATTCTTCAGAAAATTCAGCTGACAATCCATTTTGATCTGACTAGAACTACCTGAACTGTAAGTTTTGAAGCTACCCGGAAATCCATTTGAATTTCATCTAAATAAAGATGAATTTTAACAGGATTTTCAGCTAGATATTTTTAATACCGTGTACACATTTTCTATACCTACCTTGGTTCTACCTCTCATTTTCATAAAACAAGTAAAAATATATATATACACAAAGAAATATTCAGACTGCTATATTTCTGTGGCTGCCAAATATAACTACATAAGTTAATTTCTTAAAATGTCGAAATATTGCGGTTAGAATTTATAATTTGCCATTTAAACCTATGCTAAAGAAAAGCATAAATTATAAAAAAGGGAAATTACTAAAAGCTATTTGCAATTTTTAATTTTTTAAAATCATTAAAAATTCAAATTTCAAAATAAAGTGGACTTATATGGTTATTCCAGGAAGCCACAGATTTATGTAAATAGCTGCTTATTTTGACCACGGTAGTGAAGCGATAACGATAATCTTAAATTGTTTGCGGCTTATCATTTTTACATTAAAAGTCTTAATAGTTGCACGCAAACGACTTTACAGGTGCCTATGTTTAGGAATATCTTTTTATATATGCATACATATAAATTTCAAAAGTTTTAAAAAAGATTCGTTGATCTGGTTCTTTAATAGAATTTCCAAAACTTACCCTTTGTTTTAGCGTTTCACACGATCATCCCCTCTTTTAAAGAGTTAGACAGTTAAACTGTAGACGACTATCTCTGAACTCAAAAAAGTTACAATCTCAATAAGCCTAAAACTCTTCTCTTCATTTCACAGTGGACGAGTTCCGCAGCATATCCCTGCAGCTGGTGCAGTCGCACTACCGCACCTCGAGCGAACAGGGCATCGTGAATCGGATCGAGGTGCTGCCGATATCCTGGCACGCCACCCTGCACTCGGGCATCGACAAGAAGCTCCAGGTCATCACCCTCGAGAGCATACCCAAGCTGCGCCACTTCACCAACGACACCCTCCTCGACATACTCTTCTACACGAGTCCGATCTACTGCGAGACGATCATGCAGACAGTCGGCAACGAGATGAATCGACTGTACTCCCTGTTCAATCAGCGGAATCCCAATTTTCAGGGTAATGTTTATTTGGGAGGACACTCGCTGGGAAGCTTGATCATGTTCGATCTGCTGTGCCATCAGAAGAAGCCGCCGAGCGAGGAGGAGGCGGAGGCGAACGGAGAGACCGAGGAGAGTGAGGCGACGAGTGTAAGTATTTATTATATTTATGATGTACTCTCTGGGTGGAGACCGTACTCGTGTACTAAACGAAATTCGCGGTTCTTCACTTTATTTGTTGAATTTTAGAGAATCGTAAAATTAAAAATCCCGCGAAATATTGGGAAACAACAAATTTTGCTTCGTAACTCTACCGATTTAAAAAAATCGATTTATTTAATGATTTTTCTTAAAGTTTGTATTAAAAGGAATATTTTAAAACTAAGATGTTGTAGTAAAGCTATATCCGCGCGTTTTGCGACCAACAATTATATAAAAAAATGTAAGTTTGTTCGTTTCGTCTGAAGAACGTTTACTTTGAAACGTGTATGTTATTCGAAATTCTTGTATTATTTCTAGCGTTTTGCTTTACTCAATAATGCTTTGAAATGCTTATAACCGAATATTCATTTATTTAAATATTGCGCTAAGAAATGGCGTCGATAAGTCTTACGACGCAACAATATCACAAAATAAACAATTGATGAAGTTATGACAATTTAAGTAAATTAAGTAACATTAAATAGTATGCAAAATAAAAACTTGAAATACATTTTTCTAGAAATACATTTTTAGTTTTAAAATATTCCTGGAGTCTGCCCTCACAACTTCAAGTCTTGAAACAATTTTATTATCAAATTTTTGAACCACCAACAAAAAAAATTCGCTAGACTATTTGTTTTTCAAAAAAATATATATCTTGATACAGTTATAAATATATTGAAAAATACTATTATAAGAATAATATACTAAAAATATTATTTTAAAATTTTTTTTTATCAATCTCTGATTATGCATACAATCAGTGTTGGGAAAATTGGTACTTATTACTTTAAAAAAGTACAAGTTTAATGCTTGAAAAACAGGATTTAAATACAAAAGTACTTAGGTAATATAATTAAGTACCGAGTACTTAATAAAAGTACTTAATTACTTTTCTCAAGTAATTGCGTACTTGAAAAAAGTACTTAACTACTATTTCAAGTACTTCAAATACTTTTACACGTACTTAAGTACTTGTAAATGTAAAAAGAACTTACTTACTTACTTACTTACTTGAAAAAAGTACTTCAGTACTTAAAGTACTTGATAAAAGTACTTAAGTACTTTTCTTTAAGTACTAGGTACTTGTCAGATAATACTTAAGTACTCTTGTACTTAAAAAAAATTCAAGTCCTGTGCTTGAAGTACAAGAACCTAGAAATGTGTACTTTGTACTGTTTTTTTAAATACCGCCCAACACTGCGTACAATAAGTATTCACTGAAAGTTTCAAAACTATTCTTTAAAAATTAGCTTTAAAAAATAATGGCAAGTGAACCTTGATTTTAAAACTTTGATTTTCACAGTAGGTCTGTCTTAACTTCAACAGGTATAATACATTTTTGGAACTCAACATAGTATTTGCCCCTTAAATAATTTTAAACAAATTTAACCATTCAGGTATAAGCAGATTCCAGCATAGTTTTATTAAAATAAATATTTAAAAGATAAATACAATACGATTACACTCATTCTCTCTAACGAACAAAACAAACCACGTACAAAATTACAGAAGGAAGCCCAAGTAAGCAGCACAGCGATCAAGCCCCTCGTCGCACCGGTCCTCAAGCGCAAGCTCAGCAAGAAGGTGAGCTACGTGATGGGCACGGCCGGGACCGGCCAGCCCTACATCAACTATCCGCAGCTGGCGTTCCAGCCGCGCGCCTTCTTCGCCCTCGGCAGTCCGATCGGCATGTTCGTCACGGTGCGCGGCATCGACAACCTGGGCGAGGACTTCGTCCTGCCCACCTGTCCCGCCTTCTTCAACATCTTTCATCCCTTCGATCCGGTGGCCTATCGCGTCGAGTCCCTCGTCAACTCCGAGGCGCACAAGTTCCGACCCATGCTGATACCCCATCACAAGGGCAGGAAACGAATGCATTTAGGTAGGAACCTGGGAGAGATGCGTCCGGGTGGAAAATAATTTCTTTTTTTTTTAAGCTTTGGTACTTTTTGTCTAGCTTTGGTACTTTTTGCCAAAATTTGCTAAATTTTGGTTATCGTTGTTAATTTCGGACACTTTGGAGACGTTCGAGTATGAACAGTCATGGCTTCGAACTAAAGAAAGGTATATTTCAGGAAGAACGTAAATTTGTGTAGTCAGTTTTTAATCATGACTTATTGCTCAAATAATTAATGGAGTTGAAAAGTATAGATAAATTCTATAATTAAAAACAGCAGTATTTTAATTAAATTGCTATGTATAAGCATTTTTTATCTACATGTTTATTTGATTGTACTTAAATTTTGAAACTAAAAATTCATGCACTTCTGATACTAGGAAGGTAAAACTTTCGGTACCAATGTAGACTCGTTATCAAAACATTTCAATGACATTTTGGGATAGGGGTGATCCAATACTCAGACATTAAGCTCTTTTATTCAAATATTTGTTTAAATACTTCTTACGTATAATTGGTACTTATAACGTGTACCTTGGCATGCAATATTTTTTAATTTTTCAAGTTTTTTCGTAAAATTAAATTAAGTTTTATATAAACATGTATTAAAATATGTTTTTTTTTCTTTTCACAATTACGGATATTATTATAAAGACAAAAATTATTATCCTCAAATTTTTCAAGCCAGTGTAATTTAAAAAAAATTAAGACACTTCATAAATTTACCTTTTAGATAAAAAATACCCATATACATCGACGGTTCATATGAGGATTAATGCATTTCAATTTTCCGAAAAAGGTACTATTTCATTTTACGTTGATAAAAAACAGTAATACGGTTGAAAATTTCAAAACTATATCAACGTGTTCACTTTATCCATATGTTTTATTTGTGTACATTGTTAGAAAATTTCTCTATTATTATTGCCAATTTTCACCTCATGAAAAACACGATTTTTTAAAAATCTGAAATGAGTTAGTCTTCGTATGAGGCGTCTATATATACCCATTAACTCAACAGTAGTATACCGCTTTCTTTGTGGAATATTATTCTACCTGTCAGTACTCGTTTGCCAAAAAAGTCGACCAAAGTTCAGCAAAATTTGACAGATACCAAAAATTTGGCAAACTGTGGCAAATAAACTATATCTACTACAATAATTATATTTAACAGTTTTAACATGATGAGATTTTTAATATCTGTTATTTTTCTTCAGAACGCAAAAAATGGCGTAGAATTTTTAATTTTTAACGATGAACGTATTCTAATAATAATTTTTCTTTCTAGAACTGAAAGAAACGATGGCACGAGTAGGAGCTGACTTAAAGCAAAAATTGTTAGAATCTGTGCGAAGTACTTGGAACTCCGTGTACCAATTGGCAATATTCCACAGACAAGATAATCAAACTCTAGAACAAGAAATCGAGAAGGTCGTCGACGAGCAATTGAGTAATCCACCGATGGATCCAATGCAAACGACGATCAACGATGACGCTGGTGCTGACTTTAAAATTGGAAAACTCAACGGAGGCAGAAGAATTGATTATGTGCTTCAAGAAGCGCCTTTAGAGTATATCAATGAGTATATTTTTGCTCTTACAAGTCATGTTTGTTATTGGTAAGTTTGCAGATAAATTGTTTACAATAAAAAAACAATACATTAAAGGGCAAATGCACAGAGTTTTTAACTTTTAGAGTTTTCGGATAAAGTTCTAACTTATTCGTATATTATTAACAATATACGTTTATATTGCAATTTTTTTTTCATGCTTAATAACATTTTGCGATCGTTCTCTCAGTTAGCGTACTGATTTTAAACTATGATTTTAAACACAAAGTTAACTGTTGATGAAACTCATGCATCCTAAAGGAACCAGTTCCTCTTTTTTTAATTATTCGGGCTATTTCTTACGAAGTTTGGCATATTAGGCTTTTTCAAATTTGACGTCATTTTTGGTATACTCCCAGCGCTCTTGACATTTTGGTTGATGAGTGTTGCTAACACGTTGTTTTATCCCCAGCATTTTCATCATCTGATTGGTATGACGTCAGTCGTGAAAATGCTTAAATGTTTTTTTTTTTTCATTTGTACAATTTGAATATGACATCAAAATTAGCCATACTTAATTCACTATTTAGAATTTAGTAATTCTTAGTTTGGATTCGTATTCAGCGACCACAAAAACCTCTATTAACATTAATTCTTTAGTACTAAGTCTTAATAAGAGTTCCCCATCCCGAAAAGGTTAAACGTTCTGTAAATTTGCCCATGAATCGTACTAAACTAATACTCCGCGCTCTCGAACGCCTAATGATTCTTCGCATCTTCCCCAAGGGAATCGGAGGACACGATGCTCCTGATCCTGAAGGAAATCTACGGCTCCATGGGCATCCAGACCGACGCCCAGCTGCCCCAGCAGACTCTCTCGATCGAGCGAGTCTCGACTCCCTCGATCTCGGCCTCGCCCAGCAACCTCATCGCGCCGACCTCACCAGCTGCGGTGACCTTCGGCATAGACCCGACGGCGCCGATCGCCGCGAAGCCCGTCGGGCCGCCGCCGACCGTCGGCTTCGTCAGGAAGTCCTGATCGGAGACGCGGATGCACTATCCCGCGCCGTCGTGACGGCAGACGCGAGACAACGAGAGGTGTGCCCCTTAAGGAAGAGACTCACAAAGTTCGAGTGTTTGCTCTCGATATTGAGTACTTACTTTTGATATTGAGTGTGTAATGCTAAAAGAAATTAAGAGTCAATTGAGATTTAACTTCCAAAGTTGGGTGTATTCACTCAGATGTTGAAAGCTAAGTATCAAATTTTCAGCGTTTACTCTCAATCGTAAATCTAATGCTCAATGCTCTCACTGTTGTTGACTTTCAAAAAGACACAATGGCACAATGGTCAGTGGGGCTCGTGAGACTGCAGATACTAAGGTCGCAGGTTCAAACCCTGGTGTCTGCTCATTCATTTGAGTGGTTCTTCTCACTTGAATGTTGCTTATTCAGTGTTTCTAATATGCGAGAATTGCTTAAGTTGAGCGTACACTTAATGCGACACTTAAGTTAAGGGTTCAAACCGAGTGTTTCCTTTCGTGCCAATTTACAGTCAAATTTGTGGATTGTTATTTTGCGAATTTTCTTTGTGTATAAGCACTTAAAAGTACACTTAAATTTTGTTATTAAATATCGTTATAATTTACCAATGGATGATGATACAGTAAAAGTGACTGGAACATAACGTCTTCACCTCACGTAGTAATTTTCATTATAGACCGCAATTTTGCATAATTAGGTACATTTGAACCTTGACAAATATTTAAAATTATGGAAAGAACATTGAATAATCCTTTTTTTGTCTTATTAATGCTCACAAAGTTTTATTTCTGTAATATGAGTTTTTCCGGTTAATTAGAACTCTGCATTCTGACCTACTATGTAATTCTTGGCTTGAGTGTTTACTTGCGTGTTACTGTCAACGTGAGAGTTTACTCTATTTAATACTCAAAAAATACTGAGTTTAGTGTGACCCTCAAAATTTGAACAGTTTAAAGTAGAAACAAACGTTCAAATCAATGACATAAGCCCGGGATTTGAACTCGAGACCTTCGGATAAAAATTCCCGAAAAAATTAAGTGTTAATAATCAAAATTCAGTGTTAGCACTCAAAATTGAATTCAAAAGTAAACACTAACATTTTGTGTTTTTTTTTCGTAAGGGGCGAAAGTTAATTAGATACGCGAATTTTGAAATTGAATAGGAATTGCTGGTTTTTTATTTTGTTAAAGTTAATGCTCAAGTGACGGCGATGATGAAACTTCGTTCTTGCAAAGTGAATTGAATGAAATTAAACCCTCAGTTACCATATTGAAGTAGTTGGAATTTGATCGATATGATATTTTAGTTCCTTTTATATAAATTGTGAATTTAAAAATATCATAATTTAGATAGTGCAAAACAGTCTGAATTTAGGCTCAATAATTACAGTTACACTGAGAGAAATAGAAATGATCTGTTACTAAAAAAAATACTATAGAATTTCTAAAGTAAATTCTGTACAATTAAATTTTTCTAGTAACAATTACTAACAGAATTTCGGTAACGTATACTAAGAAAAATCTTTTATTTACAATATATTTACTATCTATGAAGAGATAAGAATTAAATTAACAATAATAAATGTTACAGATAAAAATCTGAAGAATTAAATTTACTTTAAAATATTTCAATTGTTATCAATATTAAGTTAATTACTATAATAAATAGTTTTTTTTTATTAATAGCATTTATTTAACATCATAACAAATTACTAAACAACATAAACTAGAAAAAGTAAATGTGAAAATTTTCAAAGAAATGGTTTTATACTGTAAAACGAGTTTTTCTTTATGGTTGAAATATTTTATAAAGATTGAATATATTGTAAATACATGACGGTAGTTACGTAATACGAATTTCGGCACGGTAACTAAGGGTCAATTATGTATAAATATTTTAATATGATGTCAGAATATTCATTTGATGCAATTCATCAATTTTCACTTTGATATAATAATCCTCCATCAGTTTGAGTATCTTTCAAAGAAAATATAAATATATAATAAAAAAGAAGATCTTGTATCTAGATTAGGATCTGACATGGGAGCATGGCCAATATAATGTGTCGGACTTGAACGGTAATTTTATGCGCCGAAGTGGCGAGCTTTGAATGTCAAATCCCAATACTAGGCCTTTTTAAATAGAAATTCTATACTACAAAATCTTGTTTTTTTGCATATTTTTGTTATAAATTATTTTTTAAGCGTTATAGTATAAAAACAAAATATATTTTTATGGAACATATGTTTAACATTTCTTCAAAAAATATATACTTTTCACGGTATACATGTATCTTGGTACGTACATACGCAATTGACTATAATGAAAAAAAAAAACTTTTTATCCTCTGAGGGAGAAAAAGGAGGTTTTTTAAACGGACCACTTTGGATATCCGTAAAATTTGAGAAACATTTTGAGAAAATTGCAATTAATGTTGTTACATGCTGCCATGAAAGTCAATACTTACCAGCGAGATATAATGTAAGCTTAGATAGCTTCAGTATTAGCGTAGTACATTCCATAGAAAAAGAGCTAGAGGTGGTTGACTTGAACCACTATAATAGACTTTGCAAATAATTGGAAAATCAAAACAATGCTGTTAATTCTTGTACGACATTTAATTCGTATCGCATTAGTTTGGGCCTTAACTTTAACAAGAAGCTAATTAAAATAAATTGATTTCAACGAATTTTCCAATGGTTTTTAACAGTGTTCAATGAATTTCTATACAAAGAATGTTCATTGAAATCAATTTGATCGATGCAGGCATCGGAAGTAAAATTGTTGACGAATGATACAAATGAAGAAGTCCAGTTTCTTGATACTGTTGCGACTGTATATTAATTTATAACAGCCATTGAAGATTATTTAAGGTGACTATTGATTATTAATAATTTTGTAAATGAATATATTGATTTTGTTAAAGTGTATAATTACTGATTTTTCGTATAACTGTTTTATTGACTTCATAAATATTATTTAGCAATGTAATTATTTCATTTAGAGAGAAACAAATTTATTATGCGAGTTTGTATGTGTGCATTGTGAGTGTTAGAGTGAAAGAGATGTATTTTGAAACAACCATTTGTAGAAGGCTGCGAGAAACAACTAATTGATCATTGAATTTGTTTATTTTACAATATAGTCATATTTGATCGAAAACTCAACGTCTATTATATGCTTCTGACGAATGAACGAAAATTTAATAAAATACTGTATTCTTGTAAAAATTATCTTTTCATTCAACCCTTTTAACTGCAACGAATTTATATTCCACAAATCGGAAAACTAATTTTTATTTTTATATATTATTATTTTTTCTTATATATATATATATATATATATATATATATATATATATATATATATATATATATATATATATATATATATATATATATATATATAAATTTTTTTTAAGTGGCATTTCGAACTTGAAAGTTCACCGCCTCATCTACGCAAGCCTTCCACGTTTCCCTATTTTGTGCTAACCCCATCCATTTCGCGCCCTCCCGTCCAATTTCAGTTACGTCTGCTTTTCCGTTATCCTCCTATCTGCGTCTCGGTCTACCTAGAGATCGCGTTGCTTTCAGTTTTCCTTTCATTATGCGCGCCGCCGTATGATCATCGCCCATTCTTGCCACGTGCTCTGCCCATCTTAGTCTCCGTGATTTTATTATTCTGTTAATATTTGGTGACGCGTACAAATTATGTAGCTCGTCATTGTGCAGTTTTCTCCACTCCCCAGTTTCCTCATCTTTCTTTGGCCCGTATATTTTCCGCAGAACCTTATTTTCAAATACCCTAAAACCATTTTCTTCCGCTTTAGTGAGCGCCCAGGTTTCGCACCCGTACAAGATTACCGGCATTATTATAGTTCTATATATTCTTATTTTGACATTTTTCGACAGTAGCTTTCACTTAAGTAATCTATTCACAGCGTAGAAGCAGGCATTACCCGAATGATGTCTCTTATTAATCTCGGCTTTAATTTCGTTTCGATCATTTATAGTTGTACCTAAATATCTGAATTCGCTAACCTTTTCAAAAGTGAAATTTCCGACTCTGAGATCCCCCTCTCCTTCGCGAATGCCCAGTTTCTCCATGATCATATATTTCGTTTTCGATTCACTCACTTTTACCCTCGTGTCTTTAGCCGAATTTATAAGGATTTCCGCGTTTCTCGCCACCGTTTCACCATTATCTCCCACTATATCCAAGTCATCTGCAGAGCCTAAAATCTGCGTTGTTCCGCTGAGTGTTGCGCCTAGCTCGCTAGCCTGCATTTTTCTAACAACATACTCTAGCGTCAAGTTAAAGAGTACCGTTGAAATCCCGTCATCTTGCTTCAAACCGTCGCGTATCATGAACGATTTGGATACATTACCGCCTACTCGGACCTTTCCAGTGCTTCCGTTCAGATATATTTGAATTAATTTTACGAGTTTTTTGGTACGCCAAGGAGCACTAGGATTTGATACATTTTGCTTCGTTTGACAGAGTCGTACGCTTTCTTAAAGTCCACAAATAGCTGGTGTATAGTTTCGCAATATTCCCACTTTTTCTCTAATAATTGTCTTATGGTAAACATTTGATCGCTTGTCGACCTGTTGCGCCGGAATCCACACTGATAATCTCCTATTATATCTTCCTCGAATGGTGTGAGTCTGGCCTGTATTACGTTTGACAGAACTTTGTAGCAGGTAGCTAAAAGTGAGATTCCCCGGTAGTTATTGCAGTCTGTTTTATCTCCCTTTTTAAAGATCGGTATGATGATGGATTCTTTCCAATTTTCTGGTATTGTTTCATTTCTCCAAATAGCACATACTAGATCAAAAATTTTAGATGTAAGCGCGGTGCCCCCATATTTAAGTAGTTCAGCTGGTATAGAATCGTTTCCTGCGGCCTTTTTGTTTTGTAGCTTTTTGATCGCGGCCTCTACTTCTTTGTAGATCGGTTCGTCCATATGGAGTTCAGCAGTGTGGATTTCGTCTCCCATTTCCTCGGAGTTTTCATACACGTTTAATAACTTATCGAAATAGTCTTTCCATAATTTCAATAGTTCATTTTCGCTTGTCAGGAGGTTTCCGTCCTTATCTTTCATTAACTGCGATTTACTCTGAAAACCCTTCCTAATATCGTTTATTCCTTTGTACATTTCGCGCGGATTATTTTCCTTACTATTAGTTTCTATTTTTCTAATTTCATTTTTCTGATACTCGCGCTTCTTATTTCTGTAAATCACACTCACTTGCTTTCTTATTTCATGGTATTCTTCTATGGCCCTACCGCTTTCATTGTGTACGCTATCTAATTTAGGCTTCTTGCGCCTTTCAATCCAGAGTTCGCACTCTTCGTCAAACCATGGTTTGCTCTTCGGCCTTTCTTTCTTACCCAGTACTTTGTTCGCGGCCCCTTTCATAGTTATTTCGATAGCCTCCATAACCTGTTCGGATAGTCGTCTACTCCCGGCTGTGCATCCGTTTCCTCGAGCACCTGAAATCGGTTGCTAACTTTTACTTGGTACTTGATTCACTCTACCCCGCTTCGTAGTTTTCCAATATCAAAGGTTTCTATTTTGTTCGCTCGCTTACTATTTTGACCGGCTACTAATCTGGTTCTTAATTTGGACACTAATAGATAATGATTCGAGTCGCAATCCGCCCCCCTATAGGTCCTTACGTCGAGTACATTGGTGTGGCGCCTCTTATCAATAAGAAAATGATCGATTTGATTGTGCGTCTTTTTTCAACCTATTCTTGGTTCTTGCCCCTACGATCTGGAACACAATGTGATTGTGATCCGACATCGAGACTTCCTTCAAGACCTGCCAGCCTCTTATTTCCATCCAGAGTGACCTCGATGCAAGGGTGATGTCGATGACCTCCTCTCGTATCGAGTTCTGGAAGGTCGGCTTGCTTGCCTTATTTAATATATCCATATTTGTCGAGACTAGGTATTCAAGCAGCTTTTCTCGCACTCCATAATCAAACCTAGCCCCTTAGCCTCGTACACTCTTACCAAGGCCTCGACTTAAGAATTCTAAGTTCTTCTTATCTATTAAAGTTTAACGTTAAACTTAAAATTTAAGACTTGTTATTACAAAATCCCGTTCAATGCGCACTCTAGTGCCTTGTAAACTAACAAACCAACTTTATAAATAAAATATCCCTAGAGATCATTTTAGATATAACAATTTGATGACAGCGGTCGGATTTGTTTAACTTGAGTAGGATTATTTTACCCTGAATATAGAGGGGAAAGGAGATTCAAGTAGTTGGTGTCCCATTCAAGGTTTTGGAGTCGTGGTTTTCCTCGAAACATCGGGAAAATTCCGGTACACCGCGGTTGCAACTGGGTCTATGACTAAGAAGTTTTTAGCTAAAATTCCCAGGACACCGCTAGCTACTCCGAGAAGCGGCTGGAAGAAGTTCGTTGGTCGAAGAAACGAGAAAGAAGTATCATCAACCGGAATATCATCATCTTCAACAACAAGGACGCATCAACGACTACAACAAAAGAAGTTATCCAACATTAACCACGAACAGAAAAGCAACCTTCTTTTATATATTTTTGATCTTACCGGCTCGAAGGGAGAAATCGTGAACTAAAAATCGTACAAAAGGTTGAAAGCTGTTTCAACTGTGGCCAACCGTGACATTTTAATAAAGACTATTCCTTACCTCATTGTATACTGCCGCCTTAACCCTTTCAGGGGCAGTGGTACGTATACGTACCACCATTTTGCTTTCAGTTTTTTCTGTATTTCGGACGTATTTTTCAGTGCTCCTATGCGTGTGAGTACTTTTTGGACTCTTGAGATGATAAGTTATAAGTTTTGTATAGAAAAGTATGCAAATTTATTTATTTATAAATAGTTATGAACAATTGAATCACAAAAAACTCGTTTTTCTTAGTAAAAAATCGTTTATTCTTGAACGAAAAACTCTAGAGCTCTGAAATTTTTTTTATCTATAGTCCGTGTCCAGATCTATAATGTATATATTTTTTTCAAATTTTTTCGCACGCTAGTTTTTTAGATAAAATTTTTGAAAATTTCAAAAATTGAATTAAAATAGTAGCCATATTGGATCCGCCATCTTGAATTTTGTAATTCTGACGTCAGATTTGTATTCAGCGACCCCGAAAACCTCTATATACAAAGTTTTATCCTAACCAGCAATAAAACCACGAATTTAACCTAAAATAGTCGCCATATTGGATCCGCCATCTTGAACTTTGTAATTCTGATGTCAGATTCGTATTTAGCGACCCCGAAAACCCTTGTACCACTAATGACTTTAAATGTATGTACAGAAGAAAAATGTGCCCCTGAAAGGGTTAATCAAAATCCTTCGTAACTTCAAAAAATTCGAAAATGAGATTTTGGGTTATTATGATCGCTTTCTATCATATCTTTAATAATAAAATAGAGAAAAAGGTAAAAGTGTAATATTTAGTGCAAAAACGTGATATTTAAAGTTACCGTTTTCATTATATTTAGCATTTTCTTAAGCAAAAACACCATAAAGGTGCTTTTATAAGCAAGAAAGACATAGCTTTTTTGTAATTACGGCTTTTTGGTTTGAAATAAATTAAGTCTTTTGCTTATAAAAAAGCAAGGATTTTGTAAGCGATTTTTTAATTTTAAAATAAAATAAAATTTGGTTTTATCCTTATAAAATTATTGTCTTACATTACATATTGTTAAGTATTAAATTATTTTTATTGTATATTACGGCCTTCTTGCTTATGGTTTCGCTCTAATGTCATAACGAAAACGCCGTAACTAATATTTTTTATATGAAAGCTTGATTTTCTTAGTGTTTTATGCTTTTCATCGTGTAGAAAATAAAAATTATAAAGAAATTAACTTATCTGGCTAAATATATTATTTCGTTGTAAAACGGCAAGCTTTCAAACTTCACATCAAAATTGCCCCGAATGGACATTTGGAAGTTACAGAGATTTTTGCTTAAGGCGGCAGTATAATAATTGTAAGAGCCGCAAAACATATGAAAAAAATAAACCTTACTCGAGAAACTCTCAGTTTAACCATTTTTTACACTATCGGCTATTAATGGAAGAGTGTGACATTGAACAAAATGAGAACCCAACACAAAATAAAATTGAAAATAATAAAATGCTTTCAATAAACTCTAACGAATTCTCTATTTCGGTCTTGATGGAAAGCCCTGATCTTACCGATAATAATGGTTTACTTTTAATAGATACTCGTTCAGAAATCAATATTCTTAAATATAATAAAATAATAGATACCAAAAGCATTAATTTCACTAAAATTTGCAGACTAACGGGGGTAGATTCGGGACTAATTCTAACGATAGGAGAAGTTTCTATTAATTGGGAAGGAATTTCCTGTAAATTTCACATTGTTTCTGAAGATTTCTCGATTAAACAAAAAGCATTCTAGGTATGAAATTCCTGAAAGAAGAGGATGCACTGTTATCATTTTAAAAAATAAGATAATTTTTCCATACACACCTTCACTGAATCTTTCCTTTCAGGAATACCAAAATATAAAAATATGGACAAGAACAAAAAAATTAGTACGATTAAATATCAAGAACCCCGAAATAGGCGAAGGATATATTCATTCCTCTTATACCCTGTAACACCACATTTTGTGTGGGTTAGACAAACTTCCAGTCTGTCGAACGAGCTGCTCAGTGCAAGTCCGATGCTCGACAGAACTGGCCTATACAACTAATAGCACACTACTCACCCATTACACTCACTATACACATACACACGCATACTATTTTCTTCGACAACACAGAGCAAGCGAGCTCTCCAACACCCTGAAGCAGCTGAAGATGACGCACAGCTGCCATCCCATAGAACCTCGCATAGGCTGGAGCTGGCTGGTCTCGGCTGGGGTGCGCTGAGCATGTCCTAGTGTCTCCTCTCCTTGTTCCTGTCCTTTCGAACCAATCTAAGAACACATACATAAAGATTAAAACTTAAGAAAATAAAAAAAATGGTATTAGAATAATACCCACCTGGTTTTATGCCTTGAAAGGCGTGAATGGGTCCACCTTGGGCGGATCGGCTGCTTCTTTAGGTATTTTGGAGGCCTGCAGCATACACCCAAGAAAACATAAAGCTGAGTTAGCCTACAGCAGATACTTACATCAAACTGAAACTCTCTTACCTGGTTTGGAGGGTTTGTAGAGGCAGTGTGATCTCTCAAATACAGTAACGTAGCTCAGCTCATGGCCCGCTCGTCCATAACACCAGCAGCAGCAGTCTCCGAAGCACTCGTCAGTCACCTAGAAGCAACCTAGCATTAGCAACAGGATATGACAGTGGTACACAAAACACTAATCGTACCTGATAGCAGTGGCAGTTCAAGAATTCAGTGTAGTAAACTGCAAGTAAATATAACCTCTTCGAGTTTAATCGTGTCCACTGCTCCTGCTGCAAGTACGCAGTCCTGGGCCTTGCAGTTCTCATCTTCGTGCCCCTTCATCGGCACAGTTGTACAGATGCACCTCCTGCTGCATCCCTCGTCATACTTCCTCGTCCTGCCCAGTCGTCCTTCCTCGTCCTACCCAACACCGTCTGCAAGCCGTCGACTGCGTGCCATATAGCGTGACGTCACCGCGAGCAGACGCTCCTCTTTCCTCCTTCTTACTTCTCTTTCTTCCTCACCAGGCGCATGAGCTGCGCCCTCAACCGGGCTCGGTCCGCATTACCGAAATCGCCAAAGCGACAACTCGCTCACTTCATACTGAGCCGCGTTCGTAGACACTTCGGTTTTTATACTTGCTCCGTGCGAAAACATTAGAATCAACTTGCTCCGCTCGCGAATCTATAACCGCTTCCGTACCTCGACATTATCGTCGACCTCGTACCGTGTGTGCCGACCAACTTGTATCTTCGAAGGAGGTCACACCGTATTTGAAAAGAGTAAGTTGCACAGAATATTATTGTGTTTAACAGGTATATATATATATATATATATATATATATATATATATATATATTGTAAATCTAGCGCCGCGTGCGTGTCGAGCATCGCGTCGCGCCGCCTTTCCACGTGTATTTCACCGCCGTATATCCTGTAGAATTCGCGTCTCTGAGTATTAACTTCTTTCCCTCTCGATTATTTACCGTTTCTCACCGTACCGCCGTGCTCACCGTAGTTAGTTTAAATTCGTAAATAATTCTATGTGTCGGTAGAACACTTGTAAAATCGTGCTGCGAATTCGCGCAGTTGGCGCTCAACACCTTGCACATAAATTGAATAAACCACAAGTGTTCATACTTTTACCCTAAATTCCTGTGTGTGTAATTTATTTAAAGTCTCGAATACAAATAATGTTAAAGCCTGCACGTGCGGCGCAATAATCATGGCTAGTATAGCTAAAATTAATGTCATAACCCCCGGGGCGGGAATTTCCATGTCGGAAAATTTAGTAAAAGTAATAAACACGCGGCAGATGTGAATAACATGTGTCGCATTCCTATTATGACGTTCGCGCGGGCTATTTGCTTTTTTAATTAGTTGCCTATTTGTAAGAATTTCATCAGCTGATTGTTGATAAACTATGGGAAAGGCGCAAGGAAAATTGTTATAAAATATTGTTGCATGTAATTATTTTTTATTAAGGCTATATACAATCATATTTACAGATTCCCTGCATTTTCACAAATTTACAAATATTCTCTCGATCAGTGAAATATGTTCATAAATATTCTATATTATATAATTGTTGTATTTTTTATTGGCTGATACTTGTGTTAGAGTGTTGATCGTTATTGTTACTATTTATTAGAGTAACTATTGGTTTGTGGTAGCTGAAATATGATATGTAAATGTGGGAATGAATATTTCCTAAGAATCGAGAGAATGTTGCATCAATGGTAGTACTTCTAATGGTTGTTGAAACGTGAGAGTCGTTCGTCATGCGTAGATGTAGTTTGTCGTGTAAAAATTGTAGCAATGGTGCTGATGTGTCATTGTTGTTTGTCTCTCCCGATACGCTTGTTGCTGTCTTCTCCTTTTTTCTTGTTTTAGCCGATTTTCTATAAATCATCAAAATATGAGAAAGAGAAAGTAGGAAAGAGAGGAAGAGAGCAGATAAAGACATGCATCATAAAGAAACAGAATGAATTTTATGCGATTGTTTAGATAGAATAAAATGAAGAAATACGGCAACGTTTCATTGTATATATTACGTGAGTGTATATGTATATTAATCTTACCTTCGTCTAATTGTAATGAGTTTTGAGTAGAATCTTGTGATCCTTCACTTTGTTCTTCCATTGTTAGTACTGCATTTAACTATAACACGGTATAATCCAATTCTTTTTTAAAACACCAAAACACACAGTTAAAATTGTTATCAAACGCACGCTGTAAGAAAATGCTATAGAAATGCCGGCAACTGTTGGACCGTTATATTTCTGCTCGACTGCGCGCGCCGTTGGCGGCTTCGAAAGTCACAGTGTATAGACTCTATAGTATACGTATATACGTGTATGTGTATGTGTGTGTCGCACTGACTATTTTCGAACAAGGGAAGCGGGAGAGAGCATCGTTGCTGCTGCGACTCTGTGTGCGCGCGCATATGAGTAGCAGAGTAGGCAAACTGTCGGTTGGTGTCGATGGTGGGGGGCGGCCGCCCTCCGCTGATCTTTTTTTTCCCCTCTTCTAGTCCCGGTTACAACAATGTTATTCACATCAATAATAAAGTCCACTTGTTCATTATAAATTGAACAACTCAAAATGTCGAAATAACAATACTAACCATAGAATTAAAACCTTTCGACGAATTAAAAATTAACAAAGTAAACTCAATTAGACAAGGATCTAATGGCACCTCGCAGGATTGATTCGAAGCTATTAAATTCAAGTTAAAATTAAATGACCTCAACCCTGAAGAAAAGAGAAGCATAGAGAACATTATATCTAAATATCCTCTTCAATTTTTTTAACCGGGCGATAAGTTAGAATATACCGACGTCGTCAGATAAAATTGACTAATGATAAACCCATAAATATTAAACAATATAGGCAACCTCCAGTTTTAAGGGAGGAAGCTCAAAGACAGATGAAAAAATGTTAGAAAACGATATAATTAAACCTTCCATATCACCTTACAATGCTCCCGTGCTCATATCCGTTACCAAACATTACGGATATTTTAGATCAAAGGAATGTCAGACTCTAGGAATGTCAGACTCTGGTGACTCTATCGGAGGATCGGACGATGGAAGCATGAGATAACTTCATTCAAAGTAAGATTTTTGAGGCCCTTGAAAGCGAGAAGGACATCTGAAGAGAGCTTAGGAGTCTTGGACTTTTACGGAGAACTCGGGAGGAACTCCATGGTTTCTCTCCGGGTGAACTTAATTCACATTTTGCGGGAGTATCCATTTCTGATAGAGAGTGCGAGTACGATTTAAAAGATATAATGTCGTCAGCTAGTGATGAAGGTTTTACTTTTAGTAAGATAACTTATTCGGATGTGGTCCTAGCTGTAGCGCATTTTTTTTCTCAAGCAAAGGGTGAAGATGGAATTCCCCAAAGTGTTATTGCTAAAGGACTTCCAGTCATCGGTCCTGTTCAGCATTTATATTAATTTATAATGACCTTCAGGAAGTTTTATCGGGCTTTAAAAGTACGAGGGATATTCTTACGGACAGTGTATCGCATTTATTATACGCGGACGATTTGCAAACCTACAATCAAGCTACTTGCTATAACCTTCATCAGGGGATAAGACGCTTGTCAGCTGTGACCAAAGCAGTGTCGGTGTGGGCTTCTGAGAACGCTCTGTGTCTCAATGTCGGGAAAACGAAGGCAATTATTTTTGGGTCAGAATCTAACATTACGAAAGTACAGAGTATGGATTTGCCTGCCATAGAGATTCAGGGTAATGTCTTTGTTCCCTTTGTTGACACTGTTACTAACCTCGGTGTAGTCATGGATTCGAAGTTAACATGGAAACCGCAAGTGGATGCAGTTAGCCGAAAGGTTAATAAGGCCCTACATAGGCTTAAATCATTTCAATCCAGCACCACCAAGGCGTTACGCAAACGGCTTGCGAGTGCTCTTGTCCTGTCTCATTTAAATTATTACTCTTTAGTGTATCTTGATGTGTCAGGTGAGCTCCGGATGAGACTGCAAAGATTGCAGAATTCATGTGTGAGGTACATATGTGGTGTTAGAAGGTATGAGCATATCAGTCCCTACATGAGTAAACTTGGCTGGCTTGATCTTGAGGGAAGAAGGGCGTATTTTGCGGCGGTACAACTATACAAAGTTATTAACATGGGTCAACCCACGTATCTTGCAGCCCTTTTTCAAAAAAACCATGCTCGGACCTCTAGTAGGACTGACTCTAGGGGGAGCTCTAAGCATTTACCATTAAGCATTTGCCCTCACTACGCAGATTTAAAGCGACAATTCGCGACTATTTGCTATGTAAGTCCAGGGACATGGACCATGTATATCTAATGTAGAATGACGCTAATCATACGAATGTTGACTATAATAGAAATTGAAGTTTGATAGTCACAAAAAAATGTATTATTCGTAATGATAAGAATATGTGATAAGTGTAATGACGTGATTGATGTACGACAGATATAATATTGTGCAATATATGTAAGTTAATGACGAGCAATGTCGAGCTGTGATATGATTGACTATACTAATGATCTCTGTAAATAGATATTATTATTGAATGTAGTTTTATTGTTTTTGTCTGGCACAGAATAAACATCTAATCTAATCTAATCTAATCTAATTAGGCGGAGCAAAATATTTTTCAACTATCGACTTAGCCTGGGGTTTTCATCAATTGCTTATGGATCTCGAAGACGCTCCAAAAATGACCTTCTAAGCTCAATTTGGGCTTCCTTTTGGATTAAGAGATTCTCCCACACGATTTCGGAGAACCATGGTCTACATATTATCGGTATTAAAAGGTATAGAGCTTTGTATATATGTGGATGATATAATCCTCTATGCAAGCTCTCTAACTGAGCATGCGATAAAACTAAAGAAACTTTTAGGTAGACTCAAAACCGCGGGTCTTATCATGCAACCGGATAAGTGTAATATATTCAAAATAGAGATTACTTATTTACGTCACGTAATCTCGAGTGGCGGTGTACAACCGGACCCTAATAAAATTAAAGTCGAGAAAAAATTTCCTAAACCGACAAATTGCAAAAATATCAAACAATTTCTTGGATTGGCTGGATACTACTGTAAATTCATAAATAATTTCACGAAAATAGCACAACCTCTAAACGATCTATTGAAAAAAGACAACGCCTTACAATAGACCGAATTAAAACAAATGTCTTTTGAAACCTTGAAAACTTTACTTTGCTCGCATCCCATTTTACAATACCCGAATTTCATGAAACCATTTATTGTTACAACGGATGCTTCAAATTTCGCTATTAGTGGTCTATTGAGTGAAAAGGACGGGAAAATGGGACCGATTTACCATTATCATATGCCTCTTGGAATTCGAATTCGGCAGAAGTAAATTATTCTACTATTGAAAAATAATTATTGGCTATGGTTTTCTCAGTTGAATATTTTAGACCCTATCTTTACGGATAATACGGTCTTTTTATCATTGTATAGGTTTTTTAATACTAATTTATAGAAAGTAATTTCTGGGTGTTTCCTTAATCGACCGCTAAGTGGGTAAATTATATCTTTCTTCAAAATCTCTAAAGCCAAATGAGACATCAGCTTTTTATCGTTTTATAGGTTTTTTAATATTAATTTCTAGAACGTAATTTCTGGGTTATTCCCTAATCCACCGCTGAGTGGTTAAATTTTTCAAATATCGAATCCAAAAGTGGTAAAAAATTACACGAATGTAATTTTACGGAATTCTAATTATTTTTAAAAATCTTCAAGGCCAGATGATACATCGGCTTTTCTTTTATCATTTTATAGGTTTTTTAATACTAATTTTAAAAAGTAACTTCTAGGGTTTTCCCTAATCCACCCCTAAGTGGTTAAATTTTTCAAATTTCGAATCCTAAATTGATAAAAAATGGCAGAATGTGATTTTGTGACCGCTTACTGTCACCTAACTATATTCTCAACTTTGCATATAAGCCGTTCGCTCAAAAAGCGACCAAAGTCGACTTAGTTCGTCTTTCCAGATTTGGTTCTAATGTGTAGATATTGATCCTAAAAGTATATCTGTAAAGTATTAAAAGGTTTAGAACAGTTTTGATACTTCAATGAACCTTTTAAGCTGCGAGTTTCCTGTATTTCTGTATTTTTTAGCATAGAGTGACTGTATGCTTTTTGTCTGTTAACTGTTCGGTACTGCACGTAAAATACAATTTTTATTCAATTTTACATTTTTAGTAAGTAAGATGAGTAGAATTATTCAGTCTAATTTGTTTTCCTGGATTTTACGTGAGAATAAAAAACATAATAAAATAGAATTGGTTTTAAGATTTCGGCAACAGTTTGAGTGATTAAACGTGAAATATTTGTACAACTTAAATGGTAGATAGGCTCTATTAAATTGTTTAAAAATTAGTTTAAGTAACTAATTATTGAGGATGTTTACGGACATCAGTTTATTGCTTAATTAGTTTGTAATAGTAAAGTATCATTACACAGTAAAAATATGTGTTCACGGATCTTGGTAGTGTATTGTGATAATTATAAACGAATAAATTAAAAAGTGAAATTATTGAAACGAAAATCAATTTTAAAGACGGGTGTTCGATTAGTATTGAAAATCATCAAAGTTCAAAATTTAATTGCAATATCAACATAGTACACGTTCGTTCAGTACTAATTATAGCATTCTATTGATTAAAGATTGTCGATATTTTACATAAAGTATCGTATTTTACATTTCTCTTATTAATTAATGAGTAAAGTGTGTGTAGTAAATAGAATTTCTCGTGACGTCATAATATGGTACAGTCAAATGTACCTTCTCAAAGAAACGGCGTGATAAAGAGATGCTGCACGTCCGAACGTACACGCAATCATTGCCGGTACGAATCGAGTTTCAGTTGGATGACATGTTCACATTGCTTAGTTATACGCAATCATGGCGATCGGACTTTCTCCGAACATTGGAGATAAGATCGGTTTGTTAAACATTTAAGAAACTTTGTGCATTTGTAAATTTGAGTTTATTATTTATACGAAAAGTAAGAAAAGAGCAACTAAATTTTTTAATAATGTAACAAATACACTAAGGAAAATAGTTTTCTTTTGTACAAAGCTCTAAATACCTATCGAATTTAATTTTGTATTAGTAAAAATGCTAATACTAAAAGTTAATTTTTATTTTCTATGTACAATTCTAATTGCCGGTTGAATTTATTCTAGAGAGGATTTTACATTTGTGATGCCTGACCAACAAAACAGCGACATAGTTCGCGTTCAATTTCAACAATAGCGGGCAGGGGCAGCGTAAGGGCACAGGAGGATGCAGCGACACCAGCAGCGGCAGCACGATCACGCGCGTTATCTCCTGCAGAAGCAGCTCCTACTCACGCGCGATCACCGAGAGCGGCGGTGGCGCGTCCATGCGCGCCTTCCTCAAGAGAAGTAGTTGTTTAGTGGCAAGCGAGTTGAAGCGTTAACAGAAAGGCGCACAGCGTTAGACGTTTGTAGTAAAAACGTGGCTTTTTTGGGCGTGGGTTCTGCGGGAGGACATCGTATCTGAAGCGTTTTTCGCAAGCCAAAGACGTTTTTGATTTCATTACTTAGAAATCATTTACGTATAATTGCAATAAATTTATTATACTTGAATCGGATTAACTTATAATTTTATAAATATATTATATGGCATATAAATCGACGGTTATTCACTTTAAATTTGGGTGTATGGAAATCTAAAGAGAAACTACAATTTAAAGTAGTAAAATCCAAATTCGTAACAAAGCTACGATATCAAATAGCATGCAAGCAAAACTTACGTTTGTGATTTTAAAATGTTAAAGTCTATAACGTAAAGCTACATTGAGTGATAGGAGTGATATTCTCCTCATTTCAATTGTCTTTCATGTACATGACGCATCTGATTTCAAATTTGAGAAATCAGTAATGTATATTGCATTTAATTAAGTAAAGTTGTTTAATGAGTTGCATATTATTATTAAGGGAAAATGTTTTCTACTTTTCAAAATTAGATGAAGAAAACTTTAAATAATATTAATGCCGAATGCAAAATTTATTGTGAAACAGTCGATTATACCCTTAACGAATTTAGGTAACCGTTGCAAATATGTAAAAAACATCTACCAAAAGTAATTAAGCGGGCTTGCAGCGAAAATCTCTTATATACAGTGTTATGCGCCGTTAAAAGTTTGTGCTGTTAAGATGAAAAGAGAAAAGAAAAATTATAATTTACATGCATGTTTGTTTTCTTTCTTCTCTCTTATCCCGACTTCTTGTTTACTTCACACTAACTTTCTCGTCCGACTAACACTTGACTGTCTCGTTCTGCTGTATGCTTGCTTTGTTTTTACTCTCATAGAGCTCAGTTTTTGTATCTTTCTCCTCTATTACTTCTTTCCAGTTTACCTAAAAAAGAAAAAGCGAATCCAAAGCTTATTACGGTTATTCTAATGGTATTTGGTAACTAATCAGATGAGTAAGGTACTTGGGTTTTATCTTGAGTATTTCGATATCACGTATTAGTACATACGTTAAGACCGCGTTTTCTCGAAAACACGAAAACTGCAGTTAAGGGAAGAAGCTACCGATTTTTGGTAAAAAATAGATTTTTTTAAGTGGTAAAACACTTATTTAACCCTTTTTCTTTCAAACGTAAAAGGTTTTACGCAAAAACTAATTTTTTTTCGACTTATTTGAAGCTGTAGATTATTGGTTGAACATGCTATTTTTATTGATATTTATATTTAAACTCATTTTTCACAAAACTTAATTTTCATAACTTACTTTGTAAGCCTGCGTAACAGTTCTTCGTAAATCACGCTGAAAATTTTTATACTTTCTTTTTAACATATTTTGAACAAATTTAAAGAGAGTTTTTTTTTATTATTACTTAAAATATCAGTTTTAAAAATATAAGTTAATATTAAAATACTGCTTATACCGGAAACAATAAATTGTTCATATAGAATATAACCTCATAATAGTTCAAAAATATTATTTGAAAATATTGCTCTTTAAATGTCTTAATTGTAGCATAAATGTTCATAAAAAAGATGTATACCAATCCATCGTAATCACTTGCACACAGTGATAATCAAACATATGTCTGTTTTTGCAGGTTTTTTAAAATTGGTTACTTCAAAGGGTGATGAATTTGAACAAAACCAGTCTAAAATGTCATCTTTTTCTATATTATAACATGTTTTATAGAAAAATATTTTTCTTCTTAAATTAAAGGATTTTAGTGTTTGCTGTATCGTCTTCCCTTAAGTGGTTATTCCTGTAAGCCACAGATATATACACACAATGATCGTCGTACCGCGCACCCCGCTATCTATACATCCCATTATCCACACACTCTACTATCCACGTAGTTTACGATCCACACACCTCTACTAAAAAATGAGGTTTCCTCTCAAATAGAAAATATGAAAAAGTGACGTAATTGAATAATCATTTATCTACATAGAAAATTATCAGAATTCTGATTTAAAGTGATTGTAACTTTTACAAATTTTGGGTTTGCTGACTACAAATGTCTTTTTAATAGATTCACGGATAATATTATTTTTATTAAAAATACTTTAGATAATAAATCAAGAGTAGTAAGAAAATGTGTTAAAATTTCATGTGATTTTTTTTTTAAAGTAGGTGGCACTTACGTATAGTACACTTAAATACATAATTATGTGTTTATATGTGTAATTATTATGCTTGATTTGTACGACTATCGAGAAAGTCGTGTAACGCAATAAATCGGAAAAGTATATTAATGAGAAAAAAGGGGGAAATGGAGGAGGAGGGAGGAGGAGAGGAGACGGGGATGATAAAATATAAGGCGAGGATACTTATGTATAGTATACATTTCTAAATATATATTTATGTATTTGTATGTGTAGATATTATGCTTGATTTGTAAGACTATCGAAAAAGTCGTTTAACAAAGCCATTTGAAATTCTGCTGCAATTTTGTCGCATATTCTCGAAATGTCTCGAAAAGTGCAGCAGAACGTGCATATTCTACTTCCGATTTTTACTATATTTCTACTGATAGGCGATTGCGACAGGCCTACGCAGCAAAATTGTGCAAGTTTTGTGACAGATTAAGTGCATACATTTTCTTGCAGCCGGTTTTACTGCCGAGGAATTGCGCAAGTCTTGAGGAAGCTCAAGTACAAACTTTTGACTAATATTTTTCACTCGCGCGTGCAGCAGAATTGTGGAAGTATTTCAGTTGACGATTGCGGCAATCTCTTTGCAGTAGAATTATGGCAAAATTACAGCAGATCATTGCGTAAGGCTCTTTACAGCACAATTGAGGCAGAAAAGTGCCAGGCAGTACAGTCAAGGAGTTAACATAAAGCAAGCTTGTGTCTAGCACAATTGCAGTAGACCTACAGCAGACGATTACGTCATGCTCTTATAGCATCTTACACAACGCTGCCAAAGTGAATATGTACTACAACGCAAATTGTAGTTCGCGTGCCATCGCCAGGTGGTAGAAACTGAAAATTCGCTCTCGCGTAACTAGAAGTGCCATGCTGAGAGGATAAAGAATCAGTGTTAAGCATACGAAGAATGTTGGCATTCCGAAATTCGGAAAGTAAGATGATTATTGTATCATCTACAAGGCGAGCCTCGTTTTCTAAATCTGCTTTCGATGAATAAACTTTTTGATTACACTCAGGCTGACTTAAGCCTGCCGCAATGTTGCTGTATAAAGCCTGACAATCTTCTGCCGTAATTGATCATCTACACGCGCAAGTGCAGAATATAAGTCCCATGATGCACTTTAGCTGTCACAAGTCTGTTGCAATTTTGTTGCAAAGTGTCTGATGTATCATGTACAATACAAACCCATGCATTTTATTGTATGTATATTTACCTACACTCAAGCTTCCGTAAGCTTGCGGAATTCTGATGCTTAGGACCTGCTGCACGGTCCTCCGGCAATTCTTCTGCAATCCTGTTGCACGCACACGTGCGTTATCGGGGTCAAACTTTGCACTCGAACTTTCGCAAGACTTGGCTATTCTGCTGCGAAGCATCTGATGCACTCGGCTATCAGCAGAAACATACCAGAATTCGGAAACCGAATGTACAAGTTCTGCGCAATAGTGCGTGCGTAAGGTTTTGCTACCAGGGATAGTATCACTGCAATATGACTGCTATATATCACAGGAATATTTAATATTGCATGTAGTACTCATGTGATATTACTGCAATATTGAGTACTATGCGGGAGGGTTATAAGTTTTCGAAACCATAAATTATATTATAATCTAAGCATAAAACATACATAAATAATGTGCAAATCTTGTAAAAACGCTAAACACGAAGCATAATCTAAACTTTTGAATGGAATCGTTTTACTATAAGATATAGCGATAACATTTGTCGTACAATTGCGATTTGCTATAATATGATATAGCTAGCGGCTTTATTTCTATTTTTACATAATATACGTATATTAGCTATTCTATGTAATATATTAGTTTTTTAAACGAATTTTAAGAAAATACAAAAAGTTATACATAAAAATGTATCATTAAGACATGATTCGTATCCTTGATAGCACTTAACGTTTTTAAAACGTTTTAAAAAGGTCGCATCAAAATACCTTTTAACATTTATACAAATAAGTTAAATGAACGTTTTTATAACGTGTTAAAAAGGTGCGAAATGTTCGCAAATTTTGTTCAGTAGGCAGAATTATAAAACATTTTAAAAGCGTTTTAAAAACGTTGTTTTATAACTTTAATGCGTTAATTAAAACAGGAATATTTGAACGCTTCAAAAACGTTTTAAAATATTGGTGAAATACTGTTGCCGCACTTTACCGGTACTGGCAAACGTTGCTGGACCGGAGTAGTAAATTTGCTGGAATGATAAGAGGTCGCCAACACTTTACAATATTTTTTGTTTTATTCAATATATCACAGAAAATATTAATGTAAAAGTAATACGTAGACACCTCATTTAAATTACATTGATAAAGTTATAAATACGTGTTGCTATTCAAAATCGCACATCTTCCGCACGACTTGTTATTATATTTCAAAATTGATTTTGCTAAAAAATAGTCTAAAAAGAGGGTTAGTTTGCACATAACAGATTTGTTTTTGTTATTTTTCCAACGACGGCAAGGCGTGCATCGCGCCAGCGCCGGGCGAACGTTGGTATTCGGAAGTTAATTAAATCTGGTTGAATGTCGGCAATCTCATCGGACCAATACAGATGTCTAGTCTTGGCCCGGTCTTATCAAATCAGTAAACGTTCAATACTGGGCCGTACTAATAAAATAGTATCATGGTTACCAGTAATCGACCAAAGTTTGGCCATATAAGTCAGTGCTAGCATTTCTTACATGGGTACTGTATAATAGCGAAGTGTTTAATGTATAATATATATTTTTAAATACGATCTTGTAGTAAATAATAATATGGCTCCAAGTAAATTCATATAAAATGTCGTGTGTATAATTATTTTATTAATTATTTGAAAATATTGAAAACGTTTTTAAAACGTTCATATGTTACTGTTATAATTACACGCATTAGCCTGGTTAAGACTTACCGGTGGCGCCGCCCATGCGGCCAGTTTGGGAAACCTAGCTTGATGATAAAATTGATTAGCACGATTTACCCCCTTAAGGTGATGCTAAAGCCACCTGTCACCGACAAATACGAGGCTCCACTTTTCTCATTTCATTTTCAATTTTGAGTAAATATCTCTATTAAAAGTTGTTGTTCTAACCAAAACGAACAACTTTTCATAGAGATATTTTCTTAAAGTTGAAAAATGAATCAAAAAAGTGGTTCCCCGTATTTACCAGTAACACGGAGTTTAACATCGCCTTAAATTATTTGTCAGATAAAGCATGCCACTTATAGTAATAATTTTTTACGCGACTTCAAAGATGGTCAATCAAACCGTGACTCGTTTCAAGAAACGTAATTAATCATGGTTGGCACACTTGCAGAATTCATGGAATGTATTGTGCTGTGATCATTAAAAATTATATGGAAAGAAAATCAGTATGTCAAATCGATATTTAAAGTCTGATGTATAAAATACGTTGACGAAAATTTGTTTATTTTCGTGATACACTCATTTGCTATTAGATCCAAAATACGTAATAAAACAAAATAATTTACAGTTAACATGATTAAATAGTATATTTTATGCAACAATTCTACTTCGAAAGATTGTAGCACGAAACCCGTATAATATAATACATACTTTTAAGTTGACTACGCTTCAAGTAGTAAAGAAGTAACATTGATATATCAAATAATTGACACCTCTGCAAGCTTGTCACTTGTATTGAAACACTTCAATCGATCACTTTCCCACACGTTTCAATAAAACAGTTCACAACGTAATGCCGATGCAGAAATCGCCAGATCCAACAAATATATATATAATAAAAAAAAAGTATACGCGAGCAAAAGCGCTGCAGAAAAAGGCATGTCGATATCATCACAGTCGCGTCTCACGACTCGAAAGTCTATACGAAATTCTTGCACAACTTTCCCTCGAAAATGGAACATTTACACCTTTATATATGGGTGATTCTCTGGGAACCCGTTAATTTTACGTAAACTTTGTAGCAACTTTGAGTTGGCGAGTACTGTAGTTTTTATCGTAGGACTATTTTTGTCTTCATGGGTACAACATAAATTATTTTAGGATAAAATTAACTTTTAAATAGTTTTACTAAAGCTCTCGAAATATATTTCTAACAGAGAAATATTCACTGCCTCATGAAGTTTACTAAAACGAAGACAAACACAGTGTAATAAAGAAAATTACATTTCAAAGTATCTTTTTGCCGAAAGGACTTCTGGAATTGTTCTGAAGATGTTCTGAAATTGCAAAATAAAGTTATTTTACTCAGTAATTTCTGATTCTTGAAAAAAATATAAAAGTAGATGCTCAAGTCATATATATATAATTTCTCAATATTCATTTGAAATATTCATAAACAGTACTTATAAGACTTTTAATTGATAACAATTTTTGGAGTTAACTCCGGAGTTGACAATTTAGAAGATAAGAGAATTGAGGTTAAATGAAGATCGGTTAACTCGCAGTATGAGTTTTTAATACAGTTATATTAAACAATTTATTTGATAATAGCATAAATATTATTTATTTAATATCAAAGGTATTCTTAAATCTAATAAATATTTACTAATTTAAGTAAATATTAGAGAATACTCAAAAGTCTAACTTTCTTCATTTAATCTTTAGGCCTACCAATCTTTGTAATTGTATATAATATGTGAAAAAATTATATAATTTCATACTAAGAACTGATATTAATTATTTGAATTAATGTAAGATCCTAAAATCCGATCTAGAAAGTCTTCATCTTCTGAGCGTGTTTCACAACGATATCTTTCATTTTCAGGATTACCAATTATTTTTTAACAAAAATACTCTAAAATGATAAAACTCTATAAGAAAACTGTTGTACATTCACAAGGAGAGTGCACACTAGGGTGGTTCAAATTTCCCAAAAATTTTCAAAGATCAAAAGTAAGCCTCTGAATAGTTGGTATTTGAAAAAGAAATAAGTTTCTACTTTTAGTATGGTTGAGGCAAGAAAATGATTGTTACTTTTTGCTAATACTTTAGGCGATATTACCAAATTTCGAGTGTCCTATGTTCTTAACTCAAGCAAATAATTTAATTTATTCCCGGCTTAACTATAATAGCCACTTTATTGGACTGAAAAGCAGGACTAAAGTGACGTATTCTCTGTATTAAATTTGCGGGAAATAAAGTAAAGTTCAGTTTCTCTGACTTTCTCTCTTTTTATTAACTTTGAACTATTTCTTTCTCTTCCTGTGGGTCCCAATCTTCAAAATCAATAAAGTGGCCACAGTTAAGTCGGGAATAAAGTTCTATATGCAACATAGGAATAAAGCCGACTATTCCTTCGGGTGATTACTGGTTCCTCCACTTTATTCCCTTGTTCCGTAATGTACTATTTATAAAAAAATATTTTTCAGTATGCGAGAATCATCCGTATAGAAACAAACATAAACACACTTAAATACAGATCGTCCGTACAATACGGCAAATGAAGCTTTCAAAAGTGGCAACTCGCAGCTCCGAAGACAAGACAAAACGCCGCACGGACATACACCACGAAGACACACAGGCCAACAGAGAGAATAACGCTCGAGCGCAAGAAGATTTTACAACGAGGCGAGTGATTTACCGGCGCCGCGAGAAAGGAGAGGAAAAACTCGCGCCGGCGACTTTTACGGCGCCTAGTGCAGCGCGGCAGCCACGCGCGCGAATTATTTACAGCGAGTCGTCGCGTCCAAGTCTCGCTCCTTTCCAGGAGAGAGCGTTCGCGCGCCGGCCCTTAAATAAAACGCGAGCGCGCCCGCCTATAAAGTGCTCGTAAATCTTCGTATTTTTGTACAATTTCATTTTCGAGTGGCGCGCGTACCTACCCTTGAGGCTCTATAAGCTGAATTGTACGTAGGAAGGTAGATGGCACGCGAAGGTGTATAGTATGTGCGTGCAGAAAATGGTGCTTGCGAGGTTGTGTACGCGGGGGATGTTGAGGTGCCTTATAGGATTGTTGTCCGAGAGAAAGAATGCTTTCGATAAAAATAATCAAAATACAGTAGACATAACATTTCCATTTTACCGCTAGTGTTGCGGGCGTAAAATGCCACTTTTACGCATCCATAAAAAGATCATGTGTTTACAACTTGGACATGGAATTTCACACAATTACACCCTTTACCGGACAAGTTGTGTGACTGGACTCGGGGCGTAAAATTCAACGTTCGAGTTGCAAACATTTTTATGAAGGTAGGCCATACCGTTTTGTTTAATAATGACGAGGGGTTTTCATTTTATATAGTTTATTTTCTCAGAAATAATGAAGCCCATTTGACCCGCCAAGACCACATCATCCCACTCTCCCCTAAGTTTAATGCTGTATTGTGTAGCCGGCATCATACAAAAATATTATAACGTTTATCAACATATAGTTATGTTTACTTCTTGCAAATAAAAATTCTATTTGATAAAAATCATTAAGGTTTCTCTTTTTTCTAAACCGCTAACCCCCTGTAAAAGGGTGAAAGTGCAGCAGTCCCCTATTTGGAGTGATTTTATAATTATAGATTTCGATGAAATCTGTTTTATGGTTTTCTATTGTTTTCGGTTTTTAGGGGTTGAAAACTTTGATCCTTAATATATCAAGTTCCCTTGAGTCTAGGATGCTTACTTTTTTTTTTAATTTATGGTTTTTGATGCTCTAAACGATGGCATAGGTTTTATAGGCCATACTTAGGGGGCCGACTGCCTATATATCATTTTATGTATTTTTCTAATATTGCAAAACTTGTAGAGTAGTACGTTGGTCCTATTACTGAGCCCGGACCATTTACTGTGTTTCTTTTAAACTCTTTGATTATGAAGAAATACAATATATTATACATTTAAGTTTATTTCTTAATGATTACATTGAACAAGAAATGTTATGTATTTAAATTATTTTACAATAGTAATGAATGTGATTTAAAAAAAAGAAAGATTTATTCTTTGAAGGGTCCTTTTTAAAGAAAAAAATTGGCTGATCTCAAATATAATTGACAAAATTATTTATCTATGAAAATGCAAAAATGACGATTTTAAGATTTTTAAAAAGTGAACACCCATTAGGGTACCTGTACCAGTTACTGTGGTGTCAAGTCAACTTGGTTCAATATCATCTAATTATAAAAAGCTATTAATTTTGTTCTGGCACAAAGCAGGATTCACCAGAGGATATATTAATAATTCGATCACAGTTTAAACTTCCAAAATTATATTTATTTAAATGCCTAGCCGATATATTCCTGTGACGCATTTACGCTAAAAGCAGTTGCTTTTCCTGCTAGTTACATGTCTGAACCTATCGAGAGTCAAAGATGCACTGCCTTGTTGTTGTCGAGAGCGCCAACACTAACCCTTTTTTTACGACCTTCTTTCGGGAAAATGCACTTGAGACAAAAACACATGCTCAACCTTTACACATAGCCGATTTCATTTTGTTCTCTTTCTTTCATAATGCTGTAGCTATTGCTTTTCAGCAGTTTAACATTACATATGTATTTATTATCAATTTTACATCATTTTATTCGCCGCTAATATTGTTTTAAAATAATTAACATTACTTCTGTTTGTAACAGATTTGTTTCGTAGTAATACTGATTGATATAGATAATTTGATTATTTTTCTACACGAAATAAATATTATTGCAATGAAAACATTAATATTTGGTATATTTTTAATGGAAGAAAAAAAATGTTGTCCGTATTACTGTGCTTTATCAATGGCTTGCGCAGTATTTCCGTGCCCCCGGTACTGAGCCCTGTCCCGATTTCTGTGCTCCCAGTTACTGTGCCTGCTATATGCAAGGTTTGCAATTGAGGTGTTGGGTGCAAAAACAACTTAACTTTCCGTGTTAGTTTTGGGGAAAAATAGATGTTTAAAGTTTACGTATTGTTGTATCTTAATATATAAATAAAACCAATCAGTTTTTCTTGTTTAGTTTATTAGTCATACTATTATAGTTACACGTATGAGAACATTTATTTCTCAATATAAATTATTTAAATAACTAAAAGAAGCTTATCCAAGTTAAGTTGTTTTGGCATAGAACGGATATTTTTTGCTTCAATCGAGCTTATTTTCATGAAATAAATCCCAGGACATATATTTTATTCATTAACATAATGTTCATATATGAACAAAAATTATTATAAATATATTTTTAAAATTATAAGTATATTTTTATTTAATTTTTAGCTTAAAATTATATATCCTTTTGATCTGTTATCTCACCTCTCGGAACTGTCATTTTCGATACTTCAAATAATATTTTTAAACCGCTATTGGTTATACTCCGTTAGAAATTGTTAGAGTGAAACTTTCGTCTTGAATCGTACAAGTGGAGGTAAACATCTCACGTGATTAGCACGCGCGCGAATTTCGGACGGTATATAGCGCAGCGGGAGAGGCAGCGGCTATACGGTCTCCGGCGTATAGGTAGATACAGGAGGAGGCCCGAAGCGGCGTAAGAGATTTCGATAAATCTACTGTATACGTTATAAAAAAACTTGTTTGATGTATTATATTTATAAATAAAGGGTCGTAGAATACGAATATGTATGTTTCATCAAAAACAACTTAACCTGGGTTAAGTAGTTTTTGCATCCAACACCTCGATTATGGTTTTATTTAAAGCTTTAGAGTAACATTTTCAGCATATTTTTATATACAATATTAATGAAACGTCAATTTTTGGCTTTAATCAACATTTGTTCATCTTTGCTATACACACGAATGACAGCAGCAACAGCGACCAACACCGTATCATAGGTTAAATGGAGTTAAGAACGACAGAAAAACATGCATGTCAGATCACAGAAAAATTGCCTATAAACTGGTCTTATAAAATTAACTTATTTTAGAATTGTAAGTTTAAGACTTATATTATCAATAATACTTACATTACTTAATACATATATTACATATTTAATTTATATCACAATTGTTACCTTTTTTGTAGATAATAATAAATTTCGACAAAAGTAAATATTACATCAACATTTAGGCACCTATATCAACACTTAGCTCACCGGACAATTCGATTATCACGAACGCGTTTCGAATTTTTGAATATCCTGCAATGTAAGGTATTAAAAAAATAAAAGATCAAACATAACCTATCACGCTACGTCATTTAAAAAAATTTGTATTTAGTAGTAGTAAGTATTCAAGAGAAGGAACGCTTTGGAGAAATAAACGATAAGCCGAATATAACAAACACGGAACATTTATTTGTCGTTTCAATTGTGTAAAAAAATAAAAGAAAACAAAATGAAGATCGAATCATGCACGCTTGCCGAGAAGGCTGTTGCCAGAACACATTATTTTCATTAATAGGCTTTGCGCAGCCTTCAACTTTCATGGGCGCGCGTGATTTGACGTACAGAATGAAGGTCGGCATATGCACACGCATACACATACATACATACATTATAAACATATAGAGGAACATTTATAAAAAAAACCCTTTTTCTGACTCAAAAATCTCAAAAAACCTCGAATTTTTACAGTACATTGTACAGTATAACAGTACAGTTTATTACATCACTTTATGTACATTGTGATGTATCGATTTGACACATTTTGTTACAATGAAAATATCAAAGCTTAGTCCCTCAATTTGAGTGTTATCATCCGTATGATACTTCCAAAAAAGGTCACTAGACCTATGGGGACTGCCGTTTTTCAGTTTCCTAACGACTTAAAAGTGTCAAAAGTCATAAAGTGCCAAATAGATACATCACAAAGTACTGTAGTAGTCTATTTTCTATATCTCACTTACGTGAGAGACAGAGAGAGAGACGGCCAGTGACGCTACACAACGATTCGCACATTTGCGCGAATCGATCGGCTGATCCATGCTGGACTTCGAGGAAAAGGAGAGAGAGAAGAGAGACAGAGAATTAAGTGGGAAAGTAGAGCGAGATTCTTCCTTAATCGTTGCGTGAGAGTAGATAGTTGAACTCTCACCTCTAAGCGAGATTGACCATATAGACTTCGGTTAAAATATAGTTAGAATTAATTAATTGGACTCTAAGTATCGTGTGCGCATTTGCTCATCGATGTCGAGGACGCTCGACTGATACAGCGCTGATTTTATACGAAAGAGAATCTTTCGAGTCCAGTGACGCCCTTATATCTCAGCGCTCTCACCTCAACCGCCGATCGAGAGTCGTAACGTCGTCTTCAGGAACTGGCTTAACATCTGCTGGAATTTCCCGTTTCTTTCTACGAGGAGACGGCGGGTTGCTTGAACAAGATCATCATCAGCCAGGGGCCGCTGAGCGAAGAGTTGCGGAGGATGGATGCGTGTTTGAACGGTTGTTTTAGTTTGCAAATTTCTATTATAAGATTATCTGCGTATTAATTATACTTTTTATACCTTTATAATTGCGATTAGATATAAGATTTTATTAGTTCAATATGACTTAGATCATCATATCATAAGCCAACGCGCGTATTTTTTATATAACGGATTAGTTTTATGTGAATTAATAATTGTTTTTTTTCAATAAAGCACAAATTATTATTTTAAATAAAAAATAATATTTTAAGAACCCCATTCATGCATAATTTTAATAAAATTGTTTTGCATTAATTATTGGATATAACAGTACATAAAAAGATAAATAAATGTTGTATCAAATTGATGTAATAAAGTTACGTCACAAAGTTACGTAACTTTTTTCAAAAGGGTGTACTTCAGAATTTAGATACACCTAAGATAACGGCATGTGTTAATTAGTAGGGATATTCCTTCCACGTGGGATGTTTTAAAGTTTCCATGTCATGCTTAAGCTGTTGAATTAACTGTCTATTTAGTAACTAAGGCATCGTGAAAAGTAATTGGAGCATATACTCGTAATGGTTTCATACTAGCAACTTTAGAATCGTGAGCTAAAATGCAAAGATTTGAAACGAATAACCCCATATAAAGTTTCAATAGCTATGATCTCGATTGTTTTAATCTGAAAGATAATTCTAATTGCAAATAACTCATATAAAAGATCTACAAAAATACAAAAAAAGAGCTTGAAAAAAGCGAATAACTAAGAAAGAAAAAAATTACATAAATAAATGAAAAAGTAACTCAGTCAATGCCGGTTACAAATCCGAGTAGACAATGAGGAGAGATTTTTCATTAGGTTAAGATAGAAGGCAAGTTTCGGAGCCGAACTTCGAAATCTCGTCGAAGATCTCTTTTTTCCGCACGTACCAAAATTTGTTTCGTATGTACACGTGGAGAGGCAACAACTTTTTGTTAGGCCATATCGAATTTCGAAAATGTTGCATTTTCGCTCCACCCTAATCAACATCGCTGCAATTGAATCGGATACACGTCACTGAGAGTTTCAACCTTCAACGCCGAACTTCGAGATCTACGACGCTGAGCTCCCCAATCGGACTTATCACGCGGAGCTTCTCATTCGGACCTCTGATGTCGAGCTAAACTCTCTGTTGAGCTCATCTCGCCATCAAGGACGTCGCTATGGAACAGACAGTCAGAGCACCGAGAAAGTACGCTACAGGCCGAGCACGTGTCGCTCACCGCCCTCGCGTCACCCAGGCCTCCTCGCCTATTGTCTCGCATGCATCTCGACTCCCGTCGCGACCCCCGTCGCCCTCGCATGGTCTAATACCGCGCATTCTCTACCTGGCGTCCCCATGCTTCACATAAGCGCCGTCATTATCCTCTCAAACTCGTGTGCGCGTAGGGCCTGCCTTCGCTCCCAAAGCGCCACATCGGCTCACCAGTTCCGTAACCTGTGCAGGAACATCGTGACAGAATTTCGATACAATACTTCTATATATCATTACAAATGCCCAGTTGGCATCAAACCTCCTTCGACATCTTGAATTGTCATTCAATCCGCCGCTTCTTACTCACACTCAAGAAGTGGGTCTCCAACACCCCCGGGCTGCTCGAAGACATCGCACCGAAAGACAGATTGCGTCCAACATGGCTCTAGTTCCCGACCGACGGCTCAGTCAACGAACTGGGAATGACCTGGGACCCGATTTGGAACTTCAGGCTTGCTCCGCCCGATTCACTCGGAGAGTGCCCGATCACAAAAGGGACGATACTCGCAGAGCTGACTTGAATCTTTGACCGGGATGGGTGGCTCGCCCTTGCAGTCACGGTGGTTGCTAAGATGCTCATTCAAGATCTCTGGCGAGCCAAGATAGACTTGGACGCAAGTGTACTTGAACCCTAGGCTCGCAAATGTCTTAACTTCCAGGAGACCATGAAGAACGTCGACAAACTCACAGTCCATCGCTGGATTCATCAAGACAAGTCGTGGAGGGTCGAGCTGCATTCACGGACGCAAGTAGTAGCAGCGACGCTGAACTTCGAAACCACCGATTTCCACGGTGACAACGCGGTAGTGAGTCTGTTTTGGACGAAGACCAAACCATTGCTCATCAGTAGCCTTGCTCCCCGGAGAAGACAGCATCCCGGATGATCATTCCTCGGCTCGAGCTCAGAGCCGCCCTTCTGTCTGCTAGGCTGCTCCGATTGGTGGCCACCAATTTGGACATCTCACAGTCCGACTACTAACGTTCTGTCTGGGGCGACTCCTAGGAATATAGGTTTTCGTTGGCTCCACTCCGACAGTCTGACGGCTAACAACTTCGTGAACGACTACGACGCTCACGTGCAGAAGCTCGTCACAAAGGTAAAATGGCGTAATGTGTCAACAAACGAGACTCCCACCGACATCGCCACCAGAGGCACTGACGTCCAAGTCCTAGTCCAATTCAGCCTACAGTTGGAAGGACGCAGCTGGCTAAAACTCGGGATGCCACCTGGTCGTCCATAGCTCCACTCCCCAGACATTCACCAAGCCGACCTGCCTGGAATGCATTTCGAACCACCTACTCGCGTGCCATCCAGCACGTCTGGATAGTCGGACAAAGAGCACGGGTGAGGTCCCACGTCCAGCGGTGCACAGTGTGCGCCAGAGCGAACATGCGGCCCACGAGTCCAGTCATGGCCCCTTCACCCACAGTCAGGGTGATGTCATCAGCCACATTCTTCAGGACTGGGGTGGATTACGCCGAACCATTCCAGATATTGCGAACGAACGGCGACGGTGTCGCGTCGACCAAAGGACACACCACTCTGTTCGTCTGCAATGATGGTCACCAAAGCAGTACCACTGGAGTTCATGGGCAATCTCACTACCCAGAGCTTCATATCCCTGGGCAAGCACACTTTCTTACTTGCAGATCGCTGAACTCGATGTCCAAGCCCTCCACAGTGGATATACCGTTTGACCATGTGATGCATTGGAACCTGGTCAAAGACCTTCTGGATCAATTCTCACTCCAACCGTGTGGTTGGCGACATGGTCCTTGTCATCGACCCTCCACTTCTCAAACCCAAAGGAAGACGGCGAGTTGGTAGAATAATCGCAGGATACCCCGGATAATATAACCTCGTAAGAGTCGCCACCGAATACACCGCAGTCATCTCCTATACCAGGCCCGTGAAGAAGATGGTTCAGATACTGGTGGGTCCCCAGGTCCAGCCGGAACCAACCAACTCTATGTAAATCTTACGGAGAATAATTCCCCTGCGCCAGCCATGTTTACTAGTTAATCTAGAATAGCAATTATATGTAACGATATTTAATCACATGTAATCATAAGTGACAAAATGAAATTTATTGACACGTGTAAGCATATATAATTGTATGTATGCATAATAGGATGGGAAAACGTTATATTTCTCCTGTATAGTCGAGTAAGAATTGGCTCTGGATGCCTTAATTTTACTAATTCAGATAACTATGAGCTGTCTAAATGAGATCATCGTCCGAGTCAAATTTTAAAAATCTTATAAAGTAGAATAATTTGCTTTAAAAAGTGTGTGAGGACCCAGGATGTAATTAAGGATGTATGTTCATTTTCAAGATTCAAGACCATCTTGACCTTTTAGTCTAGTCAATTGCTCGAAGTCTAACAAATGCAGTAAAAAAAAAGAGTCAAATCATAACCACGAATTAAATCACTACTATTCCAAATTGGTGAAATTTCCGTAAGCTTAATTAATCAGATGCCTCACATTCGTAAGGAAAAAGCATCAAACCTGGCCTTGTAACCAATCGAGCAAGTGGCAGCCAATCGACACTCGTGTGAAAACAGCTACTGTACTAGTCCGCTTGAAATGAAAAACTACGCGGGATATAGATATAGTTGTAATCGCAAAACCGATGCGCGGAGAGTTTGGCGACGGAAAATTGGATTTCTGCCGCTTTCCGCTCTGAATCTTTCTAGCGGAAGCGCCCGATTTTGGCTGGCGTCCATGGTCGCGTCGCGGCGCACACTTTACGATTACGCCTCGTTTCATTTCACCTCTTCCCTCCGTTTCTAATTCCTGCCGCGCGCTCTTGTAACCCCGGCAGCTGCACCGACGACCTCGAACTTTTCTCTCGACTCACGGAATGGATCATTTACTTTTCTATTTTGGTTACTTGCTTTTTTTGAGGCGGAAATAGTTCTTAGCGCGCACGGAGGTACTGACTTATATGTTTTTGTTTGGAAGTGTTTACGCACGTTGCTGAACATACTCTACGCGGACTGACTTTACACAAATGCTTTTTTCTGCACCGAAAAATTCTGCACAAATATTTTCTACGCATAAATTCCCTACATTTAATATTGTGCACTGTAAAATTCTACACTATTGAACCTTAACAATACATATTATTGTTGAAGGAATTGTTGAGGCTATTACGTACAATTTTTAAGAGCCGAATATTAAATAAAAATGAGTATAGGAAATTTTTCTCTAGAAATTATTTGTGTAGAATTTTTCGGTGCAGAAAAACATTTGTGTAGAGTCAGTTCCCATAAAGTATGTTCGGCGTCCACGAGATGGGGCACAAGCTTTAAATATTTTTAAAGTGCAGGTTCATAATTAATCACAATAAAAGGTTATCATGCGTGTGTATATAAAGCACAGTTTCTGTTAAATGAATATATTATTTATACACTGTTAAAAATCCATTCCGTATTTTGCACAAAATTTGTGTAAAATATGAAATTTCGTAATAAATGTACACAAAATTTGTGTAAAATCAGAGGTCGAGAACTACTTTTGAATTTACATAAAAACTGCACAAAAACTACACAAAAATGACTCAAGAATTCCGCATAAATTACACAAAAATTACAAAATTTGTGTGACTAAACAATTTACACAAAAATGGTGTAACGACGACTATCTTATTTTACAATGATTATAACTTATTTACAATTTAATTTTTTTTTAATTATATGTTTATTGCCAAAAATAAAGTAATGAATATATATATATATATATATATATATATATATATATATATATATATATATATATATCCTGGACGTAAAATATAATAATAATAGATAACCTGCGTATGAGCAACGTAGCGATTGTTTATTTATCTATTAAGGTGTCTCCTTGGTGTTCTTTTTATGTTTTTGACAAATTTTTCTATTCATTTTCTTTTTATCAATAATATTCACTTTTTCATCTGGTCAACAAAGTATATTCGATAATACTATTATAAAAATAAAAAAAACTTATATTTTGAAAATTAAAAGATTTTTTGAGGGTCATAGTCATTCACGAATATTTGTTTTAAATTTATAATTACACATGCTTGTGAAAAATTTGCGTAAAACTAGGACATTACATACTTTTTACATAAATGGGTAAATAGGCTGCGGTGGCTGTGTGGCTGTGTGATTACTCGGACTTATAACTAAGAGATCTCGGGTTCAAATCACGAGCATGTCAAATTTTCAGTAATGATTTTTTCATATATTTGATACCGCGGTTCCGGTAGTTCGGATTCTACTTCAAGCTGCAGGGCCAGTTATGATGCATATGCACTTTATCTGCTAGATTCTACAAATGTAGTTGGGAGGAATGGATGCATCATGACTATAGGGAATCAGATTTAATGCGTACAGGTATTAAATTACCTCTGCAAAGCTCACTTTAACTTCGACCTTGGATAAACGTTTTTTGCAAAGAGAATTTTTGAAAGAAATTGAGGTGATTAGGATAATGGATGGAGAAGATTATTCTGTAAAATTTTTGAGTCATTTTATTTTTCTATACTTGAGGAAATAGTTGCAACAAGCGCGCGAAGCAGGTGATTTTCGACTCGGTCGAAAATCACCTGAGCGCACGCGTTCCACATACTATTTTTTGAAATGAGAGTAAGAAGGTCGAGTACTAGAGGCAAGTGAATTGTAGTATATTATCAATTCAAATAGGTATCTGATACGGGCTATGTCCTTAATAAATATTGATATACGAAAATGTAAAATAAAGTTCTATGATCATGGCAGAGTGCAGGGTGGGGCGCTGAAAGTGAGACATGGATCCCGGTGGGGTCCATGTTTGCATAAGTTTAAATTACAAAATTTAAATATATATGCTTACTACTAAAAAGTAAGTAGGGAATATTCTAGACTGTATAAAAAATTCTATATGCACTGGGAACGTTGGAAATCTACGTCATTTAGACTACAAAAATCCTGAAATTTTTTACGTATATCAATATACATATAATATATCAATATATACGGTAAAATAGGAAGAAGTTTTTCAAAAATCTTTCATTTTTGGATATATAAACATGTGTAAAAATTTAAATAAATTTGAAAATAAGGGGCAATTTAAAAAAAAATGGTAGGGATGGCGCAATGTATTAGGCCTAACTATACTGCGATTCTTTTACTTATTTTCGGGATTTTCAATCGCGTTTCTTTCAATTTTCCCTGCACCTAAGGTATTTAAATTTTTCTTAATTCATATTTTGATGTGCTCTAAACAATGTTATAGGTTTTATAGCTTAGAGGGTTGATGAGGGCATCTTCCTTCGATGATGTTAAAGATACAGAGTACTCAAGACTTAGTAATATCGGCTAAATCATGATCTCTTGACTAACAATATCTTTACATAAATTATATAAACATAACTAACGTATTACTATTACGGTGTGACGTGTATTTCACGTCCCAATAATATTAAATACGGGCAGTCAATCGCGACCCAGTCGCCCGTCACCAGAGCCGAGCATTTCTCACATTCAATGAGTATTGTTATTAATGGGGTATTGTATTATTTGTTGAGGGAATGAGGATAAGGAGTCGCGACCGAGGAAGGCCGCAGACCGGCACACACACGCACACACCCATACCAGCGACACCAGCGGATCGCCGCAGCGACGACTGCTAGGAGCGAGCAACGGCGACGAGTATACCCATACAGGCACAGCACCAACATCACTGCACACTGTACGCGCGACTCTCTCTCTCTCGATTGCTCTTTCTTCCTCGCCTCTCGAGGATGATGAGCCGCTGTCCGCGCACACACATACACACACACGCGCGCGACCGCCCTCCCTCCCGATGCACGCAGACGCGGGAGGAGAGAGGATTCACAGCGGCAGCGGCGGCTTCCTCGAGGCACACCAACTCGGCTGTAGCCAAGAGAGAGAGAGAGAGAGAGATACCGACTCGGCTGTCGGCAGAGGGGAGAGCTAGCAGCCGCCGCGCCGCGAGCCGCATGAAGCTGCCGGCCTCTCCTAGCGTAGGCCGACGCGCGCACGTCGCCGCTGCCAACTGTGTTGGTCCGGCGGCGATATAACCGAAAGCGCCCGATATAGATATACACGCCGGGTTGCCCGCGCGTGTATATCTAGCAATTCATAATTGCCCGCGCTGCGTAAGCAGGGCGGTATTAGCGAGGCGGGCCAATGAGGAGTAGCGACTCGAATCACCGCGGACTTGGCCTTGATTTTTGCATCTAGGGAAAATCAAGGCCAATCACCGTAAAGGAAAGGGCGGAAGCAACAGGAGTATGAGCTGAAGTTGCGCAAGAAGAAAAGCCAAAATTTTGGGAGAGATTTCCGCCCTCTCCGGTTTTGAGGATTGACTGCCCGGCCTTCAGCGACGATAGACGTAGCGAAAGTTTTGCCTGCCGTTCGAGCATTTTAGACCGCGTGGAGAGACCTTTGACGTAGACATATTCCCGGAGAGCGATAGATTGGGCTAAATTAACCGGCGACCTGTGACCTGCGAGGAAGAACATCGCGGACGCGCCCGACTAACCACGGTGAGTGGACTGTAATTGCCGAGCTTCCCTCGGCACTTGCAAGTGAAATATATAATTGTAGTACATCGCCGCCATGTGCTCGGGGTTCTTAGGAGAATAAATCCGTGGTGGTGTGACACCGGTATGTAAGATCAGTGCGGATCGGACCGGTAGTAAATTCAAGTATTAGTGTGGGGAAATTCACGCGACTCGGAAACTCGGGAGACGTGGTGAGAGTGGTCGTCGCGAGGGACGCGTGATAAGGCTAGCGTAGCCATGTTTGTATAGCGATAAATTAGATATAAGAGTAATTGTAAATTTGCGACCGATAGTATTACCCGGCTATAAGAAATAAAGCTTGAGTATATTTAAAGTGAAAATTGTGAGTGCTTATTGTAAAGTTATGAATTCCTGATTTTTCCTCTTCACGGAACTTCCTCTGGGAAAGGGCTCGTGCCGAGTTAGCCGCGCTTTACCTGGCGCCCATATTTAAAGAAAAATTTGGTAAAGTGTCGAGACAAAGTAAGCATCACAATTGTAGTGGTTTCTGGATTCCAACAAGAATGCCATGTTACAACGGTCTTATCTCACATAACTAACAGCTCTTTTATCCTAAGCTAATTAAAATAAAAAATAAAAACTTTCGCAATATCTTTAAAAGTATTTATCATCTAATGGATTTATTATCTACACAATATATTATTCACAAATTAATTTGTAATTGTTTTCTTGATTTTAAAGTGCATTTGACAATGAATTTTTAAATATTTATTCGTTAAAAAAATTGTTTACTGATATGTAGATTACTAATTTTATAGAATGCTCTTTTATTACACAAAGTTTTAACAGAGAAATAAAGTTTCATTTAGTAAACGCAGTGAAAGAAACATGAAACAATCGACTTTTTATCTGGAAAATTTTTAATTGATCATTAAATATAAACCACTGTATACAGTTACGATAGTAAGATTTAATTGATATATATGCAAAACTGTAAATGCTACAATGCTACAGATTGTATCGGCTTGTATACTATCAAAAATTTATGGCCAGTCGTACTAATAAATTATTTATAATATTAATGTTTATATTAATGTTATAAACTGCTTACATGGTTTTATATAAAAGATAATTTAAAATTTTTTTTTTAAATATTGCAACTAGTATTGATTAATTAAAAAGATTTATATCTTACACTACAGTATTTTTCTAATAATTGTTAGCAGTATGTAAAATATCAAGTCATCAATTACTCAGCAAAAAACTTTATATCACACATACAAATAAGAAAAAAATACGCAGTCACTTTTCAACACGACGAAGTATGTTATTTATATAAAAAAAATTATTATCCCTAAACAACAAGTCCTAATTACAGCAACGTTGTTCCATAACAATAAACCAACATTCTCTCAAAGACCATAAATCGCAAGTAAATTAATTTACCGCGAGGCACCAAAAGAAAATTAAAAACTGTCCATAAATATCAATTATACCCTCGAGCGATGCTAGCACACTATATAAATTTATCTCCGCTCTCATTATATAAACAATTCGGATCGAGACTGCATCGGCACGAGCGCGGCAAAGGTCAGGTTTCGTAGTACTGGGAGATGACCTTTCCTCCGTATAGCGCGCCGCGTTCCGTATTGTATCCTTATGTAGGTACGGTTGCCGCGAAAACGTCAGAAGTTAATCATCGGCAGTTAACCCATATTTTTCAATCGCGCACCGCGTGTAGCTTCGCTTTTAAGTGCCGCGCTTTTATCGTCTTCTAAGGAAAATTGAAATTAAGAGCTAAACTGCCGACCGTAAATTGCGTCGCGCGCGGAAAATACGTCCGATATTGGTGATTAATAAAGCAGGTGAAAATTAAGTTATTTTTTTGCAGGTGATTAATAAGTTATTGTTTTCTGTTTATATCAATGCGAATTAAGTAGGAAGACGTATGGGCAGCTGTGTATAGAAATCTATTGGGATCCGACATCAAGAACTCGCCGTCTGGCGGATTAGAGTTAAACCAGACGGGACCCGGAAATTCTCGAACGTGATTGGTTGAGAAGTCAACATGGCGCAGACAAGTCCGAAATTATGTGTACTACCCCCGTGTCAGATCCCAATAAATATGACCACATTCGACAGGTTGTACATCAGCCGATTTCTCGCATAATTCTTTAACTAGTTAACCTAATGACGATTGTAATTTGTAGATGAAAACTTGAGCTGTAATAAACATAGTAGTTTTTTTTAATAATGCGCTGAGAGTAGCCTAAGCCAAATCCAGGTAAAATATTTATAGGGGATCTATATAACTAATAAAAGAATAAAGGATTTATAAAATCTTAAACATTTACACAAAAATTTCCTTCTGTATAAAGTTAAAAACATTAAAAAAAATTAATTCTCTTAATTTTGACTACTGCATGTCTGATAAAATCTTGATTTTTTCACTTATTTTATCGGATTTGATCCTCTTATTTTAAAGTTTCCCTTACACTTCTCTAAATAAATTTCTTTTTAGTGTTCACATCTTGACAAACTCTAAACAATAGTCAATTTTGTACGTTCTTATACGTCCCCTAACTTACTACGCATCTGCGGGCAGTTATAGGAAACTGTTAGATGTATTTGTTTAAACTCAATTTATGGTCTGAAAAAAAAAAATTTTGAACTTTAAAAAATATTAAAAAGCTATATATTTTAACACTTACAATTGACGAATAAAATATTTAACATCAAAATACCTAAAAAAAATACTAACGCAAGGAACTTTTTGAAGTTAGAAAAGTAAGTTTTGAGATTTACGCGTTTAAAGTTTTAATTTGGTATGCTATCCAATGTAAATTGTTTCACTCAGCTAACTATAACTTTGGCATAACTAAGCGTTTTGACATCCAATAGATCTCAAAGTGTTCATTAAACTATAAGCATAAAAAGTGTGGTATAATAGTTTTCAATGTTTTGGACAAAAATGAAATGATTTTCCTCCTGAATGAGTGTATTCTTCTATTGCATTGAGATAACTATTCTTAAAGTACGTAATTATGATAAGCGAATTAACTTCAGCTTTAAAATTAAATAATTATGAGATTTACAACGGGAATTTTTTTTGTAACATTTCGTCGGTTTTTATCACCGTATTCTTTACAAATTCGATTTTTCGAACTCGGAAAGAAAAATTAATTTTCTGTATACTTCTTTAATACGTACAAAATTTGAGACTAATTACAGCTTACTATATAGGCAACATTTCAATGCCACAGAGATGACCAAATTAAGTGTTGACTCCTATATTTTATAAATTATCTATGTTGATATTACAGACCATTTTATTATTAGATGTATCTCGTAATTGAGTATAATAGGTAACACCATATCTTTCAGAACATTAGCTGAACTAACTCTAATTAATTAACTTGCTATGTTATAAGTAGTGAACATTTATTAACGTAAAACAGCGGACAATTTTGAAATTACTCCCCGAAAATTGTGATATTTACATAAAGTTGGACCCTTAAACGATAAATATGCAATCGAATAGCAGTTTTTAACTAAAGATATGCTACGAAGGTGACTTTTTGACTACATTATAGTCTATAACTTTTATGATAAATAGTAAATGGTAACTGTATAACGGAGACTTGTCTAGTACCGCCCTTTGGGCAAAGGTCCAGTATCACCCTCATCCGTTTCTCTCTTTTACTGTTAAATGGAAGCTTTCAGGTACGGTAATTTGTTGCATATTATAGTGCTATTAAACATACTTTGAGATTATTGCATTAAATTAAAAGCTGCGAAAGTTGTTCGGACAAATAGTCGTCGGCTAGTTTTGCCAGCGTCAAAAGTTAATTTTAACAGCTCAGTACATATTGTGCAAATCAGTTTGTGTCTTCGTAGCAATTTATACATTATATTTACATTTAACCTTTTATCGACTAGAATAATCTCGGTGCCCCGATAATTCCTTGCTCTCGCGTAATATTATCTAAATCGGTAACATGTATTTATTATATATTTCGAAAATAAAGTTTTTTTTAACCTATTAGAACTTAAATCATATTGAAAGATACTTTTAAGTTCTCCATAGTATTATTTTGGGCAGCAAAATATATAAAATTGAATACAAGATAAATATAACGGGGAAGAATGCAAAAAAGCTACAAAATAACGACTGATAAATGCAATATCACAAAGAGAGGAAGAATAGTCATTCTTTTGTTTCGAAAAATGCTAAAGTACATATTCTTCATAAAAATACTATTTTTATATCTTAAGCGAACGAAAAAGAAATCTAGCGTACGAGTAGATTTTAATAAGAAAATGATTCAGTTAAATTTTGGTAAACTTTTGGATCGTGAGAAAAAAGTTATAAACATCTCAATTTTCATAAATCGCACATATTTCTCTTCAACTCTTGATTGTATAGCACTAATGGCAGATTATTAGTTAAAAAACTAAAGAATAATTTGAGTGCTTGTAAAGAAGGAATTGAAACCTGTGAGCGTAGTATTAAATAAATGAAAATAAAAAAAGTACACTTTACCTCAAAAAATGAATCAAATCAGCTTCCATGTGAAACTTTTTATTGATAATTATGATAAATAGAATTGCTTAATGAGAATGTATAATCATTATTTGGTGTAAGTTAATTTATGCAACTTCTATTATTAAGTATATCTCACAAATAAACAAGAATTAATAAGTGCATTTAATTTGACTAGCTACCTACTGGTGGTACTCCCTTAAATACTTTTTAATTATTACTTATATTGGTCATTTACATAATTAAAACTACGAAAACTGTTAGTAAGCAGTACTAGGCAACCTAGATTTATAATTAATTCAGATTATTATTTTTGTTGAATCTTTTCTTTTTGTATTCAAAAACCATATAAAATCTTATTTAATTTCTGTCTCGTATGTAGATAAATGAAGACACGGAATTTAACAGTTTCCTGAAAATCATCTGTATATGCCGATATATAATATATTGACTTCCTTATTATTAGAAGTGATTAAATTATAGAAAAAAAATGTTTAAGTGTTGTTTCGTTTAGTTTCGTTCAATTATTAGTAATAATCTTATCATTAAATAGTTTTTGCAAGAAAACAATCTACTGATGCAACGAATAGCATTATTTTTACAAGAAAATAGATACTAGAATATATGTATAGTTTCTTCCATTTATAGACTTTATCATAAGAGAAAATATAACACACACAAAAAATTGAATAACTGGAAAACCCATATTGCCTAAACATTATTATGAAAATGAAATCAAGGGTGAAATATCTGTGAATTATTGGCTAAAACTGATTATTCAATGTCAATGCACTACTAGGTATGTTAATCTCGAGAAAAAATGGGGTACTCCCGTTCCGATCATTGTTATCTCTCCGTTATTTCTTTGAATCACTATCTTTGATTTTACTGTATTGGTATGCATCTATACAACTCAAGTGTCTACATTGTTTTATTTTCTATATTCTTTAAAAAATCGACTATAAATGCTTAGGAATCACTGTCTGGGACAACAGACTCGTCGGAACTATCGGACTCTTCAAAGTTCTAAAGAAATACTTTCAGAAACCGTCAACATGAGCTCAATCCTCTCATACCTCTTGCTTTTGGTAGCTCTCATCATCTGCTTAGCTCAAAACACCGCCGTTGGTAAGAAAACTTGCATAAAATTGAATTATACATTATAGTCTAAGTTATTTTTTTTCTTGCTTATGAACTTTTGACATTTGAACCTATTAGAATAGATGTTTGGTGAATGTAGTTTTATAAATAAGAATTAACATTATTTCTATTTAAATATAAAAACTGCATTTTGTAACTGTATTAACCCTCCTGCGCAGAAGTTTATTTTCGTGTATATGGATTAGATCGAATGTAAGTTTGCAACAATATTTTCTGCAAATTCGTAACATTTCTTAAATAATAGCTATACTATTTAGCTTCAATTTGAGAGGTTGTAGATGTCCCAACAAAATAAAGATTTAAATTTGTGATACAAAATGTATACAAAAATGACGTGCGGTTTGGACGAGTATACTCGGCTCTCTGCGCAGGGGGGTTAATTTTGTTTTTAAATTTTACTTTATAGTAGCGTTCGAGATACCCTTATAATTATTATCATTCTCAATTTACTCTTGTCAATTTTTGAGAACTACATATTAAATTAAATTAAATTAAACTAATTAACGTACATGAATCGTATTTTTCTTGTAAATATCTTGATTCCATAAAAATTAATTTTAAGAAAAAAGTAAAAACTTTTTATTATTAATAAAATGCATTGAATAATATTTATACCCTAGAGTGAAATTAATACTTTCAAATAGTCATAATGTGTGGCAATCTCTAGGATATTGTATATATCTACAAACTGCACTGTCAGAACAATACTATGACAACTCAAAATTCTGTTTTTATAAAACCAATCTAGTAATGTAAATTTTTGAGAAAGTGAACGTTTTTTACACGAATTTTATTATTATAATATAGTTTCTGAACCATTTTAAACCAACTTTGAATGGGTACAAAGTACTTTTATCTTCGCATGAGCCATTTTTATGTACGAAAATCAAGTTAAAACCAAAACATAAAATTTTTACATTTAAAAAGAAAAATTAACATGGTCGTACTTGATGAAATTTGAACAAAAAAGTTTTATTTCTTACATCAATTAGAATTTTTCGTTTTAAGTTTTGAAAAAATTCATGAATATTCTTCATAAAATTTGTGAAAAAATAAGATTTTGCACGATTTTTAAAACTTAAGGGGGATATTCCGTCGAAATAATGGAAATACGGAAGAAATTATTTTTCTGTAATGGATATATGCCGTACAAAACAACTACACATCATTGATTAGATAAAATAGAAACATTTTATCTAATCAATGCTATGTAGTTATTTTTTACATCATTACATTCATTACAGAAAAATAAGTTTTTTCCATAATTCCATTACTTTTATTGAATTTCCTTCTTTATTAAAGAAGTCTTCTTTATTAACGTCCTGAATATTATCCAGTTAGCTCCAAAAGCTGATAAATTCTAAGTTCGAACGTACCTAATATGTCTGCAAAATTTCAACGCGTAACATGCTTCCCAGCAAGAGTTATGATGGACACAAATTTTAGTTTCACGCATACATGTATACATACACATGAACATATACATACATATATACAGACAGACATTTTTTAAAAACATATATTTTTTTATCAAAATCTCTGATCCGGAAATTTATATCGTTACAAAGTTTTTTTTTTATTAAGAAGGAAATTGAATCGAAATAATGAAATTACGGAAAAAAATTATTTTCCTTTTGCTATTGCCTTTAAATGAAAAATGCTCAAATTTAAAAAAGAAATGCTAAAAATCGATAGAAATCATGGCTTTTTACCTTTTATAACTTTTGGCCTCTGCATCACGAGGTCTGAAAAGTTTTTTCTTATTTTTGACATTAAAAGGAACATTTTTCCAGAGTTTCAACCATGTTAATTTTTTATCGGCCGATTTGATGCGGCATGTTTCTTATATATTTAGAACGACATATCTGATAATATTCATTCTATATTTATTATATCTAAAGTCTTTAAATACCTTGTTTAAGTTATAACATTAAAAAGTTTTGGGAAAATAAGAAAATAAGAAAGTAAATAAAATTCGACGAATGGCATAATATTATAATGATTATTTGTTTGATTTATAGAGGCTGGCTGCTCTAGCAATCGGGACTGCGGAAAGTGTACCTGTTTAGGTGGCCGATGCGTTTGCCCCGATGGGCTTATCTAAATCACAACACTACCAAGTAGCATTAAGGAAAATTATTAGCATTACAATTTGATGTTCTAGGCACATTTGTAAATTACTGACTGAATAAATTATTTAATTAAACCATATCATTTTTTAACGATTTTTCCTCTCCTTCCTTTCCAGTACAAAATCTTTAAAACACTTTAAATAATCTAAAATTAAACAAATAATATCGTGATTTGACTTTTAACGACTTTCTATGTCCATTTTTGTTATGAGTACGAACCATATAGTTAAATTATAATAAGATACTAATATATTGGCACTTAGTTTTCGACAGGCAGTTATTGTATTTATTTTTAAATGTTAACTGATTTGATAAATTAGCTATTTTTCGAAAATTCTTTAAATGCTAGTTTTTGTTTTAAATAGCTAAAGAATAGTTTTAAAAGACATAAATTGAAAGGAAATTATACACGCTTTCAGAATTTATATCTATCTTGTACATATCTTCAATGCAAACTGCCGAAATTTTTGTTTTAATTTGATAAAATAATTACTTTTTAAAATTATTTAAATTCACGTTTAATTCTTGAAAAGAGCTTAAAAGTAGTTTTTAAAGACAAAAAATTTGTCTTTAACATTTTTTATAAAAGTGATTAATTTATCAAAAAACGTCTTGCATATTATCTATTTAGCTCCAAAAGGTAATAAATTCTAAGTTCAAACGTACCTAATATGTCTGCAAAATCTCAACGCGTAACATGCTTCCCAGCAAGAGTTATGGTGGACACAAATTTTAGTTTCACGCATACATGCATACATACACATGTACACATACATACATATATACAGACAGACATTTTTTAAAAACATATATTTTTTTATCAAAATCTCTGATCCGGAAATTTATATCGTTACAAAGCTTTCTTTTTAAGAAAGAAATAGTAGCGACAATATGGCAGAAAAATTTTTGAACAATTTATTTGAATATTTCGAATTATCTAAAATTTGTTCTGTTACATTCTATCATTCCTTTACAATTTTTAATTACAGAAGTTATAGAAATATGATTAAATTTTAGAAATATGATTTTAGATTCTCATTGACCGACCGTACCTCAAAGACATTTCCCTAAAGATATTAAGGGTCTAAGTTCAAACTTGTATTCAGCGACTTTACTTTCTAAGTTCAAATTTGTATTCAGCGACCGAGAAAACTCTTAGTAATAATACTTTTGGGCAATAAATCTCCTCAAAAGATCCTTATCTTGAATGATTAAAAGAAATACATCAACATTTTTTATTTCTCACCCTTTAATTTTTACATATATAATTACTTCTTATCAAATATATCATTTACATAATTTTTTTAATAGTCATATAATATTGGAGAAGTTGCGACATCAAGTAATTCGTAAGCTTTCATTGCAGTATTGGTAGGACGTAGTCTGACGGTAAGATTTTTGTTAATCTCTAAATGTCTTCCAAGGATGCCAGACTCTGGCCGTGTTACACCTAATACACTGTTATTACTGCCATCCAGGGTTGGGTTTCTGAAATTTAAAATTTATATTTATTTTGTACACTTTAACCATTGGATTTTATGGCTACAATATAATAGAAGATATTTGAGCAACGTATAAGTTGTGAAAGTGATGTTAAGACGTACTGTAAAAATTGTCAATTAATACCAATTTTACGCGTAAGATTTACTGCTAAAATTATTAATTATTACCAATCTCATGCGTAAAATGATGTTCTCTTGTATTTTTATAACGATACTTAACTGTTATCACAACTGCATTGTTATCAATTATAAGGAGATTAGATAGATCTCCCGTGCGGGGCACGGAAAGGAGAGTCCCCCGCACCGCGCACTGGCTCCCCTCTCACAGCGCACCTGAAGCATACATGAAGAACAGGAATAGACGCAAGAAAACACATTAGACGTATTCCAATCTGTTCTTGTATTCAGATTAGGGTTCGGTTTGATACGTAGTTTGGAGATTTCATACGGTGTGATGTATGATACAGGTATTATACGTATGAAACGTATGTAAGTCAGGTTTCATACGTCGTAACCTGCCGAGTAAAATACAGTTTCTCGAGTTGTTATCCTTCTAATCCTCTAAGGCTCAGGTATCAAAATCATCGTCAAAAAATTCTGAAAAAATTCAGGGACGACTGTTCGGCCTTGGAATGATTGGAAATGATCCACTTCGATCTGATGCATACATTTAAATTACATAATTTCGAGTTTATTGTGCAGAAATCTTCAAAAATCGACAAAAATGGGGGTCCAGGAGGACCCACCAGTCGTTAAAGGATTAAATAATAATACAGTTAATGATTGTAGTAGTTGAGTAACTGTAATAGTTGAAAAGTTAAAAATTAAATTTTGACTAGTTAAGAGAAGAAGCTACAAAGAAAAAGAAAATTGGTTAAGTATTGACAGATATACTTTTTCTTTTTTTTAGTACATAATAAAATAATGCGTTAAAAGAACATATTTGCACTAATTAGAATCCCGCTATAAACAGTCCTTAAAATATGAATGTAGTCAGAACACCTACAGTAAAGGACATTACTTTGATTATCGTTTTGCCTAACAAAGCTTGTATTTATGTATTCTTTTAAATAAAACTTAGCAATATTATCTTTTTTAGCTTCTAAATAAATTCTATAGCTAAATTAAGTTTTTAATTTTTTATTTCCACAAAAATCATGTATTTTATTACTAATATTACTGAGCAAAAATTTATATTTAAACTTTTATCAATAGGCTTCAACATAGACTTATAAAAAATGTATTTAAAAAGTAGATTACCATACATTTGAAACATAAGAAAAAAATCTGGTGCGCAAATAGTATATTTCGACACGGGTGCGGAAGATGATTATTTAGCTCATGTGACGTTTTTCGCACGAGCGAAGCGAGTGAGAAAAGTCACACGAAGTAAAAATCTTCTTACGCACCAGTTTCGAACTGTATTTTATACCACGAGAGCCGAATAATCATATTGAAGTTATGATTTTGAGGTAAGAGTGGTATAAACGCAATTAGAAGTTATGAAAATAATGAATTGAGAAAAATGACTTTAGAGTAAAATAGTAGTACCGCCACGGACCCAGTTCCTGATCAGCTAAGAGCAATTCCTGATCAACTCTGATTTCTATAAAAGCCAATTACAATTAAACTTTTTAGACTTTGAACAGGAACATCTAAATAGTAGATAGTTATATCTGCAATCTTCAAAAAAGTTTTTGTAGCAACAAGTTTAAAGTAATATTTTATGTAAGTAAATGATCAGGAATTGGATCCTGATCAGGAACTGGGTCTGTAACGGTAATAATTAAATAAAAGTTAATTCGTAATTATTTATGATTCCTTTATTGGTTTATAGGATACATTTCTTTTGTCCACCATTGACATAGGGTTTTGACTTTTACTGACGCTTATCCTTGTTTAACATTGAGTTTTTGATACAAAGGTTAATATTTAAAAAAAAATTAAAACATTTTAAGGAAGTCTTCTTGCGAATTTTTTTTCATAATTAAAAATAAGGTTAAACATTAGTATAAAAATATAAGAAAATCGTTTTTTTTTCAAAGACCTGTATCTTATAATATATGTTTATTATATGCTCACAGATTACGTACAGAAAAGATCACCACTAAAAGGGTTTTTTTTTGGAATTAAATTTTCCTGCCTTAAATTTTACCGATCGAACTATAAGTAATTTGATATAATTCGATGTATATACTTAATTATTCAAAACGAAGATGTCATTGTCCTTCGTAATACAATTATCTACTACTATGCAAAGTTCCAAACGAGAACTTTAAAAACTTTTAAAATTGCAATTGAATAATATTTGAAAGATTTGATTTGAAGTTTTCATTTGAAACTTTGCACAGCTGTAGATAATTGTTTTACGAAGGGCAATCACCTCTTCGTAATTAAGTATATATATATATATATCGAATTATATCCAATTATTCATTTTTCGGTCGGTAACATTTGAGGCGGGATATTTGAATTCTCAAATCGACTTCGATACCCCCCTAAGATAAGTCCAATTACTCCAAAATAAGAAACAATTTTCTACAAATTAAATAATAAAATACTAAATTGTTGTATTGATATGTAATTGGATTTGAAACATCATTATTTGTTAAGCAGCGAAGGTGATTTAATGCGAATTTGGGGCTTTTACTTTATTCTGTAAACTTGTAGTATTACAAATTACTTCGCTTGGGATAGTTGGGATTAGGGTTTATAAATACCGATTTTTATTTAACTGTTTTTATTATTTCAAATTGTTCTACTTGGGGTAGATGAGTTTTAAATTTTAGAGTATAGGGGTATTATATATAATTACGATTTTTTTATATACTTTTTATTATTGCAAATGATTTCTTTTGTTGTAAATTTTTGTAACCTTCTGTTTAAGGTTTAGGATTTAGTGATTACTATGTATTTCATTATTTAAACGTATTATTAAAAAATGCTCCACTTGGCACAGTTGGGTTTAGAGTTTAAGGATAATGCAAATTTCTCTATTTGGGGTATCGATATACCATGTATGACTTGTATACACATAAACAGACGTTGCATACGTTAACTTTGTAAACTAGCAGAAATACGTATGATACGCAAATTTTTGTATGAAACCCTGGACGTATCATACTGAGTATCATACGTAAATGAGCATACGTATCGTACGTGATGTACGTTACACGCCCAACCCTGATTCGGATACATAGATACTATAGTATTCCATACTTTTCTTGTGTTTGTTCCTGTTCCCTTTTCTGAACAAAAGCCTTATAACTCTAATGGATTTATTGTAGTGGTGCCTTAAACATTTACGTCCATTCCCAGATTTAATACAGGCTGGGTACCATACTCAACCCTGATAACACATAACGTTTTTCGAATACGACTGTTAAATCGTCTCAATGTCCACAGATTCGATCCAAATAAGACGTTGTAAAACCGTTTTTGAAACGTTTGAAACAGGTTTGAAAATTGTTTAACAAAATACTAGCATAGAATATATCGAAAAAAATCGTTTAAATAGAATTTGATGTTACAAATAGTACCAATTTTGGAAGTACCATCTGGATGATACTTCCAAAATTGGTAATAGTTCTAGCATCAAATTCTATTTCAACAATTTTTTTCGATATATTCTATCCAATTTTTTTCAAACCATTTTCCAACCTTTTTCAAACATTTTAATCTTAACGTTTTAAAAACGTTTTTAAACCGTTTAAATTTTTACCATTCAACAGACCTTGGAGAGTTTTTCAAACGTTTTAAAAACAGTTTTACAGCGTCTTATATGAAACGAGTCTCCGGATATTGAGACGTTTTACTGACGTTTTTCAGACGTATTTATAACTTTTCTTTTTAATGTTTGAAGGTTTTAATTCTAACGCTTTAAAAACGTTTGAAAAACTTTATGTGTTATCAGGGAATTGTAACAAAGAAATCTCATGATGAATCAATTTTAAACTCTAACACAAACTTAAAAATACCAAAAAAACTACTAATTACCCATATTTGACAAAATTTGTATGCAATCGAACCATCCTTGTTCTTGTAGTTTCAATATCTGGCTGATCAAGACTGAAGGAATTTTTGCTATAGGCATATAAAATATGTAGGGTAAATCATCTACATGTCCAACACCTAAAACTAAATTTATGAATGTTTAATAATAACAATAAAAAATTTGTGTCGTATTGGTTTAATGAAATATAAAAATGATATATATTAATATTTTAACCCTTTAGGTCCTAAGTATGCCTACAGGCACAGACGGTTTTGACCAGCAGTAAATTTTGTTATTTGATTAGAAAAGTATCAGGGACCACATACTTACTTCTAGGGGATCAAGAAGATTATGACAGTATGTTTTAAAGTCTAAAAGAGGGCATTTATTTCAAATGATAACGCAAACAGTGATGCCATAACAAATAAGGAATTCGTATGTCAGAAAGCAATGCATATGGCGCAATAAACTTTGTCTTCAAAACTCGAAGAAAAATTTTTTTTGTCATCTTTTTGGTAGATACTTGTATAATAAGTAACTCAAACTAACTAATTACCATGCTAGTTATTCAAATTTTATTAATTTAAGAGTATAAACACGACATAGTAGTTTTTTATATCCACCTCGATAAATCATACTATTGTAAAAGCATTATTCTTTTAAAAACCATTCGTAAACTCCTTTTAGACCATGTTTGAGCTAATAAAGCACTTTTCATATTTTCTTTTAATAGAAAAAGGACCTTGGAAGTTAAAGCGTTAAGGTAACTCTTTTTGTTGAGTCAAGTTTAGCCGACATCCAAAAATGTAATCTCAATAATGTAATATATTTAAGCATCATTTTTTGACTGAAATTTCAAACTGAAAAGGTTATGTTAAAATAAATAGCATAAATTATGTTCGGAGTAAATTTTTGACTACTATTTTCAACTACTATAACCTGATTTTTTATGAATGAAATATGTAGTCTTATTTAGTTTATTGGGGATTTAAAGTATCTTTTTCGATAACTACTAAGAAAGCTAATAAATATAATAGAGTACAAATAAATATGAAGTTTTCGGTATTACATGTATATAGTAGATACATACACAAAGACACAGACACACACTTATAGTCATATTTGGCTCACTCTTAATTTCTGCGCACTGATCAATTAGTATGGAATTTAATATTTATTTAAATTTCAATTTGTTATTGCTATACAAATTCTTTTCATAAAACTTTTGTTCTAGAGTCATTGCATAGACTATACTAATAGTAACAATACATCGCTATCTAAATATCATATTCTTGTTGTTTTATTACTTGAAAGACATTAAAATCTTTAACCAAACTTATATTTCCCATTAGGATTAACATCCGCTGCCCTGCAAAGAGAATAATTTGATTCAAAAGAGAACTGATAATAATAAATTTGGTATTCATTATGAAGTCTCAGCAGTTTTTGCTTCGAATCGATTCCAGTAACTTAAAGCAGGTCCGTTGTAACCTTAAATAAGTGATAACCATTATACTCACGCACATACACACACACACACGCACGCACTCACGCACGCACACAAGCACGCAATTACGCACGCACGCATGCACGCTCGTACTCTCGCACGCACACATACACGCGTGTGCAGATTAATACGGATATTTTCTAAAAATAGCTTTTTTTACAATCACAAAGCTTTCTCTTGGAGGAAGCAATAATTTACATCAAAATTATTAATATTAAAACTAGCTGTATCTACACGTCCGCTCACGCTCACTCTTATAAGTTAAAAGTTTTGTATCAAAATAAAATTAAGAGATCTTTATATTGTCTATTAATAACAAACTATCTAATATATTTTTTAACATTTTTATAACATCGTTTTAGAAATATTACAACGTAGATGAACATTATTAAATTCTTTTTGTAGATTTCAAATAAATATATTAAATTGTTTCCTTATAATAGGCGATACAATGTACTTATACGTTACAAACGGTTACAGTGTTTTCCCCTCTTAAATAAGAAAATGTTTTTTATTCATAAAACAGGTAACTACCTATGTAGCGCTTTATATTGAGATTCAATATAAAATACATACGAAATTGTAGGATTGTATTATAATCATTACGTATATTATAATGGTATTAGAAAAAGAACTATCATGGAATGAACAGGGGTTATGGATGTAGAAAGTTTAGATAAGTATCTGTAATGTACAGCACTTTCAAGAAGCTATAATACTATTACATTTACATATTATATATTTTATTTCTGAGGTACCCTTCATTACTTTCAAATACGCCGCCTCCAAAATTATAATAAAATATTCTTCTATACTCACTCTGTTAATGACCTGTACCCTAGTCATTTTCTAAATCATGAGCAACGCAACAATTATTTAAACACCCGCACATTACAACAACAACGCGTCGCGAAGCGCTAGTACGTCTGCTTTCTCCCAGATTTTCACATTGCACACAGAAGCAGCAGCTTGGATGAGCCAGTTTCCACAGACATTTTTCTTTGATTTTCGCAAGCCACGTTTTCTCGCGCGCCTCGTGCACCTGCACCTACTTCTCTATATATAAATACACGGCGGCAGCGGAGGTGGCTCGAGAATTGCATGCGCGACGGAAGAGATGAGGTATTTATGAGACAGTAGACGTTGTTGCGCCGTTGTTTCGTACACCGGTAATGCACCGCATACGCAAATTTACTCTTCCTCGTTATTCCGCCTTTTTAATCAATTTTATTTTGTTTCTTTTGATTTTAGCAAGACTATATAGGTTGTATTGAAAAGTCATTTTAATACCAAAACGTATGATCATAAAGTATCTACAAAAATTATTCTTTACTAAACTTTACCTAACTTTGCTAAACATCGTCGTGGATTGCCGAAAATTTGCCTAAAATATAGTGAATAGGAGTATTTACAAAGTTTTAGTGATTAGTAATAAAGTTAAAAATAGTTAGATAGAGGAGAAAAAGTTTGGCAGGAGATCAGCAAATATAGACATACTCTTAGCAAAAACAAGTTTGGTCAGAAAATTTTCATTTTATTTATTTTGGAAAAGTTAAACAAAGATTAGTAAATAGTATATAAAAGGTTCGTCTAGTTAAAAAGGCCGTTTTCTGGTTAAAAGCTTTAAAATAGTCCAAAAGAAAGAGTTGTACTTTAAGATGCAATGATCAGAATTATCGAAAAAAATCACCCACGCGCGGGCGCACTGCAAAAGTTTACGATTTTTGAGCTTTAAAAAATTACCTTGAATTTCAAGGTCACGTAAGTAGGGGTTGCGTCAAATCGAAAATCGAGTTCCACCATCTAAAAGTAGAGACTTTAACCTTTAATTTAAAAAAAAATTGACCCCCTTACGACATTTTTTACCTGAGATATCGATCTTCGAATTTGCGCCCTTTTTTAGTCGGAATTAGGTGTTGCGTTAATTTTGTTGCGGAATGTATAATATAGGAAGATATATATACACAGTAACAAAAAGTAGATAGTAAGAGGAAATTTTTAAGCATTCTCACGATTTCTTAAGTGTCTTACAGTCTTGGACTCAGTGAGTGACCCTTTTATCAAAGAATGATTCATATATATATATATATATATATATGGTTGGTTCCATGTCAAGTGAGCATGTCGAAAAATAGAAATGTCTGAAATTCTACAAAAATGTTGGTATGTGTACCCAGAGTATATAAAAAAATTTCATACTCTAAAGTGTTATATGTCAAGGGCAAGTATAGGTTGAAAATTGCGTTTTTTTTAATATTTTAAGATTTTGCCAACATTGTCTAATTTTTAACTCAAAACCTAGGGACTTTTGAGAAAATAAAGTAAAAACATTTTTTGTTCAAAATAAGGAAAGAAATCTAAAAAATTTGTTATTAGACCCTATTGTGATATTTCGTGATCTCATGCTTTGTGATATATTGTGATATTAAGGTTCTAAAAAATCGCCACAATTTTTTTCAAAATAAAAATCTTAAAATTTAGTTTATCATATTTGCTTTAATTCTAGACTAGTTAGATTATGGTCTCAAGCTTAATATAATTTTTGCAGAATTTTTAAATATCGTCCTTATTTTGGTATTTTCATTGTGATTTTTTTTAATTAAAGAAAATATGATAAACTAAATTTAAAGATTTTTTATTTTGAATAAAATTGTGGCGTTTTTATAGAATCTTAGAATCACAATATATCAGAATGCATGAAATCACAAAATATCACAATAGGGTCTAATTATTTTTTTTATATTTCTTACCTTATTTTGATCAAAGAATTTTCCTATACTTTTTTCTCAAAAGTCCCTAGTTTTTGAGTTAAAAGTCAAACAATGTTGGCAAAATCTCAAAATATTAAAAAAACGCATTTTTCAACCTTAAATTGCCCTTGACATATAACACCTTAGGGTCTGAAAATATTTTTTACCTACTTTGGGTACACATACCAACATTTTTGTAGAGTTTCAGACATTTTTATTTTTGGACATCACAGTTGACATAGAATCACACATAAATATACATGTGAAAGTTTGTTTGTTTGTTTGTTACTTTATCACGTACAAACCACTGCACCTATCTTAATACAATTTTAACGATTCTCTTCGATTTTTTAAGGAGAATTAAATAGACCATACAAGAATTATATATAATGCTTTAATTTTCCAGATAAATGTAAAATACCTTATCTGAAAACGAATTTATTTCACTTTTTTTCATCATTTGTTTGTTACCACGTTACTCAAAAATTACTGTAACTATATATATATATATATATATATATATATATATATATATATATATATATATATATATATATATATATATATTAGGATATGAAATACATCATTTTCTTATATATATATAGTTACATTTTTATACAGCTAATTAAATTATAAAAAGCTTGAACTCTCATCAACAGGCGAGCACGCTATCCACTGCGCTATTCCTCCGTACTGAGTATATCTCCTATTGCACCTGAATTTCTCCTGACTCGTCACATTATACACGTGACACTACCAAGGCCCCAGAAAACGACGACCTGGTCGTTTATACTTAATTTGGCTCCTCCTATAAATTTCTTCCTTATCAACTATGTGCTGCTCGAATCTGCGGAAACTTATCTACACGCATGAAGGCTCTGTTAACTTCGCTACTGTAGGCACCGGATACAACATACACACCTATATGAGGCATCATACATCTAATTCTTCATTATTATACGGCAGTAGGCAAGGCAGGTAACTGTAAACAGACAGTCCACTTGTGGGCGACATGGTGAGATCCCTCTTTTCGACACCAGAGTGTTACATTTTTATATTCGGCTAATTAAATTATAACAAGGCGGACGAATTCGACCAAAGCGAGATTCGAACCCAAGCTTGTTCTTGACTCTCGTCAACAGGCGCGCACGCTTATTATATATATATATCTGTGCAAATATAACGTTGATGTATAATTTCAGCTTATAACTATTTTTTTGAATTTTTAATAGAGTAGAGTAGAAAACATAATATCATAATGGTAATTACGCATACTTTCCACGAGAAAAAACATTTGGACACTAAAATATACGGAGTGCAGTACCTGGACCTCGTTATCGGCGAGTAAAACTAGTCACACAGTGTGTTCGATGAATAACGACACGAACTTTATCTTCATCTGTTTTACACAGGGTCCCCTTAGTACACCCATAATGACTACGAGACTGATACTACATGCTGATTGGTCATTGAGACTGTAACAGTGTTCGAGTGGCTCGGTCGCGAAGTTTAACAGTGTTTTGAGTTCTACAGTATGCTCATATATGCCCATATATGGCCATATCGGCGTTACTTGAGAAGACTATAGCAGATTTCAGATTTCTTGAAAAATTATAGTTTTTGTCAGAATTCTCCTAGGGAAATTAGCACTTTTTAAATTTTAGACAAACCCGGCTAATAATGCATCATATAAGTTCATATATGATCACATATGATCATATGTAATCCATATCCGGATATGCGCATATATGATCTTATATGATCATATATAATAGATCGGACCAAAATGAATTTTCGACTGGAATATTTGTGCTCAGATGTAGTTATTACAGATATAGTTGCCTATTTAGGATGTATCAAGCAGATGATAACACTCAAATTGAGGAACTATAAGCTTAATTTAAACAATAGTTAGTATTTTTATATACTATCCATATATGATGGTATATGATCATATAAAATTAGATATAATCATATATGATCATATCAGCAAAGAATTTGGCTTATTTTACCAATTTCAGGCTCTTATGGGATTTAATATGTAAATCTGTTTCTGATAAAATAAGCCAAATGCTTTTATTGTTTTCTCGCAACTGAGTTATAGTACCATTCTAAATCTTGTTTTATCTTAAAATATACATCTAAAATTATCATTGAAATATTTCTCAACAGAATTGCTTGTGCCGCTCAGCTTAAAATTTCATCAGTGTCTTGGCAGAAATTTGGACCAATCAAAATCATCAAATTTGGTGTTGCACGAATTACTATCATATTCTGCATCAAATTCTCTTTCCAAAACACACGGGCTAAAGTACTTTATCTTCTGTTGTTCTCAAGATAAAAATATATACATTTTGAGAAAAATCAAAATAATGCAAATAATCATGTTTTTCAGCTTGGCATAAATTCTGAACCAATAGAGGTAACGGCTAGATTTTTTTTACATATTTAGGATATGAAATACATCATTTTCTTAAAGTTTTAACATGTAAATCATATATGTCCATATATGATCATATATGATCATATATGTCCATATATGTCCAAAATTGACATATAGTCTCATTATATTGATATGGGGACTCATTATATGGCCATATATGGAAGATTTTCTTCCGGGTAATATGATTTAATAAGCTCAATAATAATTGATGTGGGTCTTTGCCCACTTTATATTCGTTGTACTTCACAAAATAAAGTGGAAATATTGTAATTTTTCATAATTTCTTATTAAGTCGTTATGTTATATTGACTGATTAAAAATTTGTATCACTTCTCCTTCGATGCCATCCATAAATTACGTAAGACTTTTAGGGGTGAGGAAGGGTCTCTATAAATCTTACAGTGTATACTAAATACATTGGAAAATCAGTGAAAATGTCTTACGTAGGGGGAGAGAGGTCTAAAATTCTTTAAAAAAAGCCTTTCGTAATTTATGTATGGCCCCTTCTCACATGTACAAACTAAACAATATAAAAAGTTGGATTTTTTTGAATATTTCGAAGGCGTTACAATCTTAACATCTTCCGGTCATTACTTTTTTAAGAAAAGGATTCATCTTCTTCGTCCTCATCTTGTACCGTTTTTGCTGCTGTTCGAGCTTCCTTCTCGCTCGGGTTAAATAAATTTTACGCTCGTTCTTGTTCTCGCGCGCAGGTTCTTAATGGCGATGCTGCTCATCCTCTGCTTTATTATAGGTAATAAATAACGCTCATGCGCGCGCGGGAAGAAACCCGCGTCTGGAACTTTAAACGGCACGAGAGAAATATTGCGATGCGCTTGTCGTTGTTGTTGTGGGCATGTGTGCAGTGCGATGAAAGTAAAAAGTGGGTCGTTATTATTGTGCAGGTTGCCCGAGGTGCGAGATGCGTATATATGCTCGGTTGAATGTAAGGGAAGGTGTATGGTGTATGGATTTATATGGGGAAGGACTTTCTTTTCGTTTAGCTGCGGCGATACAGACATTTGTGATTTGCCGATTTTGAATGTCACGGCTTTTTTCTTAAAACGAAAAGATTACTGAAAGTGTATAAGCATGATTGTAGAAAATCGTCGGTATAGATGTGACGTTTAGAGCGAAAGACTCTATCTATCGATACAATGTATTTATTTTAGAGATAAAATATAAGTAAAGTAAGGCTGAAAAAATGTGAACGAATAAACTCTTTTTAAAAAATATTTGTATTGTCATAAAATTAAATAGCAGAATATTCTTTATACTGAATTAAACTTTATATAGAAGTGGTTAGAGTATTTTTATATGTGATTGTAAAGTTTAAGTAGGTAACCACCTGTCTTCCCGGGAAAAATCTTGCACACATAGACATATATGGTCATATATGGCCATATATGGAAAATATACATGGACATATGTGGTCATATATGATTATATACAGCGATACATGTCCATATATTAATTATGGCCATATATAGTCAATATAGCCATATATGGTTATATATATTCATATATAGCTAATCATATATGGTTATATATGATCATATAGCCATATATGATTGTATATGGATGCATGAAACGATTTTTTTAGAGTATTATTTATAAAAAAAAATATTAAATAAAAAAGAATATCAAACTTAGTCCGTCAGTTTGAGTGTTATCATCCGCATGATACATCCAAATTTGGGCACTAGAGCTATCTGCAGTCCATTTTTCAAGCTTTTATTACACAAACTCAAATCGGAAATACATGTAAGTTATATGTGTCCATATGATATATGGCCAAAATTCATATATGGTCATCTATGGAAGATTTTTCCCTGGGTTAAAGACATTATTTCTCAATATATTATCTTATCAATCATTTAATTACTTGGAATATAACAACTTAATCAAATATTTGACTAAAAACTTTCTTATGACATGATTTCCAACAAGTAAACAATGTATATATTTTATCGTATATTAATTTTAGCATTATCAGTAATGCACAGATATCTAATGTTAATATTTTTTCCTTAATGCTAACTCTTTGTTTAATCCGTAAATGCGTAAAAAGGAAGCCAGTGAATCATCAAATTATCTTCATGTTCACATCTAAAAACAAACCTTGATAAAATTTACATCATTTAATTGAATTCACATAAGTGTTTCCAAAATCAAATTCGTTATTAATTTATCAGCAGATAAATAAATAGCCCTTTTCTAGCATTGCACAGAAACATTATATCACATTAAAATTATCTCTTCCGTGTAATAAAGAAAATCACCGCTTGGTGCTGTTTGCGTAGGCGTTATCTATCTGTAAAGCCGCGCATGTACAGCCATTTTGTGGCGATCAGAATCAATCATGAATTAAATTCTACAAGAGTTATATTCAAAATTTGTATATTTCACAATGATACCTACAACGATTATATGATTCTAAAAGTTGATGGCACATAGACTTTTGAAAAACAATTCTTAAAAAACTATTCGTTGAAGCTGACATGCATGAAGATATAATTTTTGGTACCATTTAACGATAGCCCGTCGCAATATATACAAGTTAAAATTTTATACGTATTTTTCCTCCGACTTTTATTGCACACAATCCTGCGTGTTCCTACATTAACCGAATCCTAAACCGTGCCCAAATCTACTCTATAATATGCAGGCAAACTTTAGAAAACGTAAAAATTATTAAAAAAGTTTTGATCGATATTCTGCGATAGAAAAAATGGTTTAAAATCATCAGAAAATTATTTCTTATTTTCACAAAAGTGTGGTTTTCTTCATTTATTGTTTTCCAATGTTCAGCAAGTCTTATGTGCATAGGATTACAATGAACTATCTGAAACTTTAAGGATATCTGATTCAACTTATTCGCATCACAACCATGAATTCCGATATTTCAAAAAAAATTTACTAAGAAAGTTTTGCCCATGAATAGAGTGAAAAATCTGTTTTTTAGGTTATGTTTAGAATGCAAATTCAATGTAATTTTATTTTTTTTATAATTATGTTTTTAAAAATTTGGAATTCATAGTTCTATGTGTAATTTTTTTCAAATGCTATACGTACATTTCCATGCGTAAAGACTTAAAAAAGTTTAAAAAAAACATCAATTTTGATTAAAAATTTTTCTATACAACTGTGGGTGTAATGTCTAAAAATTTATAAAAATGTACAAAAAACGTTCTTTGTAAGTAACAAATATAACAATCAATTAAAATAAATTTTTATCATGTAACTAGCAAATTTTTCAACATTTACTATAGGACCACCGCACAAAGTAATCTGGAGAAGTCTCGGTGGACACACACAACCAAATCGACTACGTTCTAACTGGCCAAAGACGGTAAACTGACATTTTTGACATCCAAACTTACCATGGAGCAGCTAAGATTAGGGCTCGTTTACTAGTAAACAAAAATAAGAATAAAACATGCCAAACAGAGGAATTTAATCTCGAAAAGTGAAGTGACTCGCTAACTAAAACTAGGTATAGGGAGGAACTCTCAAATAAACTAGATGTATCAGATAACAATATTAGGTTAGACGACTCGGAGGAAAGGAATAACATCGAAAGTACCTGGGAAAATATCAAAAGTTCTATAAGACAAGCTGCTATGACGGTGTTGGGTCAGCGAAAAAAGAACAAACAAAAACCGTGGTTTAACGAGTAATGCGAGAAGTGTAATAAAAAACGGTAAAAAGCAAGCATAGCCTAAACAACGCGAATGAGATCACCTCCGCGCATTACCGTAATATATGGGAACAAGCCAAATGAATTTTCCGGAATAAAAAACGAAAGTGGAAAAATAATAGTCTTAGCCATACAAGAAAACAGGAATAGAAATAATATTTGGAAAATGTATACAGGTATAAACTTAAGGGGTCACTCTACGATCTCAGCAATAATTTTCAATAATTTTTTTTTCATAGAAAAATTCTATTTAAAATATTTAAACTTTTTACACATAAAAGAAGAGGTTTCACTTATAAAATACATTTTTTATTTTTGTTTAGTATGTAAAATCTGGCTGGTCCAGCTGCCTGAAGTTGACCCTACTACAATCTGCTTGACGTGATATCTCCACTTTGAAGAGCCTGACAGCAAAACAGTTGACGGGTTATTAAAAAAAGAGCTGCTTGCTATAGCCGGTAGCTCAATAAACAAAATTTGATGAAAAAAAACTAAATGGCTATTGCAAAAAAAGGTCAAAAATTTCAAATGTCCGCCATTTTGTTATTTTTCATCAAATTTTGTTTATTGAGCTACCGGCTATAGCGAAAAGCATATTTTTTAATAACCCATCCACTTTTTTGCTTTTAATTAGATACTCAATAGACAACAAAGCTGATTCCACATATAAAATGGTTTATTTTAATCTTTCCATCAGATTATTTAAGACATCAACTACTAAATCTAACCTCGTTATCATACATTCTTGATTTCCTCTCCATTCGTATTAAAAGAAGACGCTACTTAATACATTTTAGCCACTAAAAAATCAACACCACCAAACTGATCTGTATCACTAAGAAATTCCAAACGCATCGTCGAAATATTCCCGCGAATACAAGGAAACGCAATTAATCGCCATAACTCGAGATTTTAGGGCGCGTGCGTACTTCATACTACATCCCATCCCATCTCCTTCCCCATACGCAGAGGAGCGTGCCATAAGGAGCGCGCGTAGAGCCCGCGGCGACGATACTCGCGTTTATTAGCTATAAAACATCCAGCGATGGGCCTGGCCTGCAAAGTAAGACGGATTTACGGCGCCGCGCGAAAATGATGGCACTACACCACGCGTCGTGTACATTATATTCGTGTGGTAGAGAAAAAGGAATAGATGATGCTGGTGTGTTTGCGTTGTAAAAGATGCGCAAAAATATATTATTATATGTGGAATAGAGCGCACGATCAGTAATAAAAGCATCTCGAGAAATGCAAAGTCGGTGCATGTACCTATTATTTTTTAATTTTAAGTTCGTTAGGTGTGCTTAAAGTTTATTCTAAAATCTTTATAGAATATGATTGGCAGGATAAAATACTAAAATATGCTGAAAAAGCCAATATATATGGGCGATTATCACTTAATGGTGAATATTATAGGTTTGGTAAGTGTATATAGATGTCACGCGTCAAATTCATGTACAAAAAATATTATGCATATATACATAGATATTTAATGGGGGCCTGCGGCGGCTCAGTCGGTAGAGTGTCGGATTTCCACGCCGGTGACCCGGGTTCGAATCCTAGTCTCTGCCGATTGATACAAGCACCTCTGTAAAAATTACATGTGCTTTGTTTACAAACACACCGCAGACCCCCGTCGTCGATTAGCACCACATGGAAGCACAAACATGGCGACGTTAAATTAAAAAAAAAAAAAAAAAGATATTTAATGCCACGGAACTGATATTCTGTGCATGGGACACGTTTGACTCATTTTTTTAAAAAGATTAAATTAAATATTTAATAATGCTGATTGGATACAACATGTTCTCTTTGATATATATATATATATATATATATATATATATATATATATATATATTTAAAAAAATTGCCATGGAGCTGACATTTATTTGTTTGACCTATTTATTGTGTGTAGACTGCTGATTTTTACAACTAATAGCATTGAATATTATGCAAAAGCATTATATTTGTCGCATACAATTACAAGATTTTTATTATTTTGCTTCTTAATATCATTTATCGTGAAACTGATTAATAAAGTGTTATTTTCCTCATTTTTACTTATTAACGCTTTAACAGCTTTTACGTATTGTTATTTTACGTAATAGGATTTAAAGAGAACTGGTGACGCCGACCACGTAGAGGAAAATCAAAGCATATCAAAGCAATCATTTGGTACTAGTTGATATGAGGATAATATCGATTATTATTAAAAATTAAGTTATTATAACTAATAGGAAACTACTTTTAACTTACTGCGATAATAATTTTCGGTCAAAACCGGAAATGCTCCCTTCATCCAGGATTCCTGAATTTGTACTTCTGATTCAGACTTCCTCTCAACCAGAACTCTAGAATTTTTACTTCTGGTCCAGACCGGAAGTCAAGAAATCCATGATATCCACTTCCGGGCGTCATCCAGGATTCTGGGATTTTTAGTTCCGGCTTAGTCCAGAAATGATCCCCTTATCGAGGATTCCACAATTTTCATTTTCGGTCCAGACCGGAAAAGCTTCTCCATGTCCTGGAATTCGTGATTTTTACTTCCGGTCCAGACCGGAAGTGTTCAATTTCGTTCAAGATTCCAGAATTTTTACTTCTGGTTCAGACAGGAAGTGCTCCACTTCATTCAGGATTACGGAATTTTTATGTCCAGCCCAGACGGAAAGTGAACTTCGCATAATCTAGGATACAAAAATTTTTCTTTTGGTTTAGAAATGTCTTAATTCTGGACCCACTGTATATGTTCCAATTATTGGTACCATGTATATACCCCAATTACGGACATTCTGTATGTTGTAATTATAATCACGCTGTATATGATTCGGTCCAATCAAGTCGACTTGGCTCCTGAAGGGGGAGGAACCCCCCACCCCCTCGTACATACATATTATACTCATGTACGCACGCACGCACGCACACACACACGCATCCATACAGACATCTTATAAAAATAGTGTATTTTGATTGCAAATCTCTCAAAACATGTTTCTATAAAGATTTTTGCACAACTTTCTTTTACCGTCACAAAGCTTTGAGGAGGCAAAAAAATAACTATATATCATAAAAAAGCCGTTACCATTTCATTGGCACTTAGCTTCCTCAAACTTTATAAATTGTTCCACTATGAAATTATTTATTCTATTTAATTCTGTGGTGAAAACTGAATACGATTTTCTAAAAATTACACTAAATTGATCATAATATTTTAAACATAAAAAACGGCTGCTAATTGCTTCAGCAGAATGTTTTCTCAAAGAGAGATCCCAATAAATCGAGTTTGAGAATTTAATAATGGAAATTTTCATTAAATAAAGTAAAGCTAAAGTTAATTCATTAGACACACGTGTTTAAGTATTGCCAGTCTCAGATAATCTTAAAACTTAATTAAAATCATTTTCACCATATCTGTACACGGAAAGGATGAGGGCCTATAAAGGCCGAAATCGGCCCCTACCATTCCATTCGTAAAACAAAAAATTCGAACCAAAAGCTATGTAGGTCACTGTAACTAACTCCAAAAAGATAGAAAAGCCCGGTACAAAATCATAAAAACCGCATTAGCACTCATAGCACTCACTATTTTCGTAGGTTTTTAAACAGAATTCCACCCATACTCGCTAATGCGAAAAATATTTAGAAAGAATACTGTGCCGATCCGCAACAGCACTGTGAGGTCATATGGCTTTTTCTTCAAATTTTTTAGTTTTACGAAAGTTTAAGGGGGCCGATTTCAGTCCTTATAAGTCTTCATCCTGTCTTATAGTCATGTTTTATTAATATTGTTTGTTAAAAAATATTATACTACTGATCTTTAGCAGTATATTTTATTATTGAGGTCTATCAGAATAAACAAATATTTCTAAATTTACTAAAATTACCGATTTTCGAAAAATACGTATTAAGGGGCGCGGTAGCGCCACGGTGGCAAGTATGAGTACTATGTACGATATGAAGCCTTCGGAGTCGCACCTCGGCCTATTATACTTTGAAATCATGGTATTTACCTCTTCAAAAATTGCAAATGTTAATATCTAATGCTGATTTGTCTTATATGCAATATATCGGCACATGATTAAGAGATATTAATTTAATATTTCACATAAAAAAAGTATTTGTGGAAAAGATTTATCCATTGTCGAAAAAAGCCAATTGAAATTATGCGTGCTACTTTTCTTTTCATTTTCGTCTTTGCGCGTTCAATTTTTTCATTTCTTTTATAATATACATATACATTTCTTCCCTGATGTCACATCCTGTATTTTATTATATATACATATATAATAAGGTTATATAAAGAGGTGCGCGATAAACACATCAGCTTTCTGCTGTACGGCTGTCCTAATAACCTTATAGCAATATCGTTCACGCATCGTCTTGCTTTGTGCGCGGATACGCGGCACACAAAGAAGCGCGAATGTAAAGGCTCGCCCTGCCTTCTTGCAAATGCTGCGTATTGCGGCTGAGTTGAGCGCAGCGGGGCCCGTGGCCGATCGTTTGACCACTTACCGAATAAACATCGAAGTCAGGATTTTAGCTGCAGATTTCACTGGCTGACTAGTTATATACATAGAGACTATTCTAGTGATTTGAGCTGCGTGTTTTAGAACCATGACGAAAGATACGGAGAACTATAATCAAGTTAAAATCAAGAATTTGTATTTGTATCATACGAGGTTAAGTGCGTGATATTAAAAGTATTAATTAACGTAAATAAAATATCGCTGCTAATAACGGTTTTAACACAATGCTTTCTCAAAGAGATTTAATGCACAATCATTTATTGTATATTTACATTGATAAATGTGATTTTAGGAATAATCAACATTGTTATTATAGACAATGTTGTAGATTGCGGTGTTAAGCTAGATTAAAACGGTGCATTATTGTCTCAAAAACTTAAACAGTTCTATATTGACTTATTTCTGATAAACCTACAAAATTTCAATGAAAAATACGTCTGCGTTCAAAAGTTATATTGATCACAAAATGCGATCATAAGGTAGTGGACCCGGTTCTCGATGGGTATCCAGTTGTCGATAACTCGAAGGAATAATACGATTTTAGATATATTTTGAACATTTTTTCTGTACGACAAAATTATTTCTGTATTAAGAATATATTACTGAACAAATATTTTGAACTATAAAAACTCAGTTAGCGCTACTTGTTAAATAAAAATTCATACTTCTTGGCACTCTCAGATTTGATGCGTTTTTCGACGTTTCCTTAACCACGACCGTAACAAAAAGTAAACTTTAAAGTGACATTTTTGTAATAAATTGAAAGTTCTAAAAAACTGTAATGCCAAGATTAGCTTTAAATTCAACAAAATAAGCGAAATCAAAAAGTTAAATTTTAATTTATTTACTTATAACGATTTTAATTCATATATCGACAACTCAGTCGTAATTACACGTACTTACCCAGTTGTCGATAGTCAGATAATATACACAAAATACAAATAAATTTTTCTTTAATGTTATTTCAATGCTTAAAATTACTTAAGCACTACTTTTAATTAGTAATTCTGTAATTATAATAATCGAAATGTGTATGTTATTCAATCAAGTTTTGACATAACCTAGAACCTAACCTCCATAATGGGCTCGTTGGTATATCGAGAACTGGGTCTTTTGTAGCTATCGAGAATTGCTTCGACTCGTAAAATGGTTATCGATAACTGCTCCCTCGGATTATTTTTGGTTTATTGAATTTGGAAGTAAATATTATGTAAAAATTTCGTTTTTTCGAGTTATTTGTTAAATACTTATATTAATTAATAGTTGAAATAAAAAATTTCAATTTTCTTTAAATTAAAGCATTTTTTATAGCGAAATAAGTTGAGTCTGTTACTCAGCTATCGAGAACTGGGTCAACTACCTTATAAGTACACATTGTCTTACTTATCTAATATATAAATTTACAATAAATTTATTTTCAAATTTTAAAAAATCGTCAATTTAAAAATTGTATTTCTTTAACAAAAACAAACTTTATAGTAACTGTAAAATACATCAATCGAATCGAAATTACGTGAGTTTTGCGGATATCTAAATATTATTTATTTTGACATATATATTACGGATATATGAATATTTTTGTCTTGTAATGATTTATTTAAAATATGCCAACAAGCTTCTACAGGTCCAACATACCTAGTTTCTAAATAATCTTTAATCTCATCATGATCGATAGGTCTACATTCTGCATCAACATTATCTGTAATTATAACTGCAGCAGCATTATAACCTTTGTAAATATACTTGTAAATGTATTTTACAGATTTGACACTTGATACTACTTCAATATTCATATGATAATTAAATAATAATATTAATTCTGGACAATAAGGTACAAAATGATGATTATCAACTATGTAAGAATTAGTTTTTTTAAATGTTCTTCCGTTTTCACTTCTACGATAAAAAGGATCACTATCAGCATTTAAAGTTGTCTCTTCACGAATTGATTTAGGAAAATGTTTTGAACATTTACCATCAATCATACACCAATTTCCGCAAGAACCGTGAATCATATTTAGCAGTACAATCTTATGTAAAATAGGTTTCGTATTAATTTCAGGAATAACAGCAGAGATCTATGATATCTGGTGTTACAATTTTATAATTACGATCAAGTGTTACAAGTAAGTGAACATGTGGTAAACCCCTTTTTTAAATTCTATTGTATACACAAATGCAGCAACTTTTCCAAAATATTGTATTTTAACAATTAAATCTATTAAATGAGCTACTTTCTGTTGAAAAACACGAGCACAAAGATTAGGCCCATCTGATGCTTGTTGACTTTTAAAGATTCTCTACTATTTCATGCCATTTTGGATTCCATGTCATTGTGAAGAATAAGTTTGGCTTGCCATATCTATGAACAATTGCCATAGCATCTTGATAAGTTTGCATCATATTATGAGGAAAGCTAATAAGTGTTGACGGTAATATAATCACCTTGCCTACTTGACGATTAATGTCATTTGCAGCATTGTGTAAATAATCTATTAATCCGTGGTACGTATCGGCTCTAAGCTGTTTTTAATTATCTTTACAATATTGTTTTCTATCTTTTCCTATTTTTACGTAATTATCTACAGCATATTTCTGAAACAGTCTATGCCCCATTAAAAATGCATTGAATTCATGTGGTCGTATAGCCATGCGATATTTAATATAAGCACCTCTACTTACTCGTTTATCACTACCTAAACGTTTTTAATCTCTATGCCAGCCTGGAGATCCATATGGATAAAATAATGGATAAATCCAAGGCTCTACATTAGGGTTCACTGTGTTAACATATCGTAAACATTTTGTTTCTTTGTTGCATATAGTAGCATAAAACTGGGATATCTCCATCTAAGGTTGCAGTGAAAACAGCAGCAACTTCAGTTGTTCGTTGAAAATTGCAACGACGACGATCCATCCCTTTTAAGAGTAAATAATAATTGCATTTCTGGAATGCGTGTATTATTAATTCTACACAATTCCTTTTGAATTTTTAGTTCATTATACATAATTTGATAAGACTGTGCAAATATGTTATACTGTCTCATCAACGTTTTAAGAGTTTGAATGATATCTCGATTAAGTTTAGAATAAGTATTAAGTCAGAAGTCTATAGCAGCGTTAGGATCAACTATGTATAATTGTCCAAAAGCGGGTGCTATATCTCGTTCAGCAAATAGATTGTTAATTTGATAATATACTTGACCTTGTATTTTAAATCATATTGGTCTAGGACGACTTTCATTAAAATGTACTAAATTTTCATTAAATGAAGCAAATGAAAATTAACTATTGTAAGATCTTGTATTTCGATAAAAAAGATTAGATTTCTCATTGTCCTCATCATCAAATAAAGATTTAAGTTCAGGAGTAAAACTTTTCATTGGATTTAGAACAACAGCACCATGGCTACAGCAGTCACTAAAACGGTATCCTTTATTTGTTACTTTTTTTGGTTTGAAATGCTTAGCTTCCTAAATAATGTTCTGCAATTTCATACTGTATTATCTCATTATTCTGTAAAGTTTCTTCTGTTTCAACGGAATATACAACACTGTTTGAAGGAATCGGTTTTTGTTACTTATCCTACGGTTGCTTTTTGGATGTAGGTTTTCTTTTTTTTTTATTTAGCATATTGAAATAGTGATATCAGTAATTATACAATGACTTGAATACGATTAATATAAATATATAATGATATAATCAAATATTATAATTATACATTACATATACTTACATTTTATAGTAAATATTAGATAGATTAATTAATATAATAATACTAAAAATTTTCTTATTTCTCAATTCTCAATTATTTTATAATGATCATTAATAATTAAAAGTAATATATAATTATCGAAGTTAACTGTTTTAATTTAGTTGAGAGAATTTCTTGTTTTTAATCATCGGTTAAATAGAAATTTAACTAATTCAAATTAAAAAAAGCGAGTATAATGAAGTATTTGGTATTGCTATATTGCTATGATTTTATGTTTATAGATGTAAGTACTTTATTTTCTTTTAATGAAATATAGTTGTATGTATCTTTCAACTTTCAAGCCATATATAGTATCCAAGTGTTTAATAAAATTGTAGTTATGAAATCTTTGGTTACAGTTTTTCAATAGGATTTAATATCAGGCTAATGATAATTGTAATGGTTAAGTTTGTTACATTAGACATTACAGTACTGTGAAATCTCTCGTTACAGCTTATCAATACGGTTTCATATGAAGTTGATTGTAATGATAATGGTTAAGCTTTGTTACATTAAGTATTGCGGTTTTGTTACATTTGGATGAGTTTTGGTTTAAGTATGTGATTAAGGATAAGCGATTGAATAAAATAAGTTATAATAAAATATATTATATTTTTTTATTAGATAATAATAATCTTATTTAATATTTGATGTACGATGAAAAACACCTGACACAAAAATAAGATCATGTTGTACATAAAAATGATTGAAGTTAAATTTCTTCTTATCTTACATTTTCTTAAGTGGGTCTACACTAATTTTTGCAAAATCGTTAAACACCCGGAATTTAATTTTAAAATTTTAATATGTTTATTAGTAACCAAAAAATAGGAATATATACCAATTTTAAGAAATTTTCATTTATCTAATCCCAATTTTTTAACGTTCCAAAACGTTCCTTGCGTATTTAATTTTGACAATATTAACCTAATAAATTCTCACTAACGTTAGAACCCATAACAGACAAAACTTAGTATTTTTTATTATAATTTTCTATCATAAAGAACTTGAAAAAATATATCTCCATTTTAAATAAATATATGACAAAAAATACCATGTTTTTGTATACATATTTAATCGGCAAAAAATGGTATGTACGTAATTCTTGCAAAAGAATACTAATTTCTTTAAATAGTTCTTATATGAATAACTAGCGTCCCCCGTCGCGGCTTCGCCCGCGATTTGAGTGTCTGGAATTCATTTGTTAACAGAATTCATTCAATCATATAATTATGATTTTCTGTTTCATTTGTAATAATAAATCAATAAAAAATGTCTTAGTCTAAAACTTCTCTGTAAACTACGTTCGTGACGTTGCTTTTTGGAGGTAATATTACCAGATTACTGGCGGAGCCTACCCTAGAACATAAAACTGTCCGTGAGAGAAACAGTTTTCTATCAAGTCGATGCCAGCCATTTTCAATGACTGCCCTTGAGATTTGTTGATGGTCATGGCAAAGCACAACTTGATTGGAAACTGTATTCTCTTAAACTCAAACGGATAGTCTGATGGGATTAGAAGTATTCGCGGAATAAGAACTGATTCCCCGCGAGCACTTCCAGTGATTATTGTAGCTTCTATAACATTTTTACGAAGAGTTTTTATTTGTAGTCTAGTTCCGTTACACAATTTAGGAGGACAAAGATTTCTCAGCAACATTATAGGCGCTCCAACTTTGAGGTTCAATCTATAAGGTGGAAACCTGGGTGGAATCAAACTATTTAAAAATTCAACAGGGTAGTGGACAGCATCATCGGTTTCAATAACAGAATCAAATGATTAATGGTAGCTGCTTTATCATTTTTTGGCGTTAAAATAGCTCGCTCGCACAACGAATCTATGGGTTTATCTTTTATATTATTCACATCAGGATATATCTTGGAAATAAGTTCTGATAATGTGGTGACTACCGTACATAAATTTGATGGAATAACAATCTCATCTTCTACGGACGGGAAAGTTCCGTTGCCTATTTGGAGTAGTGTTTCTGCGAAAATTCCGGCAGATTCATCATTATTTAAATAAACTCTCATATTTATGTGCAGAGAAAGTTTTTGAATATGAGGCCATAAATATGACTTCTTTATGCAAGAATTCACTTCATCCGCACGTGTACCTCTAGGTACAACAGGCAATGTTTGCCGGAAATCTCCAGCTAATAGAATAGTGACTCCCCCCATCAATCTATCATTTCCCCTTATATCTTGCAATGTTCTATTGAGAGCCTCAAATCCACCTTTATGGGCCATTGTGCATTCATCCCAAACTATTAACTTACACTCTTTCAAAACTTGTGCCATATTAGACTGTTTTGAAATGTTACAAATTGGTGTCTGGAGTTTATTTAAGTTCGAAGGTAATTTAAAAGTAGAATGAGCCGTTTTACCTCCTTGCAGCAATGTAGCTGCAATTCCTGAAGAAGCAACAGCTAAGGCTGTACGGTTGTGTTTTCTTATTTTCGAAAGTAAAAGATTAATGAGGAATGTTCTACCGGTTCCTCCAGAAGCATCAAGGAAAAACATTTGACCGCTACTTTTCTCGACGCTTTCTAAAATTATTCTGTAAACGTGAGACTGTTCATCGTTCAGTAAAATTTCGATATCAGTTATAATTTGTTCTTGAGCATTCGTATCGTAACTGATTTCTCGACTATAGTCTCTGTTTTATAGAGATAACTCATCTCTAGATGGCTGAGGCAGACCATATTGCTGCAGACATTGACCACCCATTGACAACAAACTATCTTCCAGACAAACTAAGCATTTATTATAAATTTTACTCAACATTGAGTTGATGATCCCATCTTGTAAGTGAGCTTCCATTTCACGCCGAATATCTTCTAAAAGATGATCTTTGTACTTTTCCCAAAGACTTGAAGCATCAGATAAATGACGAAATAATAACATAACCGCAAACAAATTTCGCAATCTGAGTGGAGTGTCACAAAGTACTGCTTCTTCCAAAGTTGCATCCCAGTGCTTTTCGTCTTCTAATAAACCTAAGGCTTTACACGCTGCCTGAAATGTAGGTTGTACAATGCCATCAACAGTTTTCAATTCCAAAAAAGATTTTGGACCTCGAACTTCGTGAAGCAAAAGGCGTAGATAATAACACTCAGAGTTATTAGGGTGGATGGTATATACTCTACCTAGAGCCGTATCTTTCTTTACTTCAGGCCAGCCACTGACATCATCCCCACGTTTTCTTCTTTTAAATTTATTTTTCTTCCATGTGTAATAAGATGGAACTTCAACGTAAAGAAGCGTTCTTGCAAAACTATCTACCTGGCATAATTCAAAAAATGCAAGAATTGTAGTTTTAGGAGGATGATTTATGATATTCCTCAAGCGATTAGAATCTTTTTGATCGAAGTAGACGCGTTGACCATTTTCTAAATGAACAGCGAGGTGAAAGACTGTTGGAAATCTTTCATGAATAGGGAAACTTAAGATTCTCCATACTGCCTCGGAACTACTGATATATCGACCACTTTCATAAATTTTAACTTCGTCTTTTTTATCTTCTATAGCGAATACAGCCTGATCACTGCCTTTGGTGATATATTTACAAACATACTTTATCGATTTAACAGAGTTGCAGTATTCCACATTGATATGAGCTTCAAAAATCCGCGAAAGAACAGGATTGTATGGTACGACCCAGCGGTTATCAATGGTGATGCCATTGATTTCAACAATAAAACCACCATCTTCCGGTTTCCTACGTCGATATTTTGGGTATTCATCATCTCCTGTTTGAGTTTCTTGCAGAAATTCTTTAGGAAATTTTTTGCTACAACAACCTTCTTTCATGCAAGGCGACCTGTTATTTAAGCTACCGCAAGGTCCGTGGATCATGTTGGCCTTGACGATTTCATAAAGAAGAGGATCTTCGGCTGGGTTTGGTATTTCTGGAGTGAAACGTAGTTTAAGCCACAATAAAATATGTATGTGAGGTAAACCTCGCTTCTGCCATTCAACAGAATACATGTAACATTTCATTTCTCCAAATAATTCACCCTACGTTAATAATGCTATAAGCGATTTCACTTTCAAGTAGAAGACCCTAGCTATGATATCATGCCGGTCGTAAGACTTTTGGCCATGTAGTAATGCTTATGTAATGTCGCTCCATCGGGGATTACACGTAAATGTTATAAATAAGCCCGGACGACCAAAATTGCGGACGTACGTCATAGCATCCTGGGCCTTTTCATGCATATACCGTGGTGATCCAGTAAAAGACGATGGAAGCACTACCATCTGACCTAGTTCGGCGACATCGGTATCTTGTCTTCCAATAGCATCTTTTAGGTGCATATAATTGTCTACTCTAAGTTGCGCCTGGTTGTTCCGAATAAAGTTTAATCGTTCTGTTTCAATTTTCGCGTACATATCTACTAAGAATTGATTAAAGAGAGATCGACAGTACAGTAAATGGTTGATCTCTGTTTCTCGGATCATGATGCGGTATGAATAGAAATTTATTGCAGATACTGTTATTTTAAGAGGTAAATTTGTTTTTGGATCGATCTGATAAACATCTACAGAGTAACCGTCCTCACCCCGGCAAAACAGTAAAGGATACTGCAAGGCATCATACGAACGATGCACCTCATTTATTTTTTGTAACTTATCATCATGACTTTGTAATACAATATCCCTTTTTTCAAACTGCTGCCCAACTATGACCAATGCAACTTCACTTGCTGCTGGAGCATTATATCGGCCACGATGAGCATTGGCTGGTTTCCTATCAGCATGAATTACAACTTCGAAGTTTTTACAATTTTGAGGTATTTTTTCGAGAGTAGTCTTCAAATCCTTTATGTAGGAGTTATAACGATGCAACATCGTCTGCAGTTGTTTTACCAGATCCTAGCGTACGTCAGGGATGTGACCAGATCTTATACGTACCTCTCTTTCATCCTCTCAAACAAAATAAATCTGTAGAAATTGAGGATTTTGTTGGAGCAAAGGTTGTAGACCACCAATTAAATGATACACTTGACCTTGTACTTTGAAAGTAGGCATAAATCCATGTTCCTTGATTTGTTTGGCTCCGAAAGATGTCATTTGGAAACAGCTATTATATTTTCTAATCCTGTCCATGAAATGTACATGGTCCGGGTGAGAGCCCATGATCAAACTGAAAAGTGGTTCGGGAAGACGCAAAGTAGGTGGCAGTTGCACTTTGCCGGCACTGCAGCACATTCCGGGTGGCTCAGTTTTATACTTTAAAGCGCCGCAGTGTTTGCATTTGTGACTCATAGTGCCGATGGATACAGTTTTATCGGTTTCATATGATATCTCTGGATCGTATTTCATTCCGGAAAGAGCTTTAATCTTCCATGGAAGTAAGCGCCTTTCTGAGCGTAATCCTGGACGGCTTTGTTCAGAAAAACTCTCACAGCGGCTCTATGAACTTCCGGATGATTTTGCTGGTAAGAAGAAGCAGCGGCTCTATGAACTTCCGGATGATTTTGCTGGTAAGAAGAAGCAGCGGCTCTATGAGCTTCCGGATGATTTTGCTGGTAAGAAGAAGCAGCGGCTCTGTGAGCTTCCGGATGATTTTGCTGACAAGAAGAAGCAGCGACTCTATGAACTTCCGGATGATTCATCTGATATTTTTTAGCGGCTCTTTTGAGTTGATTTTTCCTTACGTTATTTGTGAATCTTGCACGACGTTTCTTATTACGCTTAGCAGAACTGGATATTGGATCAGAAATTTCCATACGCTTTGCGGGACTCGGTATTTTATCAGAAATATTTTGAACAGTTGTAGCGTCATTGCAAGGTAAATAAACATCAAAATGTCCGTTTGATAAGTCTAATGTGAAACGAAGTCTCTTAATGGGACTTCCTTCTACACCGAATCTTTCATACAGATGTCCATTGCGATATACCTCAAAAGTGAAACCAAATATTTGTGCAGCAGCTACTAACTCGCATAAACTTCCATAAGTGGAATGTTTTAACATATCGATCGAGTATTCCTCAGAATTTCTATAATTATTTCCTATATCATCATGAGACATGATCGAAAAATATTGCCAATTGTTAACAATATGATCTACAATCTGAATACGAATCTCCCGAGACAAAACTTGAGTGTCGTACAGATGAAAAGATATTACATTGAAGAGGCAAGCACCATCCGCCAACATGGGAACTACTTTATGTGGCGTCATAACGCCATTTATGCTCAATATTTCCACAATCATCGTGACAACGCAGGAAAACCGTGATATTACTCACAATAGGCTAGAGTTCTCAGACTCCTAATGCCTTTTCAAGGCTTCATCGCCTCTATATATAATGAGACTCGATTATTTCTCTTGTGGTTGAAGCTCAGCGTAGCCATCTAGCGGCTCTTTATCGGTATTACATACTTTAAAATTCATGAGAGATATCAACACTGCACGTTCCCTTCGTATTATCATTCCGAAAGTTACGACACGGAAACAGTTTCGTTCTGTTATACTGAAATTTTTTTCTCTGCGAAAATTTAGTAAGAAATGGAAGAAGCGTTTCAACCGTTTGCACGCACGGAGGGTGTGATTTTTTCGAAACCAAATTTTTTCACCCCCCTGGGGGTGAAATTTAAAAAGCTAAGAAATTTTTTTCTGAGTAATGATATTCCAGATATAATGCCGCAATAACCATCCTGAAATCTCTTTCCCCGCAGAAATATAGTGAAAAAACGAAAAATGCATATTCGACGCATTTCACTCCCTGGGGGTGAAATTCCGAAAAACCCAGAAATTGCTTTTTTCCTGATGTTATTCCAGACTTTTTGCCGCAAAAACCGTCTCGAAATCTCCTTTTCCCGCAAAAATATAGTAAAAAATCGAAAAAACACATTTTAACCCTTTCCATCCCCTGGGGGTGGAATTTCAAAAAACCGTTTCTTAGTGAGCACCTACTATGTGGGTAGAAGGTACTCACAAATTTTCAAGTTAATCGGATGAGTGGTTTTGGCTGGGCATTGATGAATCAGTCAGTCAGTCAGTCAGGACAAGTATTTTTATATATAGAGAGAAAGAAAAAGAAGATTATTGCGAGTTACAACTACATTCCTCGACTCTAAATGCGAGAGCAACTTTTTGAAGTTTAAAAATTAGGTTTCGAGAAAAACACATTTAAATATTCAATTCTACATAAGAAGCAATGTTAATTATTTCATTTAAATGGTTATAACTTTGTTGATTATGACATTTTATTATTCTATTAGGACCCACAATGTTCTTATAAATGTAGAGCTTTAAAAAGTGTCATTAATTTTTTTTTATTTTTTGTTAAAAAATCAGAGTAGACCCATCTTAAGGGGATGTGAAAAGGAAGGAAAGATTCCTTCGTTACCGGCACTCTGTTTTTATTTTTTAAATAAATTTAGAAATATTTTTTTAGAAATATTTTTTATCAGGCCCTATCTTTATCAATATACAAGAACTAAAATTTTTTTCAAGCAATTGTATTATTGTTATTACTCTGAACTTTTTGTTCTCAATGTCGAATACAGTTGCTTAGGGAGATGTGAAAGGGTAATAAAAATACCTACCATACCGGCATCGCATTTATATTTTGTTCTCTGCAATAAATACTAATTTTTTAAAAAACGCCATACTGTGGCCTCCGTATTCTCACCAGGAATCTGTAGTTAAATTCTCAAAAGCTTTAATTATTAACTTTCGGAGAAAAATGCGTTTGAAAATTTAACTATAGTTGTATGGCGTACACCACAGATAAAAAAATAGAAGCAAAGTTGCCGCTAGCGCCACTACGCAGTCAATCATATAATATAAATATGTATGATCGAAGCTAACGATTTCAGTCTACGTGCTAATGAATTTTATGTATTATTATAATTATATTTTTTATAACAAAAAAGAGTGCAACATGTTTAGTTCAATCCGTTATTATTTTTTTCTACTATATTAAGACATGTTATTTGAACCTGTAACTCTAATACTTCAAAGCGTTTCTTGCAAAAAAAATTACTCTCTGAATTTCAACTAAAGATATATATATATATTTCTTATGGCAAAATCGTATAAAAAGTACTTCAGAAAGTTGTGATTAATAGGTTTAGGATTTTTGAAGAAGTACCCGCTGTTTTTATCGGCGTCAATTGTCTTTTGCCTTGCAATGCATTCGTAAGGCCACTTTACCAACCGATAAACGACGACGAAAGTTGGAATTTTTGCATCGTAAATAAATTCTACAGTAAAAACTGACACATGCATCTTAAAGTACGTAAAAATATCTACAATTTTATGTATCATATGATTCTTTTTTCGCTCATATCATGCTGACAAAAGAGGTTTCTTTACACGCATGCCCTGCTCAGAAATCAGAGTTTTGATGCTTTCGCGCGTAAACACGACCCTATATTATAATTAGAGGGCGCTAGAAGCGAGGTCACCGCGCAACATCTATTGTCACAATACATATACTTTAGGAGTTACGGAGCCCCAGAATAATACATACAGTGAGATCTCGTGTAATGGCCACATTACCTGCACCCACCTTATATTAAACTTTTAAAGTCTCATTAAATGTCGCGCGCTTTTTTCTAGAGTGAATATAGCTACATATAAAAAAAACATAATAATTAATTACAAAGAATTATTAACAGATAAAAACACTTAAACAGGAATAGGCAAGCCTAATATGAATTTGAAACCCAATCACAAAATTAATGAAAGCGTTATATGAGTGATTCAAACGAAAATAGGTACCTCGTTCGTTCGAGATATCGAGGTCGAAACTCGCAATGGATTTTTTAGAATGAAATAAATTATTTAAAATAAGCAACTTTTCTAAAATAAGAAAGTAAGAAATGTAGTTACTTATATTAAGAAATAAAATTTCCTTATTTCGCGCGATCTCGTGGTCCCCGCAAAATTCACAAAACTCTTGACTTCGGCAAGGTTTATAGAGCTACTTGAGACCAAGACCATACTATACTTTTGAAATAAAAAAATAAATGATATTTAAAGAATAGTAGATCATTTTTGCACAGTTTTTTGCACTTCAAGTGTTGTAGGAACTGAAAGGAACCAATAAAGGCAAAACATTAACCTCACTTTTTCAAATGTAATCAAGGCGACTAAATTTCTTAAATCAAGAAAATAAGTTTCTTAAATAAGAAGAAATACGTTTCTTAAATAAGAAGGAATAAGTTTCTTAAAATAAGAAGAAATAAGTTTCTTAAAATAAGAAGAAATAAGTTTCTTAAAATAAGAAGAAATAAGTTTCTTAAAATAACAAATAAGTTTCTTAAAGTAACAAACTTTTCAGCATAACTTGAACTTAAGAAAATTTTGTTTGAAAAACAAGCAATTCTTTTTACTGTGTACTGCTGTTAAAAATTAACTTTACTTTTACAGGTTTTATAAGCTTATATAAGAAGTTTAAGTATTATCTATTTGTAAAAAAAATGGTACGCCTACTTTAAAAACTATAAAATTAAAATTAATAGTAAAATTGTTAAAATTTGTTTTAATTCATGATAATAATATAAAAAATTATTCAAAATAAGTTCAAACAGTTATAAAAGTAATATTTTGAATTAATATCAATTGTTAAAATTCATAGAAATTGATTAATATTCAGACTATAATTACTTTATTTTACAATGAACGATGCCCACGATACATAGGCAATCGGTCCCCTAAGTATAACCTACAAAATCTATGCCATCCTTTAGAGCATCAAAAAACATGAATTTAATAAAAATTAGCACCTTAGACTCAAGGGAACTTGCGATTTTAAAGATCAAAGTTGTCAACTCCTAAAAGATAGAAAATAATAGAAAACCATAAAACAACCACTTGGCACAACTTTCAGCAATCAAATAAGGGCTCAAACGAAAAATTTGAACAAAAGCTATCATTTAATAATGATTCCAAATAGAGAGCTGCTTTATTTTCACCCTTTTACAGGGGGTAAACGGCTGACAGAAAAAATTACCCCGAAGGATTTTGATCAAATATGGTGCGTTGGAACAATTCTTTTTTAACAAACATGACCGCAAATGAAAGCTGACGTAAAAAGCTATCGAATCAAGCCATCGTCCTCTGGGGGGGCGTGTTCCCTTAGTTGTATTTTAAGACTATTCTTAAAATATCAGAATCAACCCTTAAATCGTCCTTATTGAATTACTCCACTTGGCACACTTTTCATCAATGGAATGAGGGCTCAATTAAAAGATTTCATCGAAATCTATAATTATAAGATGACTCTAAATAGGAGCTGATATATTTTCACCCTTTTACAGGGGGTAAACGATTCAGAAAAAAAACTACGCTTAAGGATTTTGGTCAAATAGGGGGCATTAGAACAATTTCTTTTTCACGAGCGAGACGGCAAATGAACGCTGTCGTCAAAAGCTATCGATTCGAGTCATAGTCCTTTGGGGGACGTGGTCCCTTAGTAGTATTTTAAGACTATTCTTAAAATATCAGAATCAACCGTTAAAGCGTCTTCATCGAATTTCCCGACTCGGTACACTTTTCAGCAATCGAATAAGGGCTCTAAGGAAAGATTTCATCGAAATCCATAATTATTAAATGACCCCAAATGAGGGCTGCGGCATTTTTACTCTTTTACAGGGGGCTAATGGTATAGAAAAAAACTACCCCGATTTTGGTCGAATATGGTGCGTTTGTACATTTTTTTTTCATGAACGAGGTGGCTTATGAAAGCTGACGAAAAAAGCTATCGATTCGAACCATCGCGCTTTAGGGGACGTGCTCCCTTAGTAGTATTTTAAGACTATTATTAAAATATCAGAATCAACTTGTAAGTCGTCCTTATCGAATTTTCCCTCTTGGCACACTTTTCAGTAATCGAATGAGAGCTCAAATGAAAGATTTCATCGAAATCGATAATTATAAAACGACTGTCAATTGGGGCTGCTGCATTTTCAACGTTTTACGGGGGTTAGCAGTACAGAAAAATTTATCCCTTCGAATTTTGGAGGAAAAGGCTTGATACTTGATGTGTGAATACAATTTTGACTTATATAGCGGGTCTGTCGCTCTGTGAATTACAGTTCTGGATTTTGTAGGTATTGTCCCCTAGTACTATTGAAAAAAGTATACAGGAGTAGGTAAAAGTTTAGAGTTTTCCCTTCTGTAACACCATGACTAAGAATCTTTGTCAATACACTTTTATACATATTTTTTATAAGATTTAGAAATTATGTAATATATCTATATATGTCGAGAAATATACCGTCACACTCTGAAAAATTATAAAAGTACAGCAGCCCCCATTTGGAGTCATTTTATAATTATAGATTTCGATGAAATCTTTCACTTATGCCCATATTCGATTGATGAAAAGTATACCAAGTGGAGGTATTCGATATGGACGATTTAAGGGTTGAATCCGCTATTTTTAGTATAGTTTTAAAATACTACTAAGGGGGCACGTCTAACAAAGAGTAATGGCTCGAATCGATAGCTTTTTTCGTCAGCATTAATTTGCCACCACGTTCATAAAAATACAATTGTGCAAGCGCCCCATATTTGACCTAAATCCTTATGGGTAGTTTCTTTCTATACCGTTACCTCCCTGTAAAAGTAAGAAAATGCAGCAGCCCCCATTTAGAGTCGTTATATAATTATAGATTTCGATGAAATCATTCATTTGAACCCTCATTCGATTGCTGAAAGTGTAACAGTAGGGGAATTCGATTAGGACGATTTAAGGGTTGATTCTTGTATTTTAAGAATCGTCTTAAAATACTACTAAGGGAGCACGTCCCCCAACGGGCGATGACTCGAAACAATAGCTTTTGATGTCAGCATTCATTTGCCGTCTCGCTCGTGAAAAAGAAATTGTGCCAATGCACCCTATTTGACCAAAATCCTTAGCGGTAGTTTTTTTTCGAACCGTGTACCGCCGATAAAAGGGTGAAAATAAAGCTGCCCCCATTTGGAGTCATTTTTAAATGATAGCTTTTTTGAAATATTTCGTTTGAGCCCTTATTCGATTGCTGAAAGCTATGCCAAGTGGCTGTTTTATGATTTTCTGTTGTTTTCTGTCTTTGAGGGGTTGAAAACTTTGACCCTTAATATCTCGAGTTTCCATAAGTCTAGGGTGCTGATTTTCTTTTAAATTCATGTTATTTGGTGTTCTAAATGATGGCATAGGTTTTATAGGTTACGGGATCGATTGCCTATGTATCGTGGGCATCGTTCTTTATAATGTAAAACTATGAAAATTGGTGGTAAACTGTTATAATTACTTTATATATTACCAAATTTGTTTAAAATTGGTTAGATCTGAGATGAGTTAACTTAATTCATTAGTTCAATACTATGAAATCAATAATGGTTAAAGTAAATTTGAAAAATTATTAACTTTAATAATTTTTTCAAAATAGGTATATACAAGTATTTACGTTCTCCAATATAGTTATTGTTGATAACTATACAATCACTTTTTTTTTTAAGTGGCATTTCGAACTCGAAAGTTCATCGCCTCATCTACGCAAGCCTTCCACGTTTCCCTATTTTGTGCCAACCCCATCCATTTCGCGCCTTCCCGCCCAATTTCAGTTACGTCTGATTTTACGTTATCCTCCCATCTGCGTCTAGGTCTACCAAGAGGTCGCGTTGCTTTCGGGTTTCCTTTCATTATGCGCGCTGCTGTACGATCATCGCCCATTCTTGCCACGTGCCCTGCCCATCTTAGTCTCCGTGATTTTATTATTCTGTTAATATTTGGTGACGCGTACAAATTATGTAGCTCGTCATTGTGCAGTTTCCACCACTCCCCAGTTTCCTCATCTTTCTTTGGCCCGTATGTTTTCCGCAGAACCTTATTTTCAAGGATTTGCGCGTTTCTCGCCACCGTTTCACCATTATCTCCCACTATATCCAAGTCATTCGCATAGCCTAAAATCTACGTTGTTCCGTTGAGTGTTGCACCTAGCTCGCTAGCCTGCATTGTTCTAACAACATACTCTAGCGTCAAGTTAAAGAGTACCGTTGAAAGCCCGTCACCTTGCTTCAAACCGTCGCGTATCATGAACGATTCGGATACATTACCGCCTACTCGGACCTATCCAGTGCTTCCGTTCAGACATATTTGAATTAATTTTACGAGTTTTTTTGGTACGCCAAGGAGCACTAGGATTTGATACATTTTACTTCGTTTGACAGAGTCGTATGCTTTCTTAAAGTCCACAAATATCTGGTGTATAGTTTCGCAATATTCCCACTTTTTCTCTAATCATTGTCTTATGGTAAACATTTGATCGCTCGTCGACCTGTTGCGCCGGAATCCACACTGATAATCTCCTATTATATCTTCCGCGAATGGTGTGAGTCTGGCCTGTATTACGTTTGACAGAACTTTGTAGCAGGTAGCTAAAAGTGAGATTCCCCGGTAGTTATTGCAGTCTGTTTTATCTCCCTTTCTAAAGATCGGTATGATGATGGATTCTTGCCAATTTTCTGGTATTGTTTCATTTCTCCAAATAGCATATACTAGATCAAAAATTTTAGATGTAAGCGCGATGCCCCCATATTTAAGTAGTTCAGCTGGTATAGAATCGTTTCCTACGGCCTTATTGTTTTTTAGCTTTTTGATCGCGGCCTCTACTTCTTTGTAGGTCGGTTCGTCCATATAGAGTTCAGCAGTGTGGATTTCGTCTCCCATTTCCTCGGAGTTTTCATACACGTTTAATAACTTATCGAAATACTCTTTATTCCTTTGTACATATCGCGCGGATTATTTTCCTTACTATTAGTTTCTATTTTTCTAATTTCATTTTTCTGATACTCGCGCTTCTTGTTTCTGTAAATCACACCCACTTGCTTTCTTATTTCATGGTATTCTTCTACGGCCCTACCGCTTTCATTGTGTAGGCTATCTAATTTAGCCTTCTTGCGCCTTTAAAACCAGAGTTCGCACTCTTCGTCAAACCATGGTTTGCTCTTCGTCCTTTTTTTCTTATCCAGTACTTTGTTCGCGGCCCCTTTTATAATTTTTTCGATAGCCCCCCATAACCTGTTCGGATCGTCATCTACTCCCGTCTGTGCATCCGTTTCCTCGAGCACCTGAAATTGATTGCTAACATCTACTTGGTACTTGATTCGCTCTACCCCGCTTCGTAGTTTTCCAATATCAAAGGTTTCTACTTTGTTCGCTCGCTTACTATTTTGACCGGCTACTAATCTGGCTCTTAATTTGGCCGCTACTAGATAATGATCCGAGTCGCAATCCACCCCCCTATATGTCCTTACGTCGAGTACATTGGTGTGGCGCCTCTTATCAATACGAAAATGATCGATTTGATTGTGCGTGGCCCTGTCCGGCGATGACCACGTTGCCTTGTGTATATTCTTGTGCTTGAAGCACGTGGTCTTGACTATAAGATCTTTTGCGACCGCGAAATTTATGACCCTCATACCGTTATCGTTGCTGGTTTCGTGCAGACTTCCTTTGCCTATAGTGGGCCTAAACATTTCCTCTCTCCCTATTTTAGCATTGAAATCTCCCACTACTATTTTGGTGTCGTAAGACGCGAATTGATCGATTAATTGCTCTAATGTTTCATAATAAAGATCTTTGACTTCTTCCTCTTTGTCCTCCGTAGGACGGTGGACGTTAATAACCACGTAATTATACCACGCTCCTTCGATGATGATATACGAGAGTCGGTCATTCACGAAATTGCAACTTTTAACGGAATGTATAATGCTTTTGTTAACAAGAAATCCGGTGTCTAGGGAATGCCCGCTCGCGCCCCCATATAAAAAGGTAAAGTTACCGGATCCTAGCATCGCGTTATCTTTCCATCGGGTTTCTTGTATTGCTACCAAATCTAAATTATACCTCTTAGTTTCATTTATGATTTCCCGGAACGCGCCCGCTCTGTGTAGACTGAGTACATTCCAGGTTCCCACCCTTAAGTTCCTTTTGGTTTTGGTTTGGTTTTGTTTTCTTTGAGCCATGATAGTAAGTTAAACCCGCGCGTTTTGGATCCTGTTCCGATCGCAGGTGAGTCCATCCGTCTAGAGGTGATAACCCTCATACCTCCCTAGAACTAAGTATGAGAGCTTTCCGACTTTGGCGAGGACATAGTCAACTCGTCGTCAGACACACTCGGTTTCATTCTCATATCCTAATGCCCCCCCTGCAAGGCAGCGCACCTTCGCTGGCTTCGTTGCCGTGTAAGACCAGGTGGCGAATCATTCTACACATCCCCTCTGAGGGCAGTTGTCAACGCTCCCGCATCCTCCACGACAGCAGGATTTTTGGCCCATTTTTTGTTTGAAATATGTGGTAAAAGAGATAGATTACAGAGTAAGGTAGAAGAAGAAAGTAAGATAGGAGATTTTGTATAGTGTTTATAGTTGTTGTGGTGCTTGCGTAATATTTCTAGATGATTGCGTTTTCCAGTACGGGCTCATCACACCCACGCCTGGGCCTATCGGCTGTCCGCGACTGCTTATTCACTTTATTCGCAGCTAACCTCTTTCTCAGGGGTCGTTCCTCTATCAGCAACCTGAGGACGCGCTGTGTAGTGGTGATAGGCACCCACCCGTTCGCTCTGGACGACTACGCCCAGGACCCGCTTAGGGTAACGGCGTTGCAACAGATACAATCACTATTAGTAACTTAAAATGCACTTACAATAATAAAGATATAACTTACAAATTCTTATTTAACTACTATTATTTAGTCTATAAAAAAGTAGTGAAATCTGTCTAAAACTAACCTTTTATAATGGTAAAATCTTGGAAAGTATGAGTTCTTCTTCCTCCTTATTTTTTAATGAATTACATCTAAAGCAGATTTTAACAAGGGAATATAGTAATATAAAACATCTGTATTATGTGTAATATAGTAATTATTAAATTTCATCTAACAAAAAACTAATAATCAGTATAGCTTTTATTTATTTATTATGTTTTCGAAGGAGTAATTAAGCCATATAAATGTATGCTGAAGAAAGTACAGAAATCTGTTAACAAATTGTAAAGTAGTGAAAAAAATTGTTTCATTTTCACAAAAGTCTGTTTTCACTATCATCCGAAATGGATTATAGTTTTTTATATTTTATGATTGTCCTGAATTATACTTTTTTGAATTTCTGTGCAAAATATTACGATTTCCGAATATGGATATGTGTATGATGTGTTCAGATGTGGGTACATGTAGGTCTCTGCAGTGTAGGAGGGGAATATGTGTAGGTGTGTTCTAATGTTTGTGTGGATGCGGGTATGTATGCAGATAAGTATATGTACACGTGTTTTGCAAGCACGCGCGTGGTCTGTGTTATATTATGTGCATGAGAATGTGTGTATGATAAAGGTGTATTTATATTAATTTGTATGTTTGTTGAATGCGCGTGTTAGTTTTGTATCTGGTGCGTGTGCATATGAGTGTATATACGTATGTTTTGATATATTGTAACGCGTACCAAATATATATTTATGTATATATAATCTTATAAAATTATATATCGTCATATATGATGATATATTATCATATCTAATTAAATATTGCCATATGTAATTGTAAATTGTTATTAATAATCATGAAGAAGTAGGTAAAGTTACGTTTTAACTGAACAACCGATAAATTATACATAATTACACATAATTATATACAATCGGATAGAACCATTTATGACTGTGTATGGTCGTATATGATCATATATATTTATACACATTTATATAGAGACAATAGTTATATATAATTATATACAGTTATATAATTATACACGATTATACACAATTATATATAATTATATATGACTCATGTTTACCCGGGCTGTTTTATAATATATTAAGTATTTTGTCAAATTCATATTGAGCTATGCATAAAAATATAATAATATACTGTATGGCAAAACCGAAGTCTCCTTGAGAAAACTGAGTGCAAAATAAGCTCGCAGCGTTGTTTTCATTATTTCTCTTATTTGTTGTGTCTATGCCGCTATATTGGACAGAAACTTAAGTTCAAAGAAAAATGTAGTGTGAATTTGGAAAAATTATTGTCAAAAACAATAGAGTACAAAGTTTCACGAACATCCGTTAACGTTTTTTTATATATACTATGATCATGAAGACAATATAGTATATTATGACACTGTTGTGGGAGATGGTTTTCTACCTTGCTCGAGGGTTTTCGCACGAGCGAAGCGAGTGAGAAAATCGAGCAAGGTAGAAAAACACCTCCCACAACAGTCTCATATGATATTTTATAGCACAACAACCTCAAAATCGACAATAAAGTTGGCATTTTGAAGTTAGTGTGCTATAAAAATAATTAATCCGTCTCTAATTTGAAACGTAAGTATTCTTGTATAATATAATTTTTAGCAATACACTGAAAAAAAAATTTATTAAATCAAAGTAAACGTTTCCTTGAATCGTACTAAGAAGAGATTTATTTGATAATAGTAAATATTTAATTATATTTAGACTGGTATTCATCAATTCAATAAATATTTACTAAATTTAAGAAATATTTACTTTATTTAAGTAAATCTTTTTTTAGTACGATTCAAAGAAACGTTTACTTAGATTTAACAAATTTTTTTTTCAGTGTACATCAAATACAATTATCTGAAAAACGACCGGTGAATCCCAATCACTGTTATCACTCCTTTATTTCTTTGACTCAATTACTTTGCTTTCACTGCATATACGTATCTTAATAATATGAGTGCATATTTTGTTTACTTTACGAGTTTCCTTAAAGAATCGAGTATAAATTTGAAGGCACAATTGCCAAAAGTAACAGACTCTTCTGAACCTTCGAACGTTTCTAAGTTTCAAAAGAAGACTTCAACAAAGCATCAACATGAGTTCAATCCTCTCATACCTCTTGTTCTTGGTAGCTCTCATTGTCTGCTTGGCTGGAAACGCAGCCGTCGGTAAGTGGAATGACATAAAATTTAATTATCGTTAACAATAAAAGTTTTGTTATTCTTTAATATATATATGTGAATATTATTTTATGCATTAATTAAAAAAATCTGACTCGAACTAAAATTTTATATATTAATGTAATTAATTAAAATATAAACTATATTTTACATCTCCATTGTGCTGTTTTCTAATATTCTTTTTTTATTTTATATAAAATAATACTCTTTAAACAACCGATATGTGTTATAACATTGAACAGTTCAAAGCGAATAAAAAGATCATAAGATGAATCGGACAACAGTATACTTAATAATTATTTCTTCAATTTTTTAGAAGCTTCAGGCTGCTCTAGCAATGCCGACTGCGGAACCTGCACTTGCTTGGGTAGCCGTTGCGTTTGCCCTGATGGACTTCTTTGAATAAATCACTCAACAATAAAGTCAACATCAACAACAGTATCTCTAAAAAAATGATATCAACGTCTAGTAGCATTAAGAAAAATTATTAATATAAAATCTACATTTTGTATGTACATTCTAAAATGACTGAATAAATTATAAAATATTAAAATTATATTTTGTGTTATGATTGGTACTTTTCCATTGTAACGGTCTTTGCTCGATGCTAGTCGGCGCAATTATAGTTCGCTGAAATACCGAGAAACTTTATTGGTTTTCTAGAGACTGGAGTTAAGGAAGGCGAGTCAGTTTGATGATGGCCCATGTGGCTGGGTGCCCGCCTGTCGCGATTTATTTTTCCCGTCTCTCCTTTTCATTCTGAGCCAAAATTCCGTTAGGGTACGTCTACGTATTATCGCGGATTTATGTATCATCGCGGTCTTTTTCTTTGCATAATTAAAATATGAAAACGTATATATTTTATGTTTTAAAAAAATGTATATAGCGAGATAAAGGCATATTCTATTCAATTGAAATAATAAAAATATCTTCCTTTCAATTAGATATTTGTAATATTTATTTAAAATACGATATTTCAAAAAGGGTGCGAAATCGGCCAATTAACTTTCAGTCTTACTACCAAAGTGCTCTTATTCAAATGCTTCTAGAATTCGCAAAATGTTATAAATTAGATACCCTGGTAGAAAGTTAACGAATTTTCACGTTAATGTGTTAATTAAATGGAAGCATCACTAGCTAATACTCACTCTTTAACATTATTCAAATAATTAAAACTATGGTTATTGCCTAAAAAAATAAACAACATAATATAATAGTGCACGCATAAATTATTTTATGCCCATCTGAACGAAAATGGCCACTTTTTTCCCTGAAGAGCGAGACCAAAATTACACTTTTTGCCCACAAAAATGATTAGCGGAAAAAATGTTAATAAACTATTTTCCCGCAAATGCGGCGAAAAGGTGACTTCACTAGAAACTAGTCCAAGTTCCTTTATTTCATCAAGTTCTACTAATAACTCTGATTTTCGATTGTCTTTTAACAATATTGTCTTTTAACAGTCCATTAGTCCCGCTTTTCAAGTCAAAAAGTGACCACAGTTGAGATTGGCATAAAGTAATATATGTAACTCGAGAAAAAAGTCGATTTTTCCCTCGGTAGCTCGCTCGCTCGAGCAGTAAACTCTTTTTGCCCTTGTTACATAATGTACTATTTTTTAAAATTGTGGCATTATATAATAAAAATATCTTTTTAGCTAGAAAATATCGGTGAATTCTGGTTAGAAACCCGAGAGATAATTAAAAGAGACAATTCATAACTTTTTGATGGAAGTGCTTATTTACCGTGGCACGAATTCATTGAGCAGTGTACGTATTATCATGGCGTCAGCCAGCGAGGGGAGAAATAACCTCATTCCTAACCTCTATCTCTTTTGCACAAAATGTGAACTCTCAGTTTTAATTTATATTTAAAGTTATTAACCTGTGACTAGGTAGATTAGATTACTAGAATAACTGCGATAATTTTATTTTGTTATACTTAATATTTAATATTTAATACTTAACAATAATACACATTGTTCTCGTTGATAATATTAATAAACATTAAGAAAGTTGATCGACATAAATAAATTTTCAAATGGAAAACATAAATAATTTCTTTTCATTGTATTTATGATTAAATTTCATACCGCGATAATACGTACATGATAATAGGTACATGGCTGTTATCCGTCCGCGATAATACGTACATGATAATAGGTACATGGCTGTTATCCGTCCGCGATAATACGTACAAAATGCTAGTTTTTCAATTTTGTGATATTTACGCATGTTCCATTAGGAAGTTAACGTTAACTAATTCGTTTACGCATTAAAGAGAGCCTATACTTCTATAAAAACTTGCCATAAACTGTTATTTCATTAAAAGTGAAAAGAAATCGCATAAAGAAAGTCCAAAAATGCTTGTCACCGCAATAATATGTACATTTACCCTACACCATGTTGTCTTCAGTTTATCTTATAAATTGTAAGTATAAGTATAAAGTTAAACAATATTGAGAAATGAAATTTAATGAAACTAGAGTACGTATAAAAACTAGTATTAACGAATATCTAACTCCTCTGCTTTAAAATGAATAGCTGAAATTTTCCAAAGTTTTATTTTACTCTTACTTGCTTACTTACTTTACTAATGGCCGTGGTATTATTTCCTCGGGTAAGACGTAAACTATATATTTCATAGCTAAATTTTCATTTTTGAACACTTACTATTTTGCGCTCTAGTAGAAAAATTTTTGGAGGTGGGAAATTGGTGAAATTGTTGTTTAGATTAAAAAATCCAAAAATCACTTTTAGACGTATTTAATATTTTATTTTTGTTCATTTCTAACATACCAAAAAACAAGAAAAACTAAAACCAAAAAATCAAAAATCTGCTAAAAACAAAAACTAATCTGCAAAACATAAAAACTATTAATACGCTCCCTTCATTTAAAAGAACAAACAAAATGAGCACTGAAACAATAAATTTTACCTTGGATTATACGAGATATGAGTGCATATATACATGCACACATACACACACACACACACACACTAAACACATTTTCTAAAAATAGTGTATTTTGATTTCTTATATCTCAAAACATGTTTCTAACATGATTTTAGCAAAACTTTTGTTTTTACTATCACAAAGCTTCCGCTTTGAGGAAACAATATTATGTAAGATTACATTAGGTATATTCGTAATTATTAATTGTATAAAAATGTACACTATTCTATCCAACATATTCAATGTCACTTTATTTTAATAATAATATTTTTGGGTATGATTTTTACAGATTTTCATTCAGAATTTAATTTTATGTACAAAAATAAATTTTTAGTCTTATCTGCACCGAAAGTATATTTTTTCCTGTAAAGTATCCTTTCAGTTCAGGTAGGTCAAAAAGTATCGTGTGCACCACGGAGGGCGATTAACGATCGTGCTGGTTGCAGCTCTTGCCACGGCAACCCTCGACATCCCTCAGCTATGCCTGCAACGCCTTCGCAATAATCGCCTACTTTCTGCCCTTGATACATAGTATAATATTTGTCACTAATTACTCGGTACGCATAATGGTTATATTTATTGAAATTACAAAACTATTTTTATTTTCGTCGGGGTTAATAAAAATTAAATTATTAACTATTTAGAAGTCACGTACAAATATAGACAAGATGGAATAAACATTTTTTAGCTCAAAAGCATTTAAAGTCAGATTTTATCTAATGAAGTTAAACTACTTCAAAAACATTTGATTAAATGTTTCTCTTGTTAAGTGTGTATAATATTGATATTTAAAGATATTAGAACTTTTTAAGATTATCGAATTTCAAATGATACACTTTAAATGAATATCGATAAAGATAATCTCAGAAGTTTTAATAAAAAATGACTATGAAAAGTGAACTCTTTAATATAAATCGTCCAGTTAGACGTAAACTGTTCCATCTGAAATTTTCGATCAAAACGATAATATCTGAGAGCTCGCTTCGAAACGATAATATCTAAAGTTTTCGTTCAAAACTGTACTATCTGAGACTTTGCTTGAAAAAAGGTATATATTCCATTCGGATTACCCTACGCGTATCGTATTAACCTTAAAATTGCCCTTAAACATGGGGTATCATACGGATGGTAAGTCAATATGATACGCCTCGGGTCATCCTAATGTAATACATACCTTTTCCAAGTAAAATCTCAGATAGTACAGTTTTGAACGAAAACTTCAGATAGTATCGTTTCCAAGTGAGCTCCCAGATAGTATCGCGTCCAAGCAAGCTCTCAGATAGTATCGTTTTCAACCGAAAACTGCAGTTAGTATATAATATATAGAAATAAAAAAGTAACTGAAAGTCGCCCCTCTAAGTGGGGTGACATTGACCACCCTGTTTTTCATATATTACTAAAAGGTAGGCTTTTAAAATGTTATTCCTAAGGTATGAATATATACTATAGCTGCAGAAGACTAAACTTTTAGCACCTGTCTGAATTTAATTTTTGTCAGGAAGCAAACCTGAGTAGTGCAAAGTTTCAAAGTGGTCGGAAGTCACCTCGCTGTACGACAGTAAAGAAAATAATTTCAAAAAAGTATGTTAGAAACATATTTTAGGACATTTGTAATAACAATACACTATTTTTAGATACTGTCTGTAGGGATGTGTGTGTGTGTGTGTGTGTGTGTTTGTGTGTGTGTGTGTGTGTGTGCGCGTTTGTGTATGTGTACGTGTGTTTGTGTGTGTACGTGTGTGTGTCAGTGTATGTGTGTCAGTGTGTGTATGTGCGCATATATGTGTGTACGTGTGTGTATGTACGTGTGTGTATTAGGATGGATGTGGATAAGTATTACTCTGAATATTCAAGGTCAAAATTAATGTTTCAGGACACATTGTTTTTTTTATGGGAGGGAGCTGAAGAATATTTTTAATGTTTATTCATGTGTTTTCGTTTTCTTAAGGGTTTTTAGATTTTTGAGTTTGATTATTTCGCAAATAAAAGAAATTTATAAATATATATATATATATATATATATATATATATATATATATATATATATATATATATATATATATATATATATATATATATATATATATATATATATTGCTAATTTAGAATGTACTTAATGAGTCAAATTTTGTTTGCAATTTTAATGTAAAGTAAAGTTTTTGTAGGTATAAAGTGTGCTTTAAGGGGAGGTACCGCTGAATTTCCAGCCTAATGATATTTAAATGGTCGAAGGGAGAATGAAATTTTTTTTCAGCTAATTTTTTATAAGAAATCCAATGGCGCACTCAGAAAAAATAAAAAAATCATTTTCTGCCATTTTGAAAATTTTTTTTAGTTAGTGATTTAAAATTTTTGATCTATACGCCCAGATAAATTCATACGTAAAGTTGTTCGAAATCATCTCGAGAACCTGCAGAAAAAATTCAGCTCCAAATACAAAAACCTGTGGTTCAATTTGTAGTGCGTTATAATTACTGAGAGAGCCGCTGCGCCACGCCGCGCCGCTTGCCCTGCATGAACAACTCTGCACCGAGCGCGTGGATTATGCGTGCTATAGAACGAAAATTAAAAATCAATAACCAAAAAAAAATTTAAAAATAGCGAAAAACGATTTTCCCTTCGATCATTTGAACATCACAAGGTTGAAATTTCAGCGGTGCCTACCCTTGAGAATGCCGTTTACCCGAAAAATCGTCAAAAATACAAAAAAAATCATTTTTCAATTTTCATATATTATCATACGTATATGCAGATAAGTATAACAATATGCACCTGAAATAGCCCAAAATTCTTTTTTTCGAATTATACGACACTTTTAAGGATTTACAGAATTTTGTTGAAAATCGATATGGTTGAGTTCTTATTTCCACAATAGAGCAATATAATCATTCAACCTATTCAAAACAAGATGCTCAAGATGGAAGAACCTAAAAAAATTTAATAACAGTCATGAAACTTCAGTAAATCGAAATTGAATTGCCAAAAAATATTGAAACCTGTAAATATCATTTTTTTACTCCTGTTTAATAAAATATTGAATATCTAAAAATTAAGAATTCGAATATTTTTCAGATTTAAAATGGGATTGGCGATGAAGCTGTTGACGGATCAACTTCAAATTATGTAAAGTATTTCCTCATTGTGTAAGCAAGAAAAATTCGTAAGCTTTTTAAAAAATACATAAGTTTTCAAGATCAAACCTACAATTATTAAAAAATGGCACAAAAATATTAATTTTTCATGGTCGTGTTTGATCTAACAGGTGCTTCTTTTTTATTTTTAGTTTAAAAAAAATATATGTACGTATTTTTCTTCATTTTGTATCTTCGAATATATATACCTTAGGACTTTTCACCAAAATCAGTATTTCATCGCCAATTACATTTTCAGAAAGGCTAATTTTTAAGTAATTTTTAAGCAATTTTTGGATTTTCTCAAGCATATAACGGTATTTTTAGTCCCATATCGTCAATTATTACTACATTTTACATACGTCAACTAATAGAAAAAAATTAAAGGTAATTTAGTAAAATAAAGAAAGTAGATTTACGGGTGAACGGCCCCCTTAAAGTATAACGTTTGTTATTTATCATTTTTTCGTTCCAAATATATTGATAAAAATAAAATAAGAATGAAGAAAAATTACTTTGTAAAATTAAAGGGTATATATTCAATTAAATAAAATTAACCCTTAATAAAAATGTACATCTTCCTGCCCTAAATATTACATTCCTTCCTAATAAGCACCAGTCCTAACCTTCACTATTCCTAACTTTATACTTATACTTAAAATTTATAAGATAAACTGAAGAAAGCATGGAAAATTACCAATAATAACAAATAATATAATTTTAATATTTTATGATTCATTAAATCATTTTAAAACGTGGACACAAAATTTAGGTCTTATATTAATAATTGCTTCCTCACAGAGGAAGCTTTGTGATAGTAAAAAACAAAGCTTTGCTAGAAGAAATCAAAATACACTATTTTTAGAAAATATCTGTATGGATGTGTGTGTGTGCGTGTGTGTGTGTATCTGTGTGTGTGTGTGAGTGTGTGTATGTGTGGATGTTTACCAGCATTACCAGTATACTATTTTACCATTTTTAAAAAACTTAAAAATTTAAAATCTCAATTCTGTAACAAAGAGCAACTTTTGAGTTATTGTAAGATACATTGATCTAATGAAAATTACGTCTAATTTACGGGTGTTTGCATCTTTTTGACGTATCTAACGCATAAATGAATAAAATTAATTTTTTTTTCGTTTTTAAAAATATTGCTAAATTAAAAATTTGTTAAAATAAGCTGTAAGTTTCGAGAATTTATTTGCAAAATCTAAATAATTCTATGCTGGGTCATGTCTGATATGCCTATAAAGTTTCATCCCGTATTACAGTAGTCTTCTAAAGTTATGGTGACAACAAAATTTCAACGCATACTTACATACACACACACATTCATAAATAACATACAGACAGACATTTTGAAACAGTTCAAACAGTTATGAAAATAATATTTTTAATTAATATAAATAGCTAGAAATATTCAAATTCATAGAAATTGATTATATATTTAGACGATAATTAGTTTATTGATTAATATTCAGACAATAATTAGTTTATTTTGCTATTTAATAATGTATAACTATGAAAATTGATGGTATAATGTTATAATTCATTTATAAATTATTAAACTTGTTTAAAATTGGTTATATTTGATATGAGTTGACTAAATTCGTTAGTTCAATAGCATGAAATCAAAAGTGATTAGAAGTAAACTTAAAAAATTCTTAAATTTATTCATTTTTTCCAAACAGATGTATACAATTATTTACATTCTCCAATATAATTTAATAGTTTTTGTTGATAAATGTGCAGTCACTGAAATTTAAAATGTACTTATAATAATAAAGATGTAACTAGTAACTGGTAGGATAATCCTGCAGCAGATTTACGAGAAATAGAATGATATGAGAAGAACTAGATGAGGTTTACAGAGAATAGAAAGGAGTGGTGTGATTGTATGAACAAGGCTATGACTACATAGATTTGACAACTAGTAATGATGGCTATGCGGTGATGATACAGGCATGATCACAGCGGATATAAGATTATGATAGCTGCTGTCATTCTATTTTTATTTAAAAAACAAATTGCATCATATTTACTGAAGAAAAAAATGTTATATATAACCACATATAACCATATATAATCACTTATAAATAATTATATATAGATTTTGACCATATATACAGATATAATACTATATATAGTTATTATTATATGTAATCATATACAATCATATAAACTCATATATGATTATATTTGACTATATATACGATTATTATATATTAATTTTATATATTACTATATATGGTGATATATAACTCATTTTCTCCCGGGTAATGTTTTATTATTAACTTAATCATATTAGATGTATTATTATTAGAATTTCTACAATAAAGTTTGTGTAGCAAGCCTGGGAAAATTGTAATTATGACAAATGTAATAATTTTTATGTTTTAAATAATTTATTCATTCATTTCAAAATGTGCATACAAATTTAGATAGTATGCTAATAATTTATCTTAATATTAGGAGATTTTGATATCATTTTTCCAACGATGTCGATGAAGATATTGACTTGATCTTGATGTTATTCATTCAGAGAAGTCCATCAGGGCAAACGCAACGACCACCAATACAGTCGCAGGTTCCGCACTCAGATTTGCTAGAGCAGCCCCACGCTTCTAAAATATTGAAAAAATAATTATTATTGTCCGATTCATCTCATGATCGTTTAATTTGGTTTGAACTTTTCAATGTTATAGCACGTATCGATTGTTTAAAGAGTTTTATTTTATGTAAAAAAAAAGAATATTAGTAAATAGCCCAATGAAGATATAAAATATAGTTTATATTTTAATTAATGACATCAATATATAACATTTTAGTTCGAGTCAGATTTATTTTCTTAATTAACGTATAAAATAATATTCACATATATTCTATTAGTTTGGAAGATCAGAATATCATAAGCCATTAAGAAAAGAAAAACTTTTATTGTTGATGATAATTAAATTTTATGTCATTCCACTTACCAACGGCTGAGTGCCCAGCCAAGCAGACAATGAGAGCAACCAAGAGCAAGAGGTATGAGAGGATTGAACTCATGTTGATGTTTTGCTGAAGTCTTCCTTTGAAACTTAGAAATGTTCGAAGGTTCAGAAGAGTCTGTTGTTACCAGTAATGATGCCGGCATATTTATATTCCAGGCTTCGAGGAAAGTCGTTACAGAATTACAAACTCAAAATGTAGATGTGTATGCAGTAAGGTAAGTGAAATAGATAATGAAATAATAACAATTATCGGGATCCCCCGGTCTTTCTCGAGTTTAACGTATCGACATTGGATAATCAGTTTTTGCCACTTATTCGCTGATAATCTAAACCTTATTTTATTTTCGTAACAATGTTTTAATAATATAATTTGTATAGTTTTACATTATTTCTGATAAAAATGTATATGATAATAATAATTGTGGAACATTATTAATTATAACTTATCGGAACATTCATTTTCAACAAACATCAACAATTATGGAAAAAAAATTATTAACTGCGCAGTGAAACCCTTTTTTACTATATATAAAAAACCGTCAAAAACGCGTAAATTGTCAGAAAAACATAGCCACGTGACCAATTTTCATTGTTTAAACGCGATTATCTTCATAATTTGGCCCCTAAAATAAGATAGTAATACGAGAATAGGTTTGGAAGCCCCATCATTCAAATTTTTTTTGTCAATTTCTGGATCCAATAAAGCGTATTTCTTTGAGATTTTGTCTTAACGAGTTAAAAATCTTGAAATATATACCTTGATTGTAAAATTACAATGACAAGTTTATTCGAAATTATATTATATTAAACATATTTCTGTTTCGTTAATTACATATAGAATATTATATACTCTAAGGCTTCTCATATTATTTGAAATTTCATATTCTGTCATGAAATTTCAAAAGAAACAATCCTATTATAGACTTTATGAACTACTTCAATTTAAAATTATGCAAACATGAACGACGGATGAAAGCACTACAGAAACGCAGTTGCACGATATTTGTTTAAACGTCATATCAGATCGTTAAAAAATGTAGATTTTAGTTTTATTAGTCGTACAGAGTCCTTTATCTTTAACAGAACAAAACATGCGTAGCAAAAATTATTTTCAGTTAGAAGTTGCTACAAAACTTCTTCTCTCTAGACTATAAATTTCAAATAGCTCGCATCTCTGTAGTGGCCTCTTCCACGTTTTTCTACCGTGACTTTTTAGTCTTATTCGACAAACCTAAATATGCATAACAAGTTGTAGCTTTTAAAATGAAGTCTGTGATCATTTGTTATAATTGGCTATAATTATTCGATTGTCTGCACATTTAATCTTCCGCGTTACGCAAAATTCTCATTCACCTTTTATCGTGGCTCTCATTCCACGCGACGCAACGAACAATTAATTTCTATAATAGTTCCGATCGCAAAGAAACTATTGCATAAGAATGAAAGTATTAAACAATGAAATAAATAGTTCCGCGTGAAACGACTTTGGATTAATGCCACACCGTATATACTACAACCTCAGGTGATATTCCATCGCCGACGAATGATAGAACGGCGGAAACGACGAAAGAAGGGCGGCAATTAAGGCGAAATTGGTAGTTGAATCGCGCGGCATTTGCATCGTGGAGAGCGAACATATGTGCATTGGAAAATCACTGGAATCGCGAAATTCGCGCGGAGCATCGTAAACAGTACATTTATTGCGACGAAAGAAAAGAGGGAATCACCTTCCGATGCTCATGCAATATGCTTTTTCTTTTATTTCGCTCGTGAGTTTTAGTGATTTTCATCCCGCTTATAGCATTTGAGTAAGGCACGGTACGCATAAATTACGCGGTTTTGAGATGTACGAATGTAGTTGAGGTTTATTGTGAGGGACGGGATTGGATAACATAGACATAAATTAGATGCGTTTTACTGTACCAACAATGAATTTATTTTATGATTGTGATGCTAATTATAATTGGTTGTTTCACCATGAATTTGTAAATATATCATGACTTGTTCGCTTTTTAAACCTAGAAATGTAATATAGAATATAATAAAGACAAAAACGTTAGATTTTTTTATTTACAGCATAGAGAATGCAATAAAAACAATGATCAACAAAATTTATTTTTTAGCTGTCAGAAATATGGAGTTTGAGTCATTGTATTAGTATACAATGAATTTGAGTACGATAAAATATACTTGACAAAATTAGAACACTATACTGAAACAGGTTTATTTATAATTGTATATTTTTAATAAGAGCTTGATAATTACTAATTTTGAAAAATATAAAACAAATTTTATAAAATTAGGGGAGAGTGTGATAGCCCGGGCAACGTAATAAACAATAATGTTTTTCTGTCATTTAATCTTTTAAAAAGAGCGTATAATATTTTTAGGGAATACAAATTAAGTAATAGAACAAATTGCACTAGGTTTATTTTGCATAAAATTACGATCCACTATCTAATACACGTCTGGAAAAAATAATTTGATACTTCTAGACTTATACTTCAAGATAATTTTACATTAGAAAAATAGAAAATTATTTCTCTACACAGAGCAGGATTCTCAAAATAATAGGTGGCTCTGGCTATCCGAATCTTCGCTATATACTTTAAAGTTAAGTTATATATACAATTTTATAAAATCAACAACTTTAAATTGAGTAAGAAAAAAATCTTTAAAACCAATAAATAATAAACCGTTTATAAATATCCGATATACGGCCACAAAATAGCAAAATACATTTTCTATTTCAGAGCAGTTTCATTAATATCTATAATATAAATGATATCATGACATAGTAATAAACAATCTTGTTTATGAGAAAGGATTGTCTTGAAAAAGTAATCTCATCAGTGATTAATATACTTTGCACCGTAGATGTAGCTCCTTTTCCGCAATTCAACTGTAGCATATCCAATACTGTTACAGAGTAAAAGCGTAAAAAAGCGCTTTTTATGCCCGCAAAAGAAAGTACACGCATATAATAGGCTTTCCAAGCATCGTATTGCATATTCGCGACATTCCGCATTGTGTTTTCGTGAATTTTATAGCTCGCACTACATAACGACTGACACACAGAGGAAAATGAATATACATTTCGAAATAATAGAGAATTATATGCAGCGCTTTGAGCCCCGTCACATGAATATGGATATTTATACGTGGACGTATCAGGCGAGCAGTCTAGTCAAATTTTAAAATCGCTGAAAGTTCATAAAATTAAATTCCGTGATAACTGTAATTGGGTATATCTATTTTATTTTGCTTAAATCTAATTTTGGGATATTAATTGAATTTTTATTATATTGCTTCATCGAAGAGGAAGATTTGTAATATTTGGATTTGTAATAGTAAAAATTGTTCAGCAATCACTTGATCATTACAAAACCTTCAACAAAACATCTTCAATATACTTTTTATAAAAAAAAAAAAAAAAAAAAAAAAAAAAAAATATTGAAGATGTTTTGTTGAAGGTTTTGTAATGATCAAGTGATTGTTGAACAATTTTTACTATTACAAATCCAAATATTACAAATCTTCCTCTTCGATGAAGCAATATAATAAAAATTCAATTAATATCCCAAAATTAGATTTAAGCAAAATAAAATAGATATACCCAATTACAGTTATTATTATTAGGAAGATTTGTAATATTTGAATTTGTAATAGTAAAAATTGTTCAGCAATCACTTGATCATTACAAAACCTTCAACAAAACATCTTCAATATACTTTTTATAAAAATCGCCTAAAAATACCCCGCTATCCCGACCGATATCCGCAGTCGAGTCGAATCAGTCTTAGCCAAGGAAATACATGTAAATTGTAATGTTATTGACTCAAAGTGGGTCAAAGGATGTCCTCAATATAGTACGTAAATATATGACGAGGCCGAATATACGATTTTCGAGTGCTCACAATAGCAACAGAGTAGGGAAAAAATGATTTTTGCCTTACGGCAGGAAGTGACTCCAGACAACATCGCAGAGCTTATGTTGTACTTCGTGTATGACTGGAACGGCATTACGAGATTCAAGTACCGCACGATGAAACGGAAGGAAGAAGATGAAAGAAGAAACTAGGGTAGAAGAGCCCAAAAAGAATGAAGAACGAAGATACAAGAGAAGAAAAGAAAGAAGAATGATGAAAGAAGGAAGAAAGAAGAAAGAAGAAAGGAGAAAGAAGAATGATGAAAGAAGAAAAACAAAAAATGAAGAGCGAAGACTAGAAGAACAAAGAAAAGCAAGAAGACGAAAAAAGAAAAATGGCCCTGCAAGGCTAGGTAGGTGGAGCCACCCCGAAGTAATGTTTACCGACTTCACCGGGGTGAAATTAATGCCATAAAAAGGATTCAGCGGTATTAGTGAATAAGAATCTCATACTCAGTGCGGTCTTTCCCAGGCGTCTCCTCGGGCGTCTCCTCGTGGAAACCATCTTAATACACGAGGCGGTCACGGTTTGATCCCTTGCGTGTCCATCACCGAATAGAAATATGTATGCGCTATCGTGACGACTGGGCTGATGGAGATTTCCGCGCATTATCCCTTATTTTTTTGTAATAAAGGATCGTGTGATCAAAAGCTTATATTTGTACATCTGCCAGAGTCAGTTCGTTTTCTATACCTAGTTGTAATTACAATAATTTTATCAATTCTTGTTATTTCTATATCTAAATAATATTTATATTATGTTTAACGCTCTACCGCGAATTGTATATGTTTATTATAATTGTTAAAAGTCTCAAGAGATTTGTTAGTATCAGACTCTTTAATTATTAGAGCGCAATCATTAATATATCTTGCGTATAATAAATTGCTGCTATTCATTTTTTTTAACTAGTTAGTTTCTAAATCCTTAAGTGTAATATTAGCAAGCCATTGGCTAGTAGAAATTCCCATGGAAGCTTCCATATAGTTTGCTTATGCAAATTACGTTTAAGCTAAAGGTAAACATACGCACGCACGCACGCACGCACGCACACACGCACGCGCGATCGCAATATACACACAGACACACTCGCCCACCCACCACACCCATGTGACTAGATATCAGTCGGGGCATAGTGAGGTCAGGTAAGTGCCTATCGCAGCCAATTGGGCATCCACAACGGGCTAAAACAGGGAGATGATCTATCAACCCTCCAATTTAACTTTCAAGGAGGGACCACGGAGTCCGGGTCACCGATTTTGATGAAACTTTAGGGATCGTTTTCTGATACCTAAAAATGAAGCACAATACTCGTGGTTTTATCCAATGGGCCTTTGTATGATACATACGGCGTATTTAATTAACGTTGATAGTATATCTATATATATTTGATTTTTATCGTTGCTCATATGAGCAAAGCTAATGTTTTTTGTCTCTATCTCAGATTTAAAGACCGATTGGATAAAACTACGGATACAGTGCTTCATTTTAGGTTCCAAAAGTCGATTCCCAAAGTTTCATCAAAATTCAAGACCCGGACTCCATGGTCTTCTTTTCTATAATTAAAGACATTGTACGAAATTTTAAAATAAATAAAAAAAAACGTTGATAAAACAGAAATCGTAATATTTTATACCCGTTCATCAGAACATACACACAGACATAAAATCATGTACACATACCCATCCACATACTCTTATACTCACCGAAAATCATGCATTATACACATACGCGTACACATAAAAACACACACATACAATATTGTTTATTATTTTTATTTCATAGTTATATATAATCCTATATAATTATGCACGATTGTATAGAGACAAAAGTTATATATAATTATTCATAGTTATATATGAATCATTTTTATCCGGGAGATTTGCTTGAGTAAAGTAAAGCTTCCCGAGTAAAGAAACCTTATATATAATCACATATAAGTAACTTATATACAATTGTATATAGAATAACGTTATATATAATCCTATATAATTATATATAATTATATATACTTGTATATAAATTTTAAATTAAATAAATTAATAATATAATAATTAATGTATGAACATTTAACACAAACAATAGTTTTTATTAAAGATTACCAATGTTTTATGTATTTCTTATTACAAAAAATTGTTGAAAAAAACAAAATTTTCCCGCGTGGGATTTGAACCAAAAATCTTTGAGTTGTGAAGCCATTACCTTAACCACTACCTTAACAGCTCTTGATGTAAAGGTAGTATCCGAAGTGTATTATAAGGTTTATTGGTAAGCAACTCATATATATTCGTATATACATATATACAATTATATATAAATGGACTTCACAAAAGTAAAATAGAGTGAGTAGTAAAAAGTAATATATTGTTGTACAGTAAAAGTTCAGGCACTGTTGAATATTGAAAGACGGGACTGAGCGTAACGAGCTTAGTCTTGGTGGTTATGGTGCCTGATGACGAGGTCCAGGTAGTGCGTTCCGTAGTTTTTGGTATCTAGCTATAACTACTGGTCAGAGACGGTGCCCTGGTGGTTATGGTGGCCGATGACAAAGTCTAGGTAATGTGCTCCGTAGTTCTTGATGTCTACATGTACGTACTGGTCGGAGAAGGCGTTCAGGTGGACATAATCGTCGATGACAAGGTCTAGGTAGTGCGCTCCGTAGTTTTTGGTGTCTAGCTATAACTACTGGTCAGAGACGGTGTCCTGGTGGTTATGATGGCCGATGACGAGATCTAGATAATACGCTGCATAGTTTTTTATGTCTACATGTACGTACTGGACGAAGACGGTGTCCAGGTGGTTATGGTGGCCGATGATGAGGTCTAGATAATGCGCTCCATAGTTGTTGATGCCTACGTATACGAACTGGTCGATGGAGGTGTCCAAGTGGTTGTGGTGGCCGATGACGAGGTCTACGTGACGCTCTCCGTAGTTTTTGTATATATATATGCAAGTACTGGTTGGAGATAGCGTCTATTAGGTGGTTATAATAGACGATGATGAGGTCTAGGTTGTACGCTTTATAGTTTTTAATGTCTATATATATATGAACTCGTCGGAAGAGGCGTCCAGGTGATTTGGTTGCCGATGACGAGTCTTGGTAGCGTGCTCCGTAGCTTTTTGGGTCTATATGAACATACTTCTCGAAGATGGTGTCGAAATAATTATGACGGTCGATGAGGAGGTCGCGATACCTAGATGTCTGACCTGTACCTACATCTAGATACCAAAAACTACGGAGCGCACTACCTAAACTTCGCCATTGGTCACCATTGTGGCAACTGAGACCACAGGTGCAGCTAATCTGCTCTCCGCAGACCAGGCTCTTGTTGATTGATCACTGGCTTTAACTTGTAATAATGAAACAGGCCATTTTTCCTGCTCCAGTGATAACCAGTCGGATTCCTATCACAATAAGCTAAAGTGCCCAGTACTTGGTCAAAACGAAAATTGTGACCAGTACTTTGACAGTGACAAACATTGTAATTACTGATAAAGATGATAAAAAGATGTATTCAATGGCATTCATTCGGATAGTTAATGATGTGTAATATATAACTTAACCAAAATTATATTAATTTACGTCTTTGACTCTACAAACACTGATTCCGTATTCAAGTACTACCTACTTTACTTTATTGGCAAATAATGCAGCTCAGCCGGCCTGACTCCTCGTGAAACAAGATTTGCAGGATTGTCATTCGTCCTAACATGCGACCAGCTAGCTTCAGGTACCAGAGTGTGAAAGTCTAAACATCCTTGAACCAGTGCAACGTATCCAGCAAATAGGACCACAAATAAACTTCTAACTTAGAATGATTGAACTGAGGCGAAATCTTATTTACCAACTTACTCTCTTACTACCAACTACTAATTTTGGACTACTCAATGTTGAAGTAATGAAACTGTTATGGGTAGATCCTTATTAACCGTTTTCAAATAAACTACCGATCCATAAGCAGACTTCGATGCGAATATTCAACGAGGTATTTCAATTTTCTGAAGATCAACCAGCTATGTATACCACTCTCTCCATTCATCTACTTCAGCCATTGGTAATAAGTAGTCTCATCCTAACTTCAGAAGCCAAAGTTTCTGCAAAAATATTTTTGTAGTGATAATTACTGAAGCCGACAAACCAAGCGGGTCAAAGAGCTTTTGAACTTTTGAAAACACAAGTTTTCTTGGCCACTGAATTACATCAACATCAATTTCAATACTAAATTTGAACAAATCAACCACTGGCAACCAACGAAGTCCTCATATACCAAATGATTCATTTTTAAGTAAATCACTTGGTTCAGCAGCTAATAGATCACTCGACAACCCTTCCAATAATGAAGCTTCATTTGCCATCCATTTACGCAGCGTGAAACCGCCCACCTTGTCCAATTTAACCACCTCGGCCTGTTTTTGACGAGTAATTTTAATGCTGTGGCTTCCAGAGACTACATCATCCATATAAACTTCAGACAACAAAACTTCAGAGCCTAGAGGAAATGTATCTTTTTCATCAAGTACCAGCTGCTTCAGAATACGACTACTACTGTATTTTTTGCATCAATTCTTACAAGGATAACTATCTTTGAACTTTTCACATTGCAAAATAAAATGAGGTTTACAGCACATCGAGCATTTTAATTTGAAGTGACTACTACTTGCTGCTACATGAAAATCTTTGGAGACTGAAGAAAATTTGTTCGATTCTGATTTCGAATAATTATCATAAATACTAACCTTCTCTGTACCTTGAGAAATATAAGATCCACTTCTATCAATTGCTTCTAAAGCTTCTAATAATTCTAACTTAGCTATTAAAAACCCTGTCAATTCATCAAATTTAGAAGGCTCAGCAGACTTTCCCATAGAAGTTTTCCATTCCTTGTGGTGTTGCTTATCAAGCTTGTTCGCTGTCATGAAGACTAGAATATCATCCCATTGGTCAGTCGATCAACCGATGGTTTTTAAAGATAACAGAGAACCAGCAGTTCCATTCAATAATCGCTTGAGCTCAGAAGCAGACTCAGCATTCATAGTTTTTAAAGAATATAAGGAAGAGAGGTGTAAGTGGACTAGTCGCTAATTTTTTGTTGATAAAGATCAACTAATTCTGTTCAAGCCAAATCAAAATTACCTTCTTCAAAGGGAATAAAAATATCCTTAACAATAATAAAAGCTTCACCTTCAAGATTAGTTTTTAGGTATTGCAACTTCGAAATATCAGATAAATAGTGTGCCCTTAGGAGCGACTCGAACAATTCTTTGAACGACATCAAATCCTTATAATCACCTGAGAATTTTGGCAAGTTAATTTTTGGAAATTTTGCTTCTATCACTTCTACCTCTCATGTAATATTGAGAGATCTTGAAGCTGAATGCACTGGTGACATAGGCAGCGTGTTATAATGCTCTAAAAATTCACCCTTCCATTTCAAAAATGTCTCTTCCGCCAATTCAATAAACTTATCAGTAAAATATGTATGTGCCATGTCAATTGCTTTGCCTGCTAAAATATTTTTATGAGCGAGCTGTAATTTCTCCCAAATATCTTCAATGTTAGTGACTAGCGTAAGAATGATCATTTTTGTAAAGCAGAGTCCTCTGTGATATCACGAAGGCATCCATAGTGAATTACAATAACCTGACTTTATTTACCATGTGATATTAATACTAATAAGATGCTATAAGTTGTTCAAACTACAATAATTGTTCAAGCCTCTATCAGTGTCAAGCTAATATCAATGTTGCCATAAAAGGTTAAACTGCGAGTTAATACAGACCGTTACCAAATCTATTGAACCATTCAAATATTGAATATGAAATCAACCAATCTAAATGTTCAATAAGTACAAGAACAAACTATTTAATCAAAATGAATAGCGATGCGAGACCATCAATCATTTTATGTTTACCATAATTGAATTGAAAATTTCAAGACAAATGAGTCATTAATGAGTACAATAACAGCCTATTTAATTAAGCAAAATAATTTATTCAACTTTACAATGATCTGAAATACTCAAGATAAGTTAAGAAATAAAAAATCGCCTAAACGAGTCAAGAATTAATAAGTACAAGAACAGCCTTTTTAAGGGGTAACGCCACTCTAGCGTCCCGAAAAAATGCCTAAATAGTACGATTTTTTACGAGAGCAGGAAAGAAGGGATCAAATTTCTTTTTTGAGGGTTTACTATACATATATTGAGGTACAAAAACATATTTTTTTTATACATTTAAATACAAAATGGCGGCTATACAGCGAATCTCGTGAGAAGCCTTTTTCTCAAACCTCCAAACGGGAGAACACTTTTCTCGGAAAGCATGAGACCTGGAACAAAACACCAAAGAAATTCTTAATCTATATAACGTTAACTTTGGAAGTACGTAGGGTTTTTTTTTAATTCAATTTTTGTAGAAATGGCGCACTTCTGAAAACAAAGTCGATTTTTCTCGAAAAAACGATGTAAATTGATATAAAAAAAATTACATTCAATTGAAAAACGGCTACGTACTTCTTTAGAGAATCTATTTGTGAAGCTACAGTAAAAATTTGAATCCAATCCATGCAATAGTTTACGAGTAATCTGTTCTCCCAGTTTGACAAAGGCTTCTCACAAGATTCGCTGTATAGCCGCCATTTTGTATTTAAATGTAAAAAAATATATTTTTGTACCTCAATATATGTATAGTAAACCCTCAGAAAAGCAATTTGATCCCTTCTTTCCTACTCTTGTAAAAAATCGTACAAATTAGGCATTTTTTCGGGCCACAAGAGTGGTGTTACCCCTTAATTAAGTGGAATATCATACGAGCCTACCATTGGATTTTATCCAACTAGCAATGAGTTGAAATCTTCAATACAGTTTAAGAAATCAATAACTACAAGAATAGCCTATTTTATCGAGTAGAATTTGGATGCTACCATTGGTTCATGTTTAAACTTGAAATGAATTAAAATTATCAAGACAATCTAAATAGTTAATAAGTACAAGAACAGCCTTCTTTAAATAGAAAGTCGATGCGAGTCTACCATTTGATGTCCCTATAACAATAAATATTTCAGTTGTATTAATATGCGAGAACGATGGATTTCTATAAAATCCTTGTTTACAGTAAGTCCAACTAATCAAACAATCAATAAAATCAATTATGGTGATGCTAAACCATCTGTCACCATCAAATACGAGGAACCACTTATTTCATTCAATTTTCAATTTTGAGAAAATATGTTGAAAGTTATTGTTTTAGATTTGGATAATAACGTTTCATAAAGATATTTGGTAAAAATTGAATATTAAATGAGAAAAGTGGTTCTTTGTATTTGTGGTTGACAGGTGGCTTTAGCGTTACCTTAAATAGAGTGCAATGGTTCTGAGTGAAGGTGAGGTATCAAATAAGTACACAGAGGTTTGAGACTTCTAACTGTTTATTGGAGCATGATTGCAAGGCTAGGTATCCTCGGGTAGACTGAGAAGTGTGCGAGAGGCCGGAAGTGGCGATCTAGTCAAATTTCGAGTTTAACATTGGACTACGTAGTATCAAAACAGTATAAATATATAATCCTTAACAGGAGGCGTTGATATTACTACAGTGGATTCCCGATAACTCAACACCCGATAACCTGTCAGGCGAGCCATTTGTCCTTCACACGTATTAGCACACACACAGATACGCTTTCCTGCGTGCCGCCGCACAGCAACTTGATAGCCGCGTGGAGGGGACTCTAGATAACTCATCATTCTCCTCTCCTGCAGCCCCAGGACGAGCTATCGGGAATCCACTGTATTGTCAATACCATATTTATTAGAAAAACTTTGCGGTGTGCACGATGACGCGATCAACACATTTTTTTCTATCGGTGATTTGACTCCTTGTGTCATGGTACTAAAATTTTTACGATATACTTTTTACTTTTTTATCACTATTCTTCAGAGAGAACAAACCGATTTTGATAAGTCTGTTTAGCTAATAATTTTGAAATATGCGTTAAAAATTATAATTATTTAAATGGGAAGCAGATTAATATTAATTAAATAATATTAATTACAATTAATTAATATTAATTAATTAATATTAATTACAATTAATTAATATTAATTACAATTAATTAATATTAATTACAATTAATTAATATTAATTACAATTAATTAATATTAATTACAATTAATTAATATTAATTACAATTAATTAATATTAATTACAATTAATTAATATTAATTAATTAATATTAATTACAATTAATTAATATTAATTACAATTAATTAATATTAATTAATTAATATTAATTACAATTAATTAATATTAATTAATTGTAATTTTCATAGCCATTCAAAATTCACAACAGATTGAAACAACGAGATATACTATCAGCCCTCATATTCAATCTAGTATTAGAATACGTTGTCAGAGATATTCATGAAAGAAAAGAGAATAAAACTAAATGACTTCTTAACACACTATTAGTGTATGCAGATGATGAAGTCATACTAGGTAAGAACGGGGAATACATAATAAAGAATCGTAGAAATGTTAATAAAAACAGCTACAGAAGTAAGATTAGAAATTAGCGAAAAGAAAACTATACATGGTCACTAATAGAATGGAATATAAAAATCATGTTGATACAGTCGGAAAATACAGCGTTTATTCGTTGTCCAATTTATTGAAATCTTGATTACTATTGCGGAAGAGAAAACTAGACATGTATAGAAAAATTACAATGCCAGTACTTTTGTATGGATGCGAAACGTGGGCACAAATTAATATAAACAGGAAGAAAACAGACTTAAAGTGGTTGTGAATAGGGGTCTGAAAAAAGTATTTGTGGTTAAAATTGATGATATTACTGGAGATTGTAGAATTTTAAATAATCAGGAAATACATAAATTATACGGAAAACTGAACATTACAAAAGTTATAAAGTCTCGAAGATTAGGGTAAGCTGAATAAGTAACTAAAATAGGAAACAAGAGAACAGCAGTTAGAGTATGTACTGGTATAGAGAAATCAGGAGGCCTAAAGAAATAAAGTGATATGAGAAGGACTGGATGAAGTTTACAAAGTATAGAAAGGAGTGGCGTGATTATGTGAACAAGGCTATGGACTACATAGTTTTGACAACTAGTAATGGTTGCTATGCGGTGATGATACAAGCATGATCACAGCGGATATAAGATTATGATAGCTGTGATCATTTTATTTTTATTTAAAAAACAATTGCATCATATTTACCGAAGAAAAAAATGTTATATATAACCACATATAATCATATACAATCACTTATAAATAATTATATATACATCTTGACCATATATACATATATAATACTACACATAGTTATATAGAACCATATATAATCACGTATATGCAGAATTAAATAATAAATTAACAATATAATTATTGATGTATGTAAATATTAATTAAATAATGATTTTTATTGAACACTAATTATTTATTATTCTCGTTAAAAGAAAAAGTTACCCGAGATGGGACTCGAACCCGGGATCTTTGAGTTGAGAATCCAGCACTTAACCATACAACTTGTCTTGTTGAATGTATAACACTGGAAGTGCCTGAATAGTTAGATTAATTCTACCGTCACCAGAGTATAGACCTATTAAGTTCTGGTAAAACTAGGATATGATCAAGTATCTTAGGAGTTGGATAAAGTCCTGATCAGGTGCCTCGATAGGGCTTGATGCAATATATAATGGCGTACAGATCGGGGCCAAGCTATGTTTTCACTTTATATACATTATATATGGTTACACAGATAGTAAGATGTTTATATATCATTATATTTGATTTTATATAATCATATATAGCTATATATAAGTATATATGAGAGGCTAGATGTAACTATATATGAATATACAATTATATAAGGCTCCATATGGCATATATAACTATATATATCGCTATACATATCGCTATACAAGCTAATTGCTACTAGACTTGTATAAGCTTATATTTGATTATGTATGGTTATATATGAGCATATATATAGTTTTATATGACTATATATATTTATATAAGGTACAAATTTATATGTAATCATATACAATCATATAAACTCATATATGATTATATTTCACTATATATACGATTATTATATATGAATTTTATATATTACTATATATGGTGATATATAAATCATTTTCTTCCGGGTAATGTTTAACTATTAACTTAATCACATTAGATGTATTATTATTAGAATTTCTACAATAAAGTTTGTGTAGCAAGCCTGGGAAAATTGTAATTATGACAAATGTAATAATTTTTATGCTTTAAATAATTTATTCATTCATTTCAAAATGTGCATACAAAATTTAAAAAGTATGCTAATAATTTATCTTAATATTAGGAGATTTTGATATCATTTTTCCAACGATGTCGATAAAGATATTGACTTGATCTTGATGTTATTCATTCAGAGAAGTCCATCAGGGCAAACGCAACGTCCACCAATACAGTCGCAGGTTCCGCACTCAGATTTGCTAGAGCAGCCCCACGCTTCTAAAATATTGAAAAAATAATTATTATACTATTGCCCGATTCATCTCGTGATCCTTTTATTTGGTTTGAACTTATCAATGTTATAGCACGTATCGAGAATTTAAAGAGTTTTATTCTATGTAAAAAAAAGAATATTAGAAAATTGCCCAATGGAAATATAAAATACATTCTATATTTTAATTAATGACATTAATATATAAAAGTTTAGTTCGAGCCAGATTCTTTTTTTAATTAATGCGTAAAATAATATTCACACATATATTCTATTAGTTTGGAAGATCAGATATCATAAGCCATTAAAAAAACAAACTTTTATTGTTGACGATAATTAAATTGTATGTCATCCCACTTACCAACAGCCGAGGGTCCAGCCAAGCAGACAATCAGAGCTACTAAGAGCAAGAGGTATGAGAGGATTGAACTCATGTTGATGTTTTGTTGAAGTCTTCCTTTAAAACTTAGAAACGTTCGAAAGTTCAGAGAAGTCTGTTGTTACCAGCAACGATGTCGGCATATTTATATTCCAAACTTCCAGGAAAATCGTTAAAGAAATACAAACTCAAAATGTAGATATATATGCAGTAAGATGAGTGGAATAGATAATGAAATAATAACAATCATCGGGATCCCCCGATCTTTCTCGATATTAACGTATCGACATTGGATAATCAGTTTTTGCCAGTTATTCGCTGATAATTTATCCTTGGTTTTATTTTCGTAGCAATGTTTAAATAATAAAAATTTTATAGTTTTCCATTGTTTCTGATAAAAATTTATACAATAATAATAATTGTGGAACAATATTAATTATAATTCATATAGCATTTTATATACAATATAATGATTTTATTTTTGGCTAATAAAATAAAGATTACTCTATTGATAAATTATTCACAAACCGATTCGCAAACAGAACTAAAGAGTTATATCTTACATGTAACTATTAATTTATATTGAAAATAAATAATTTTTTTACGTCGCCATATTTGTCTTTCCATATGATGCTAATCGACGACGGGGGTCTGTGGTGTATTTGTGAACAAAGCACATGCGATTTTTATAGAGGTGATTGTATCAATCGGTATAGAGACTAGGAATCGAACCCGGGTCACCAGCATGGAAATCCGTTACCCATTTTCTGGGTCCAGAAATCGCAAAAATAATTTGAAGACTGGCGTTTCCAAACCATTTTTATCTTGTTTTAGAGATTAAATTATGTAGAAAAACGCGTTTGAGCAATAGAAATTTACTGCGCAGTTAATAACTATACACACATAGGTGAACAACATTTTTTCCATAAAGTATATAAAAGTAGAAGAAAAGACATTTAATTTGCATTTTTGTTCGTTGAAAATGGATGTTCCTGTGCAAAATTATGTCTGGCAGAATCTGAGATTTTCGACGAATTATTACCCTATTTTCTATTTTCAGCGAACAAAAACTCAAAGTATAGGTCTTGTCTTCTACTTTTATATATTTTATGGAAATAGAAGATTTTCACCTTTGTATGCACAGTTATTAACTGCGCAGTAAAACCTTTTTTCCTATATATAAAAAACCGTACAAAACACCTATTTTGCCAGAAAATGCCACATGACCAATTTTCAGGGTTCAAATGCGGTTTTCTTCATAATTTGGCCCCTAAGACAAGATAGAAAAGGTTTAACCTACAAATATTTACTAACCCTATCATACAAATATTTTTTGGCAATTTCTGGATCCTAAAAAGTGTATTTTGCTTTCTCCAAGAGAAAGCTTTGTAACGATGATTTTTTTGAAAACCAAGATTTTGATTAATTTCGATGTATTTGAGATCGCTGCACCAGAATATGTAAGTTTTTCAAAATGTCTGTCTGTATGTATGTATGCGTGTATGTATGTGTATTTGCGTGGATGTATATACATGGTTAAATTTGCTTGGTTAATTTATTTGCCCAGATTATGCGGATTTTCATTTTTCGAGGTTTCGACATTTGAGGTTATATTTTTTATAAAAGAATTTTGATTTTTGATTTCTTGGATATTACACGGTAATTCTTGGCCAATTAAAGCTCATTTTATCTGTTTCTTATGAAGATTTTAAATCAAAAAGAATTTTTAAGTTTCATTGATTTGTTTCGCTTTTATAACATTTTTTCATTATTATGATATTGTTTTTCAACAAACTTTTGATCGCTTAGTTCTTGGGTATTACACGTTAATTTTTAAATAATCAAAGCTAATTTTTTTCGATTTTTGATGAAGTTTTGATGTCAAAAGGAATTTTTAAGATTTATTGATTCGTTTTTGATTTGTAACGTTTTTTCATTCTTATGATATACATCATATATTAAAATAAAATTATTGTTCGCTTAATGAGGACTTTGCATGATTTTCAAAAATGCATAATTCACTTAGTAAATGGTTTATTATTAACAGAAAAATATTTTTGAAAATTTATCTAATTCGAATTTATTGAAAAACATAATTATTTATGTATGCGATTTTGAATTTCGCGCGAATTAATTCGAAATGATTCGTATTGGCCAGTCGATTTGTGACGTCACGATGGTATAATTTTGTAAATTTAGTTAGGGAAAGTGATTAAACGCTCCAATATCTCATGGACAATATTTATAAACAATATAAATACCGCTCATACGGCATTGCGGTATATTTCCTTAATAATTTTCGACCGGGAAACCATTGGTGATATTAGATTTTGGGCCCGATATATTTCTAAGGCCCATCAGTATTGGTTTTACTTTAGAAATATAAATGCGTCACAAAACTTATCGCATGAACTTCTTTTGTACATAAAAGTATAAAGCTATGATGAAAATGAAAAATAGCGTATGTAATTGTTCACTATTTTCATACTGTATATTTTGGCTCTTAGCATATTGGTATTAAAAGCTTGGAGTATTCTTTTATATTCGATTTGTAAAGCGATTTCACAGAGGAGAAGTTTTAGAAGAAAAAGTTGAATTCAAAAGGATGCAAGTATTGAGACACAGTTGCAGCAATCTTAAATTCAACAAATACAATATTGTTTAAATTATCTAGAAATGTACGATATATAGCTTAAAGTTTTAAAAGCATTTCATTACAAGAAAAATTATAAATAACAGAATGTTAATTAAATACCGTTGATCTATTGCTTTCTAAAACAGACAGCTTTATGCCATTGCGATTTACAAAATCCCAGACTTTGATGCAGTGCCATGTTTTTGAGGTTGCTGATTCAGAAATGCGTGTGTGAGACGTTGATTGCAAAAGCAACTTAATCCGACCCTGGTAGAAACGTTCCCCATATGTTCGCCAGATTTTACTCTATTTTATAGGGAATGGCCAATTTCTGCTTAAAAGTCTGGCCAGAAACCCCGCCACCTGTCGACGTTTTCTCGTCAGAAACCTGACCAACTTATGGTTAATGAATAAATAAATAAAAAATAACGTTTAACGAATTTTTATAAGTTAATAATGATTATTATGTCATGGATTTAATAGCTTATTGTTAATAGAATGCTAAGATATATTTGGGATAGATTCGAAATAAAAACTAAAAACAAATTTCATTAAAAGTTTTTTTAAGGTTAGAGTTTTATAATTAAATAAGACATTAAAAAATCAAATAAATAATCGAATAAAAATTTGCATGCTGTTTTAACGCAGAAGTACTATAATGGGATTTACATTTTCAATAATTTTTTAGGGTTATGTAAGCTATTTAGATTTTCTATAAATTTCTGGTCAGATGCTGGTTTATTTCTGGCGAACTATTAGGAAACGGATCTGCCCAATAGATCGTGAACCGACCATCTAAAATGCTCAATTTTCTACCAGGGGAGATAAATTTTAAACAAAAATGATAATTAAAGATTATATTTCGATATCTACCAATAAATAAACTATATAAATAAAATTTTGGTATTCAATTTATTAGTCCTATTATTAGAGAATATGGTAATGGGTGTAGAATATTTATTTTATGTAAATAAATTACTTAAATAACTTGAATTAGTTGATCCAAGTTAAGTTGCTTTTATATAATAGAACTGATGCTTTTTGCAAAGAAGAGGTAATTTTCGTACGAAATTTGTTCCGTCAAGTATACATCATATTTAGAATACGAGTAAACGAAGATAAATACATTTTTACAGTAGGTGAGACGGAAGAGGCTAGTTCCCTGCGTATTATTCGCGAATGCGAGCTACCGCGTGAGTAATTTTCAAATAGTATGCAGTAATAAGCAGCCTTCCTAAAAAGTTTTTATGTTGTGATATATTTATAAATTAAGGCACCAGGAAAAGATAGGTATATGTTGACTATAAATATTTTGCGCCCTTGGATTTAATAAACGAAATAATATTTCGCACCAAAAAAATATAGATTTTTACGTTTCTAAAAGTATTGACCGTGGGAACGAGCTCAATGTATGACTTATTTTACGCGATTTTTGGACATAATCATTAAAATACGGAATGTAAAATGCTCGATAGCTATATGTATAGTAAACAAAAACATTTATTTTTGTAATTTGATAGCTGGACTGATTACAACGTTTCAATGATTATTTTCTAAAGATCACGTAAAAATCATACCTTGAGCTCGCTTCTGCGGTAAATACTTATTCAAAGTATAAACCTATATATTTAAATGTGAAATATTGTTTCGTTTATAAAATCCAAGGGTGCAAAGAGACTAACCTTTTTTCCTATTTATTATATTTATATTTAACAACATATTTATCCTTTTGTGGTGCTTTAAGGGCCACAGAATACGAATTTGTATGTTTCATCAAAAACAGTTTAACCCGGGTTAAATTGTTCTTGCATCCAACGCCTCGTATATGTATATAAATGTTTTTGTGTATGTATACGTATCTATGTAACATTAATTTATGGTCACCATAACTCGAAGATATTCGTATTTCTTTCTCAAACCCTGATTGTACGCCATTATTTTTATCTTGTTTCATTCATATAGCAATATTTGAGCTATTGCTTTGCTTACATTCACCTTAGTATCGTGATACAACTGTTTACTACTCCTTTGAAAAATAGTAAAGCCATAATGTACTATTTCGTCATTATAAATTCATAAAGTAGGCATATTTTTCCTACAATTTATAACAGAATAATTATTTTAATTATTTTTATTTACTTTCAAATACGGGCTATCAAATATTATATATGAATAACTAACTGCATACCAATCATTAGAAAATGAATAATTTCATCATTACCATACAAACCATGGATAATATCAGAGTGTGAAAGTTGTTTTTACATTTATTCTTTGAATTCGTGAAGTGTAGTATTTTAAATGTACACCCCACTGCAATAGATTCTTTCAAGAATTATTTAAATTTTAGCGTTATAAAGTTATGCACATTTCAACAATTTGCAGTTTGACATTAGGCACGACTCATCGTCTGTCTCGTGGTATGTGGAGTATAAAATGCACCCATGTATGTACAACTTCATATCGTCAAAATTTTACAAATTTTTGAAAGAATCCATTTCACCAGAGTGTACTTATGTTGTATAGTCGTTAAATGCATATGTCTAATTTGTTCGTAGCTACGTAAACATTTTTAATTTGGTATTAAACCTTTTAAATGTTTTAGCAAGTTTGACATATATACCTATACAGGTTTATTACGTCAATAATAGTTAATACTGACACTATCGAGTAATTATTAAAATAAATATTGATAAAATAAGATAAAGAGGATGAAGACAAAGATTAATCAGATAGGGATACTCGTATATAATATAATTATTGGTGATATACTCATATTAAAAAGAGGTTATCCAGTGGCAACGCACTAATGCTTTCATCTTGAGAAAGACCAGTGAATCCAGGTCGATTGTATCACTTCATTATCTTTTTGACTCACACACTTTGATTAAACTGCACAAATACCTAATAAGACGACCTACATTTTTAGCACATTTCAGAACTACTTAATATTATCTTAAGTATCCTAAAAATTACTTTAATGTGTTTAATTTTATAAAAGCAAATTTGATGCAAATGTTCCAGTTTAAATTTTGAAATAATTAATATTATCTTAAGCTTTACGTCAGTGAAAAATTAACTATCTTTTAAAACTGCTTATATTACATCTATTCAATTCTTCATTTCTTCTTTGATAAGGTGCGACGTGTATGTTTTAAATATAAGCGATGTGGAAACATATTAGTGAATCTCTTATTTTGAAATTTTATACCAAAATATTAAAGATAAAACATTAATACAAGAACCTGTAAAACTGACATAAGCATGAAGGATTCATAAAAACTTAAGAATTTAATCAATAGTTTTCTTCTATATAAATTAAATAATATTAAAATAAGTGAATTTACTTAATTTTTACTTCTAAATGTCTAATAAAATTTTGATTTTTTGATTTATTTTATTGAAGTTGGTCTTCTTTTAAAAAGTTTCCTTTACTTTCCCAGACTATATTTTTAATTTTCATATTTTTAAAAACTTCAAACAATAATTTATTGATACTACATTTATTAAGTAATACATTTTCTTGGAAAAAACCTCACTGCCAGATCTAGACTTTTGACTCTGTTGTTTACTTCCGCCACGAGTTCCGTGATTCTGGCCCAGCAGCTTTTTTGTTCTGCCGTATTGCTGCTCTTTATCTTTGGATTTCCTCTATCTTCTACCATGCACGCCTGCTCTCTTGGTTTTCCAAGATTCCCTATGCTTTTACTTGAGTTCTTCTGGGGCATATGAGGGAATGAATTCTTTCCAGAAAGATCTGATAGTGTGATTTGTGGGCCACACTTCAGAAGTACGTCAGTCATCATTTCTTCATTCAGTAGTTAATTTAGCCATACTTTTTTTTTGCGATACTCTAGAGTGCGGGGCCAACGTGATCCTCAGGATGTGAGGAGCAGATCACGCCCGTAGCTACCCTCATGACTGCGAGCACTTTTGGCTACGTGACGGGATGAGAATCCGCCTCAGTCTTGTGACAAAATGTCACAAGGCGAATACTGTGGCACACTTCAAGTAGCCTAGTTCGAGCACCGATCACTAGGCTACCCGTTTCATTGCCCGTACACGAATATGCCCCAAGAATATACTTATAGGCAGAGGCGGATTAAGAATTTGGCCACTCTACTCTGTTTTTGTGCTGCCACCCCTGCAAGAACAGTGAATTACCGCAAAAATAAAATTTAGTGTAATAAATAATTTAGAAAAAATCTAATTACGAAAAGTTGTTTTTTATTAATATAATAAATCTGTAAGTTAAAGTATATTGTTATAAATAATTTATTTATTATCATTTTTTGTTCTAGTTTTTTTTCTGCAAATTTATCAATTATTGGGAATACAAATGGAGCAACCGGTGTCTGGAAAATCTCGTAAATGATCGGTTACGACGTGGTCACGCCGTTACGCCTCCGTATCAGATCCCAATACAGAGCATAGGCATATTCATTGTTTTTTTTTTTTTTTTATATAAAATTTACTAAAATTAATCTATTCTCACACAAATTTATTTTTTTACATGCATATAACAATTTAAGGGGGCACATCACGTTTGAACCCTAAATCGAAACTTATTTATATGAGTTCATAAAAGTTCTTCCTTTCAAAAGGAATCATACTGTAATATTTTTTTTATTATTAATACTTGGTAATACCTTTAATTTCACTGTAAAAGAAAACGTAAAATCTTGATCCAGCACGTCATATAAAATCACCATATTTATTAAGCTCCTAATTCACTACCCACGGGATTCCAAGTGATCCGGTAGACCAAATTTCTCCAGGTTTGGGGATATTACTTTTAAATACACTACTTATGGTACGAATACAGGAAATTAATTTTTACTACGTAGAAAATTTTTGCAAACATATGATTGATTTTATAATTAATTATTTAATATTATTAATATTAATTAATTTTACAATATATATGTCTGTAAAAGAATTTCTACGTAGTAACAATTAATTTCTTGGATTCATACGATAACTGATGTATTGAAAAGTAATATCCATAAACCTGGAGAAATTTGGTTGACAGAATTATTTGGAATCCGGCGGGCAGTGGATTAGGAGCTTCATAACTGTGGGGATATTATATGATGTGCTGGATCAAGATTTTGAGTTTATTACGATGAAATTAAAGGTATTACCAAGTATTAATAGTAACAAAATTTTGAGAATGATTGCTTTTGAATGGAAGAATTTTTATGGACTCATAAACATAAGTTTCTTTGTTTGGTTCAAAGGTGGTGTACCCCTATAATGAATCGATTAAGCATCAAAATAAATATAGTTAAAATAAGTAATTTACAAATTATTTGTATTATTAAAAACTAGATTTTATATATATATATATATATACTAGGGGGGTACCCCCCTGCTCGCTCCGCTCGCCAACCCCCAAAGCATCATGGAATTTTTTGTTTTTATGAAGGTTTTCTATTTTTCCACACCACCCGGGAGGTAAATAGATTGGCGCGTTTTTTTGTTTTGTTAATTAAGCTTTTTTATACATTCAAATTTATGTTTTATTTAATTCATTTATAAATAAATATATGTAACTCATACTTACATTTATTTATATTTAGTTTTAAGTATTGTATTTTTTAACATATATATTTATTTTAATTTTGTTTTTTATTTGAATATAATATTGTAAAGCTCTTTTTAATTCGTATGTAATAATCTATATATGTAAATTTAATATTAATGAATATAATTCAAAAAAATAATTCTTTTGAATGTAATAAGAATTTACATTACTTTAATTTTTGTTTTAAATTAACAATATATCTTGTTATATTATATTATGAAAAACTTAAAAATTTCACTCATATAAATCTAAATTAATTTGCATGTATTTTATTTATGTGTTATACTTTTTACATATTTTTTAGATTTATAATAGTAATAATGAAGATGAATCCAAAAATGTAGTTTATAAAATTTTAGTCTTATAATCTAAATATGGTAGCACGTATTTTATTTCTAATAATGTGCACACTTTTTGCATATTATTTAGATTTATAAGAATAATTTATATTATATTAATCAAAAATATAACATTTAAAACATAAGTCTTATAAATCTAAACAAATTGCATGTATTTTAGTTATGCATACTTTTTGCAAATTATTTAGATCTGTAAGAGTATATAATAAAATGGAAAAGATTATAATAATTCAATTTCATTAATATCATTAATATAATTTTATATAATATATTATAAATTTGAATTGCTTTATCACTACCTTTATGTAAATAACCGAAAATGTATTTTATACTTTGAATCGAAGCACAATGTTCAACATTTATATGACAATTATATTTCTTTAATAAGAAACTATTGTATGGAACTACCATCGAGTTGTCTACAGCAATAGTTTGACTATTTTTGTTTTTATTATGATAAGTATGATTATCGTCTATATTGTTTCTCCTTCTATATAATGGATACCCATTATTTTGAAATGTTGTTTCTAATTGAAAAGATTTAGGAAATTTTTTTTGCATATTTTTTTTATCTTTAAGATAACATGGAGACTGTTTAGTATGCGGTCCATGTAACATATGTTTTATTACCAATTTTTGTAATTTTTTATCATAAAATGATAATTAATAGAAATAAGTAAATGAGGAGGGCATGAGGAGGGCTGGGAGGAGGTCTATGAGGAGGATACAAAGAGGAGGGGTGAAAAGGGCAAAAAATAAGATCAAAATAACGTATTTGAGGGGCGAGGAGGGCGTAAATCTTATATATATCTTCCTATATTATATAGTTGTTTGTAAATCTTATATTTTATTGAAATTAATCTTATACACGCAAACGTCATGTTTATTTTAACCAATTATATCTCGGAAATATATCATGAAATGTATTGAGAAACAATATAAATTTTGAGTAATTTTATTTTTCTCTTGCGGAGAGAAAAATTATTTTGTAAAAAAATCGATTTTCTATGTAAAACGATAACAAGAGTAAAACAGCATTATTTTTTCTGAAAATTTCCAATAAAGTAGCTTTTTAACTATCTCTTGGCGGAGTTCTTTGTCCAGTCCATGAGGACTTTTATTATTTTAAATATTAGAGGTTCAGTTTATTTAGTATGCCAACTGGGGCTCATTATTTTGATTTGTAAATAAGGATTCAGAATTAGAAAGAAATTTTAAGATTCATCAACTCGATTTGGTTTATAATGATTTTTCTATCTTACGTTATTCTGAAATAAATAAGATAAATTAATTTAACATGTAGAAATAATATGATCGCTTCAGTATACAAAAAAAGAAAGAGAATAAAATTATCTATCTTCCCTGACACGAGATTTTTTATAAGCTATTTTCTTTCTTTTGTTATACACAAAAAGGTAATTTTTATTCAAACGGCGATAATTTGGAAACATATGATGGAAAATCTTCATAAATAAATTATGATGGAAAAGGGTTCCATTATCTATTCGTAGTTTTAGCTGAACTCTTTGACCAAAATATGAAATCTTTTATTTTTCAAGATATTTTATTGCATATGGGGAATTACTCAGTTTTTGTAAATATATATCAAAGTGCTATGGAATTACAGAATTTGTTACGGGTATTATTGCATGTGCCCACTGCACTTGTATGGCAGATCTTGGTGAAGTAATTAGATCAATAATAACTTTGTTACTGCACATTTATAAAACTTGACATATTTATCATCTTGTACGAATAAATAGTGCTCGTCGATTGTACCAGCTGCGGCGCGAACCATCCAGCCAAGATAGTTGAAAATATCAGTAAATTTGAGTGAAAAGCTAAAATCTTAAAGTAGTAAGTTTTAAAATTATATACTATACTAAAGAAAATATTTATATACAACTTTTTATTCATTAGAATATATTTTATCAGAATTTTCTTATTATACTAACCTCAAATTTGCACGTGAAATTCACAGTTTCTTTTTTACAATTCAATAAGGTGGTAATTTTTAAAATTTTATTTTTCTAAAAATACAACTCATTTCTTATGTTCACAATTTTTTTCACTTCAGACTTTATTTTGTGATATATTAAATAACAAAATACCTTAAATACGTAGTCGTCTTTTTATCTTTTTTCTCGACGAATGTATATTTAAAAGTAATAATATCGAACATACACCAAAATAATTTTTTTTAAACTTTGTTTACTTTTTACAGGCACTTTGTTGTACCCTCGGAGTTGGGGAATTTTAGCGACAACGTCATACGTGAAAATGCCTAATGAGGACTTTTACTTTTCAAGATATTCTTTTCTTTTTAATTGTGATTGCTTATATCTCCAGAACATTGCGGATATTTTATTTATCAAACAAATGAATTTTTATTTCTTTACTTGAATGAATTTGAACATATGTAAGACATATGTCATTTCTCGCAAAACCTTCGATATAGTCAGTAAAAACCTATGTTATTTCAAAAAATGCTTAAATCGCGATTTTTAGTGACGTTTCAAAAAACATTTAATTTTCACGAAAATATGACAGTTTTTCGACTCTCAAATAATAATTTTCTTTTCTTTTGATTTTACAGATTCTGCGGGAAACAATGGAGTTAAGAAACAGATTTCTCACATGCAAAGGGTTTACACATATTTTTAATATGCATATCATTGCAAAATCAAAAAAAGAGACCTTAATGTTTGAAAAATTATACGGCTCATTTGTTATATAATTAGTGATTTGTACCAATTTTTGACTGTATTTTCATTCAATCTATTTTACGAGACTAAAAATGAAACATGAGAATTCACGAAATACGATTGCCTATTGGTCCTAAGTTATCCTTTTTGCTGCATCATATTTAGTATCATTGATTAAAAATACTATATGACTAATACCTCTTTGCCAAATCAGTTTCGGCAGCGTATTACTTTCTCAAAGAGAAAGCATTGTTTCGATTACAATTTTTTTGTGATCTTTTAGCGTAGAAACATATTACACGGTCTGGTGCGTCCGAAAATACTACACCCAAAAAATTAGTGTATATGTATGCGTGGTGTGTATAAGTATGCGTGGTGTGTATGAGCGCGTGTGCTTGTGTGTGTATGCGTGTGAGTGTGTGCGCGTATGTGTACGTGTACGTACTCGTATATGTACGTATAGATGTGGATCAGTTATGTATTAGTTTGAATATAGGGTAGTGACCCCAGTAATCGGCCACGTCGTAGTAGTCGGCTATTTTGACTGTTTCCTCTTAAAAAATAAACCCGTAGACAAAATATCGCTAGGTTAATAATCTTTTAATGATCTGTGCCATTTAAACATTTAATTCTGACGTTAAAACAGTTCAAGAACCATTAAATAAAAATTGTTTTTGATATATCGTTATCGATATGTGCTTACAGCCCGTATAGATGAAACTCTCAAGTTTGAGTGTTATTTCGAACCCTCAACTGAATTTTAATATTGTACAAGTCTAACAACCTACCATGTCTTAGTTGAGTGTTCGAAATAACACTCAACTTGAGAGTTTTCACCATACGGGAGGTGGTCGACTACTAGAACTTTTTTATTTTTGCCAGACTTTAATGTAATTTTAATTTAATAAAAAAAATAATTTTAATTTATAATTTTTTTTATTCTATTATAATTTTAATTTTATTTTAATTTTATTTAAATTTTTTTTTAATTTTGTTGGCTGTGCCGGATCGGTAACCCGTGTGTTCCACTCCAAACGAGTAAATTTTCACTCTAAAAAAGTAAATTTGGTCACTATAGTCTAATAAATGAATTTTACCACTTTAAATTAGAGAGTAACTGAGGATTCACTCTAACTTTCACACTAGGTTGGAGTGAAATTTATATTATAAAACCTATAAATTAATCAATGTTTCGAATTACGACTTTCTACTTTTAAAACATTATTTGCACCAGGAATCCTCAATTAAATGTTCAAGAAATTTCATTATTAATTGTACAAAAAATTGGTTAAAAAATATACAACTCAGTGGTTAATTAATTAATCTAGAGATGAAAGGTAGCTTTTATTTAAAATCTCTTAAAAATTTAACCTGATCTAGTTTTTACAAATTCAAATGGAATATTCAACCACTTAAAAAATAGAATTTACTACGGGAATCTGTATTACCGACTATTTTATTTTAAACAATTATTCGAGATTTTACAAATTTTTTAAATAAAAATTACTTCTATGCCCTGCAAATTTGTATATTGTATTAGCAATGTTTGGTTTCGGCAGTTTCAAAAGATCCCGGTATTATTTCTAACTGGAAAACAGTTTTAAATATTTTCCGTGGTAAGCAATGCGTATGGGGCATTGCTTACCCATACCCCCTTAACGTTTTATGACCCGATTTTTAATTAAGTTAATGATTCCTTTTGAAAAATCAACTGAAAATTTCTGGTAAAGGCATATGATGTCGTTTTTTATAAATATTTTTTTAAAGAGAAAAAAGTATAAATTATAAGCCGGTATGGTAGGATTCGGTCAGTATTTTACATCCCCTTAAATTGTAAAAATGTATTAATTTTAAAAAATTTAGTATTTATAACATCTTAAACATTTCTTAAATATGCATAAATTAACGATTATTTTGCAGTATATAATATATTGTCAAAAAGTACTAGCATTCAAACATACTAACTTATTAGATTCTCATTAAAAATTGTTGTTTTCTCTATTCATTGAAACAATTCACTTGTTCTTTTCATTATAAATATCTTGTCAATGTGAAAAATTGAAAAACCAACAAAAGAATTTTGTAATTAATATACTTGCCCTGGTCATATTTAGGAAATTGCATTACGTCGATAGGTCCATAAAATGAATTAGGGACCTTCATCTACACTGCGTCGAGTACATGCAGTTCGCACAGTTTGCGGGGCCGTCGTAAATTTATCGACCATTTCCTCGGTTTTCGGACAAATTCGTCGTGTACACAGCGGGCGAAGCGTTATAACTGTCCCGTCCGTCCAGTTTTCTACTTGAAATTCTATTCTCGGTAACGCGCCCTGCGCCTTCGCGCTGCTCGGATATACCAAAAGTCAATTTCATTTGCATGCAGTGCAGGTTGGTACCCACACGGAAAATTTAAATCACTAATAACTTAAAAAAAATATTAATAAACTCGGCGGGCAATTTTATTTACAGAGAAATATGTAAACTTACTTATATAAACTTCGTCAGCATAAACATTGTACTCTATTTTCTTATTTTCGTATGTTGTTATAATAAAAATGAAACAACTTGTTATTTTAAAGCCAATTACTACTGTACCTAATGTTCAATGTTTAAATCGATTTCCATTTATCCTCAACTCTTTCTCAGTGTTTCAGGATTTTTCGCATACATAATAAAATTTTTTTAAATATACTTGGATGGGACACATTAAAGAGTATTCCTATCAAAATGTACATAATATTTTATGACGTTAGCAGGGGGCGGAATTAACAGGGACGGAATAGATACTTCAGGTTAAAAGTGCTCGTAACATCTCGTATATTTATTATTAAAACTTTTTCGCATAGATAATTCTTAAATCCACCAAATACTATGAGAAAATGAATTTTGTTGACCAATAAATATATTTAAAATAGCTGTTTACGATAAGGACGGAGCTGACTAAAATTTTTGTACATTGTAAAAATTTAATATAATTAATATAATTCGAAAATTCGTCGTTAGATAGTTCTAAGAAGTCAAATAGCGAATTTTTTAAATCGATTAACTCCGTTTTCGACTTTTTGATACAAATCGCTGAACTCAAAATATACATTCTTTTATAATAGTATGTAAATAATTTATTTTGCCTCTATACCTCCAGTTGGATCATAGGCCCTACCTTTCCACTTTGGAAGCTCGGTACTAGGTGTAACGGTTTACAATGCCTTTAAGAGTGCCTCTCGTCACTTCATCACCAATTTCAGATTGCAAAGTTACGAGAGAATCTATAACTGGGTGGATCTACAGTTTTAGATGGGTTAGGGTTGCATTGGGTTGGGTTCTGAACCATCAGAGCCGCGGTGAAATGTAAGCACATATGATCTGAAAAGATGCTGTGCAGAGGTACTGGCCGAGGCCGGTAATCGACCCTGGGTCCCCGGCGTAAGAATCCTAGCCTCTATCACCTGAGCCACTGCGTCTCTTTATTAGTTACTAAATTTATTTATCAAACTATGGCCTACTCTGTAAATTTTTTGGAGTGGATATTCACTCCTTTGGAGTAAATTTTCACTCCAAGCGATCATAAAAACACAGTCACTTATTTTGGAGTGAATCTTCATTTTTAGAAAGAGTGAATAATTCACTTTTTTGTAATAGTGACTTTTACACTGTATTTAGAGTGAAAGAATACTCGTAAAGAAAAAGTAATTATTGACTTATAATAATTACTCACTTTGTTGTTTTACGATTTAGAAACGTTTTTATAAATGGATACAGTTTACTGGAAAGGATGCAATTGAAAAAATAAATTTAAAAAACTTCAGACAAAATTGTTGGTTCGATTTGAACTCGGATCCTTTAAGTTCTGAGGCTGCCACTCTAGCACTACACCACCCTTGCGTCTAACTTCGTGTGCACTGATTTCTCCTGTTTATTCGAATTCGTAGATGAACTTTTATTTAATACTAAAATCAGTTTAAGACATAATAACTCAGAGTTAATAAATAGTTATTTTTAATAAAATGATACAAAAATTATATTTGATATAAAATTCAGTATTATTACTACATTTTCTCAATTTATGCATTTTTAAGAAATGTTTAAGATGTTATAAATACTACATTTTTTTAAATTAATGCATTTTTGCAATTTAAGGGGATGTAAAAAATTGACCGTTTCCTACCATACCGGCTTATAATTTATACTTTTTTCTGTTTAAAAAAAATATTTATCTGTTGCAACGCCGTTACCCTAAGCGGGTCCTGGCCGTAGTCGTCCAGAGCGTACGGGGGGTGCCTATCACCACTACACAGCGCGTCCTCAGGTGGCGGATAGAGGAACGACCCCTGAGAAAGAGGTTAGCTGCGAATAAATTGAATAAGCAGTCGCGGACAGCCGATAGGCCCAGGCTTGGGTGTGATGAGCCCGCACTGGCGAACGCATTCATCTAGAAACACTACGCAAGCACCACAACAACTACAAACACTATACAAAATCTCCTATCTTACTTCTTCTTCTACCCTACTCTGTAATCTATCTCTTTTACCGATGACAACTGCCCTGAGAGGGGATGTGTAGAATGATTCGCTACCTGGTCTTACACGGCTACGAAGCCAGCGAAGGCGCGCTGCCTTGCAGGGGGGCGTTAAGATATGAGAATGAAACCGAGTGTGTCTGACGATGAGTTGACTATGTCCTCGCCAAAGTCGGAAAGCTCTCATACTTAGTTCTAGGGAGGTATGAGGGTTATCACCCCTAGAGGTATGGACTCGCCTGCGATCGGAACTATCATGGCTCAAAGAAAACAAAACCAAACCAAAACCAAAAGGAACTTAAGGGTGGGAACCTGAAATGTACGCACTCTACACTAAGCGGGCACATTCCGGGAAATCATAAATGAAACTAAGAGGTACAATTTAGATTTGGTAGCAATACAAGAAACCCGATGAACAGATAACGCGATGCTAGGATCCTGTAACTTCACCTATTTATATGGGAGTGCGAGCGGGCATTCCACAGGCACCGGATTTCTTGTTAACAAAAACATCATACATTCCGTTAAAAGTTTCAATTTCGTGAATGACCGACTCTCGTACATCATCATCGAAGGAGCGTGATATAATTACGTGGTTATTAACGTCCACTGTCCTACGGAGGACAAAGAGGACGATTAGTTTTTTGTCGTATTTTATTTTAGCATCTTTAATAACCTTATCTAATATTTTGACATAATTCTTGTAATCAGTCTTTGTTTGCTCATTATTTGGATTTTTCTTTAGTTTATTATATAACATTTCCTTCCTTTTGCAAGATGTAATTATAGCCTCTGTAATCCAATCTTTTCTAGGTGCATTATCATGAGTTTTACTTTTACTGCTTATTTTATCTGTACAAAATTGAATTTCTTTTATAACAGAGTTGATAGCTTCATTTGGATCATGTATTGTTTTGTATTTGTTCCAGTTTATTGTACTTGATATATATTGTAATGTTTTGTAATCATATATAAATTTAGATTCATGTTTTTCAGTTTTTAGTGGTTTATTTATATTTATAAATAGAGGATAATGATCCGGTGAAGGAATCATTAATTTAAAAGTTCTAGTTTGTATTGTTTTAGCTTTAATAAAAATGTTATCAATACATGAACCATTACCACTATCATCAGATGGTCTAGTTGTATTAATAAAACCAGGATAAAAGCCTTTTTCAAGTAAACTGTTTAAAAATGTTCACTAATTTTATTTTGCTGAGCGATATCTATATTAAAGTCACCTACTGTTAGGTGAATTTTATATTGTTTAGTTTTATTAAGAAAAGAATTAAGGTTTGAAATGAATTCTAGACTTGGTAGATCATGGGATCTGTAGAGTGCAGATATTGTAAGTGAACTATTATTATTTAATTTAATGTTAGCATTTAATATTTTTAGTCTATTAAATTCCAATATTTCAGTAATTTCATTCACCTCATTTTTTATATAAACTACTACACCATCTGCTTTATTTATTTTACTATTGTTATAGTAAATTTTATATCCATATAACTGATTCTGCGCATACAATAACGTAAGGTTTAACATTTAAACTCTTAATAAAGATTTCAAGTTTCTTAAAATTAGCACCAAAACTTCTAATATTACAATATAAGATCAGATTTTCTTTTTTATTTCTATCAATATTAAGAGTTTCAAGGTCAGGATGTGAGACTTCCTGCTGTATTACTTGATTCTGCATTTCTTCAATAAGGTCGAGATTTTGTGTCATTGTGTTGCTTGTTGCTTATTGCTTGTTGTAGGTTAGTCTCTTGCCTTGCTTTTATATGCCTTTTGCGCTATTGGTATTGCAGGGAGCTGAGTTGATTTTCCTCTGTTGTTGTTGTTGTATATATTTGTATATGTTCGTGTTGTTGTTCATTGTTGTTAACTATGTTTAGTTTCTTGCCTTGTTGGTGTACTGTCTTTTGTGCTGTTGATATTGTATTGATCTGAGTTGATTTTCGATTGTTGTTTATGTTAAATGTTGATAAATCTGGTTTAATAGGGTAGTCCGTTGATATGATATATCTTTTAATCTTGTTATTTAATATTGAACATAATGTATTGTCTGCTGCCGAATGATTCATGTTATAGTTTGTTTTGTATTTTTTATTGCTATAAGAACAGTTAGGACATTTAAAAATACTGTTATTGCATTCTTTTACTTCATGATTTCCTGAACATTGTAGGCTATTCTTTTCATTTCTGCATTTAATACTATTATGACCCAGGCCTCCACATTTATAACAAGGCTTAATGTTTATTAGGTCATAAACTTTACAACTCTGGTAACCTACAAGAATTTGATTTTTATTTTCTCTTATATGCTTGTACAAATCAGATGTGACTTTCATTATAACACTTGTACTTTTTTTTTCATTTATATACATATGAAGTACTGTGCCTTTGGTATCAAAATTTTTTAAATTTCTAGAATTTACATCTTCTTCAATGGTTCACTGTCCATATTAAAAGTGTTATCTATACCAACAATTATAATCTTTGGATTATTTAGTTGTTCGGTTTTGACTTCACAAATTGTTTTTAGGTTATGATTCAAATAGTTTCCAGTTTCAACTACACTATCACTATTCATGCAGTTTATAATTACTTCACTATTTTTAACATACACATTTTTGGTTTGAATGCTTTTCCTATCTATTAGTAGTTTTGTGACGCTTTCTTTAATATCTATTTGTTCACTGCCATCATTAGTGGTGTTTGCTGTAACAATTATTTTAGGGATCCTCTTAACTTGTTGATTGTAATTTTGTTTGACATTTTGTGTGATTTCAGCAAAAGGCAGTTTGTTTATTACCCTTTCTTTATCTCTTTCTTTTTCTTTTTCCAACAATTCCTTTAATAAAAAGTTTTTGTCAGTCAATTCTTTATTCAAAGTTTTCAACAGTGCATTTTCAGTTCTTATTATTTCATGTTCAGCTTCAGAATCAAAATTTATTGAATTATGAAGGTCTTGAGTTTTATCAGCTAGTTCAGTCAATAGTTCTTTTCTTATTTCTTCTGATTGTTTTAGTTTAATCTGGGAAATGAGGAATCTGGCTGAATCACATAGATCTTCTTCTCTGTATTTGAAGGTTAAGTCTTGCTGACAATGATCCGGGCAGATTACCAGTAATTTTCCTACGTATGCTGTCTTTGCTAATTTATCAAAATCACTTTTATGATAACAGTTTTCACATATAATGCATATCACTGTCTTAGCTTGCTGTTTCGGATAGCATTTATAGAAGTTTTCTAACGGCTTATCGAGGGATATATCTACCCCCGACGCTATCTTGCGCCATCATGTGAATCATCGTCATCATTGAATATTTATAAAAATATTAAATAAATAAATAAATAAATAAGTAAATAAATATTTACTTTCAACAGGCGTCGTAGTAGATTTATATTCTACCAGGGTCTTCTCATGAACAAGTGTCAAAGCAGCTCTTTGTGTTAAAATAGACTGTTGTACTACCGGAGTCTCCTCATGAACCACTGTCGAAGCAGATTGATATTCTACCAGGGTCTCATTATTAACTGGTTTTGGAGCATCCCTTTCTCTTGAAACAGATTGTTGTACACAAGAGACTTTTCATGAACAGGTGTCGAAGCAGTTCTTTCTTTGAAAATAGACTGTTGTACTATCGGAGTCTCCTCATAAACAGATGTCGAAGAGGATTGATAGTCTACCAGGGTCTCATCATGAATTAGTGTCCGAGTATCCATTTCTCTTGAAACAGTTTGTAGTACTACAGGAATCTCCTCATGAACAGGTGTCAAGGCAGCTCTTTTGTTTGAAATAGACTGCTGTGCTATCGGAATCTCCTCGGGAATAGGTGTCGAAGCAGCTCTTTCGCTTGAAATAGACTGCTGTGCTATTAGAATCTCCTCAGGAATAGGTGTCGAAGCAGCTCTTTCTCTTGATTTATGTTCTATCGGAGTCTCTTCATGATCATTATCTATTTTGCCATCGTTGATAATTCTTTCAAGACCATCGTGCTCACTTAAGTGAATTATTACATCAGCTGAAAATTAAATACATGTGCATAATTATAATTGAATATGAAATATGTTAATAAGGAAAAAAATGCAATACAGGTTAGGAATACAAATAGAAATTCAAAGAATTGTGTCAAATACTTTACCAACCTTCTGACAAGATCATGGCATGATCGATATCTTCCCCAATAACTACAAGTTCTTGTATTACTATATCATTGTATTGATTATCAATCGAAGGTAACAACTGGTCCCCGTCGTCAAGATGAATCTCATCAGCGACTATCTCCTCTCTTACAACCTCTATTTCATTATCGTCAGGATATTCATCTGCATTATTACTAGTAATAGTTTGTCCTAAATTAAAAATACCTAGTTATATACAATTAATATAAGAAATGAATATGATTCTATTAATATATAATAGATGCACCACAAAGCTTCGCAGACTGGAGCCAATACTCGAAGAGTCCTTGATTATTACTGTTGGATATTACAAAAGTCTTGTTCATCTTCTGAATTTTTTACAACTTTTTTCTTCTTTGTTATTTCTTTATTTAAAATATCTTAATCTACAGCATCTGAAGAAAAGGGCCAGAGACCACATGTAGCAAATCCATTCTGTATGATGGTTGACAAATTTGGCATATCATCCAGAGCACTTTTTAAAACCATCGCAAAGTTTTCTCTCTTTAACTGCTGTGCTTGATCCATTCGTCACTTATTTACAATTTTTTTTCCATGCATGCTTTAGTGGATGGAAAACAGCGACATTAAGTGGCTGTAAAATGAGTGTAGCGTTTGGATAAAGGGCTATAAGCTCAATTTTTTTCTCCTTACAGAACCTTGCCAATTCCAATGTAAGATGAGATGAACGACCGTCGACAAAAAGTATCAGTGGGAATACAATTTTATTTTCCACCAGCCAAGGATAAAATTATTCAGAGATGTAAAGGTAAAAACTGTCGGCTGTCATCCAACCTCTTTCCGTACTTTCACAAATCCATCCACTTGGTAAACTGTTCATAATATTTGCTGGAAGGCGTTCAAACCAGAAAAGGAGAAAGGGCGATAGCATAAAAACACTGGCACTGACAGTAAACAGGACAGTAATGCTCTCTTTTTCATTTCCTACAACTACTTTATAAACTGCTCGACTACCTTTACGTGCTAACACTTTATCCCCTTTCGGACACAAAAAAAAGCAGTTTCATCTAAGTTAAACTCTAGATGAATCAATATCTTTTAAGTTAATTTTATCAAAATAACTTTGCACTTCATCAAACCATTTCTTTAAATCTTCTTTTGTAGCTGATACCCGCCTTGTTGTCAAATGTTCTGCAACTCTTGGAGCAATTTCTGGATGGCGTCGACAAAAGCCTTCGTACCAATGCCTGCCATGCTTATTATCTGTAAACGGAGTTTCCTCTTTAGCTTTTCTACAAGCTTCTGCACCCGTTCCACTTTGTCACTGGAAAACCATGATCACTACAGAAAAGAATCCACTCAATTAACAATTTTTCTTCTTGAAAAGTTAAGTAAGTTGCTGGTCCTTTTCCAGCTTCGATAGGCACCACCTCATTCAATTTTGTATATAAAGTGCTTCTTGGTACATTAAATTGCCGAGAAGCTGCACGGAGGGATGTACCTGCTTGAATTACATTCATAACTTTGTATACATCCACCTGGCTATACTTTTTCCTGTAAGGTTCTTTGCTCTTATACTTCTTCTTCTTCTCTTTGCCCATTCTAGCTGTAATTAAAATAAATAAATATATAAATAAATAAATAAATAGCAAGTCCCAGTGTGTGTATTGAGGTTAGGTTGGAGGTTAAATAAGCGAAATGTATCAATTCAAGTTATGGTGACAAATAAGAGACTCCAGTATAATGCAATATATAAAATATAAGGTATACTTATTGTTATAAAAAAGCAATGTTCACTTACTTGTTTGCTCCAAAAAGTCCCGTAGTCGAAAAGGCAATGATGTAGAAAATTCTCAATCACGTAAGTATTTTATAAGGCCAACAACTAGGACCGAGATTTATTCCGTAATCTGCGCGATTGCCCAGTAGATGGCCACCTGGCTAACTACTGGGGCAGGAAATTTCAAGGTGATTTTTGAGTACCAATACATAAACACATAAAATTTTAATATAAAATATATATAAATATAATATTTTTTATTTTGTATGTATTTCTAATATAATAGGAATAATGTGGGGACTTTAAGATATACATAAAAAAATGTTTTATTACATTTTTATCGCCTTACACGTAAATGAACTTTTCTTAGTCACTACTTAAGAAAAGCATGCACGCCTGCACGGACCGAAAATCGCAAAATTAATATCTTATTTTTTAGCTTAAAAAGAATAATTGAACCTCGGGTTCTTTTTGTATTGACAATTTATTATGTATACAACAATATTTGACGGTAATTCACGTCTTATTCTGCGCCAAAAGCTTAAATATTGAGATATTTCTTGTCAGTGACCAAGTTCTCGGCAGTGGCCAACTACTGGTACATTTACCTTATTATATATTACGGACAATTCTACGTATTTCGAAAAGAAACCTATAATATTAAGACCTTTAATATGAGTTGTCGGAGGATATTTGGATAAAAAGATACGATCGATTTAAAATTACAATAATATTTAAGTGACGAAATGGGAGACCGCAAGATGCCAGCAATTCAGGAGGGCAAAGCTTTTTAAAAAAATAACTGTCATTTTACAAAAAAAAAATTATTTTCAGAAAAGGATGGGTACTTTATTAGGTTTTATGGTATTAATAATTGTTACGGACGAATAAGTTAATTTATATTATTTGAAATTTTGATACCAAGTTTCAGATAGCGATTAATAGAAACGGTAATAAGTGGAAAATATGCTCATTATCTGTAGTTATATCTACGTAAAATAATTAGAATAGGGAAAATGAGCACACAATATTTACTAGTAAAAACACGGGAAATTGTAAGAAATGAAAATAATTTTAGGACAAACACAGTAGAGACATTTGGAAGCGCCAGATTGGGAAAAAAGTAATTACCAGAAGTAGCATGCGTGGTTTATTCCACGCAAAACTGGACAGTAAAAAGAGAAGCGCGACCGCGTTGACGATGGTAGAAGGACACGAACGATTATAGAGTCAATACATTAAAGGGTTATATCCCCAAATTTGTTTGTTTTTTTCCACTTTTTTTATTGGCTGAAATCTTGCCAAAACAATCCTAGAATCAAAATCTACAATTCCCAAGTACCGATTTAAACTCAAAATTTTTTTAAATCAATTTTTTCCAAACAGATTTGATGCTCCAAAATCACAATTTTTGCTTATTTTAGCGATGCTCGCTTTTTTAATTTCGCGGCTTTGGAAATTAGTAGAAGTTACCTACGATCGATATCGTGTTTTAAATTTGAATTATAGAGGTCACTACATGACATTACGACGGTTACAGCGTCTTTACAGCACGTGTTTACTCACACTTGCCCTGCGTTTAGTCGATCAGCCGTTCTCCTTGTTTACGTTGCTATTTTGAGTTTTGCTTTACTTTTTAACTGTGAATTATATTTACAAGTACTTAATTATGAGTGAAAAGGTGTACAGTGGCCGCAAAGGCAGTAAAACAAGAAGTACAAGTACAAAACGGAGTAAAATTAGTAATCGACGCCCGCCTAACTGCCATTCGTTCGAAGGCGATTCGGAGCACGTTAGTACCTCGGCTAAGAAATTGAAAACTATTGATTTAGACCGTGACCGCGATGTTGATAATAATTTCGGCTACTGTTTCATCAATTTTTTCGCTGTATTTACTGCTCTTTCTGAATTAGTAGTGTGCAAAAAATGTAATGGTGACGTGCGGTTTTTAGAGTCGAACAAGCGTGGACTAGGCTTCAAAATTATTGTGTCTTGTTCGAACTGTGGTGATGCTGATATTAACAGCTGTCCTGTAATAAATGGTCGTGCTTATGAGATCAACTGCCGTATTATTTTAGCTATGCGCATCATAGACATAGGCATCAACGTTATAAAAAAGTTCTGCTCTATGATGGATCTTGCAAAGCCTGTTTTTCAAACAACTTACAGTAAGATCATATCTAATATCGCCACTGCTACTTCATCTGTTCGAATTATATCTTTGAAAAAATCAGCGATTAAAGAAAAATAAATTTCTATCGAACGAGGTGAAAAAGAAGGTTTCACGGTGTCAGACGATGGATCTTGGCGAAAGAGAGGGTTTACGTCTTTGTTCGGATTGGTGACTTTGATTGGTTGATACACTGGCAAGGTATTGGATGTGTGTGTAAAATCTAAGTACTGTAAAGTGTGTGAATATTGGCAAAAAAAAGAAGGTACTGCTGAATACGAAGAGGTATACCCTTCACACAAACAGAATAACTGTAATGCCAACCATGAAGGTAGTGCTGGGAAAATGGAGATCGACGCAGTTATAGAAATGTTCAAACGCTCAGAAAAACTTCATAATATCAAATATTTGAAATATATCGGCGACGGCGATTCAAAAACATATAAAGGTATAGTCGACTCAAAACCTTATAAAGATTTCATCGTTGAAAAAAAATAATGTGTCGGACACGTTCAGAAGCGCATGGGAACGCGTCTGCGCAATTTGAAAAAAAAACAACGAAAGGTCTTGGCGGCCGAGGAAAGTTGACCGGAAAGTTAATTGATGAACTTTCTATTTATTACGGACTTGCTATTAGGAGAAACTACGATTCAGTCGAAAAAATGCGGAATGAAATTTGGGCAACGTTACTTCATAAAATGTCGACGAAGGAGAATACACAGCACGAGAAGTGTCCCGTCCGAGTAGACTCTTGGTGTTCTTGGCAGCGCAGTACAGCGCTTGGTACACTTGCAACGTACGAGCACAAGAGTCCAATGCATGAGGATGTTTTTAACGCAATAAGACTCATTTATAATGAACTCAGCTCCGACAACCTTCTGTCACCCTGCTTGGGTGCGTATACTCAGAACAATAACGAGTCGTTTAATGCTGTAGTGTGGTCAATTGCTCCAAAGACGGTGTCAAGTGGTAAGACTATAGTTGACATTGCGACTGACGTAGCCGTTGTTATCTTCAATGACGGCTTCTCGGGTCTGTTTGCCGTTTACGATGCTCTTGGGTTGACTGGACAAAATATGTACGAGTTTTGCGCGGAAACGAACGCCAATCGCGTCAAAACCGCTGAGCTTCGTATGTCCGATATCGCGAAAGAGGCCAGGCGCAGCATTAAATTAGGGAAAAAAAAAGAAGAAAAGGAAATGAAGGCCCTGGAAGGACAATTATATGGTGCAGGTATAGCAGACTGAAAGTAAAAAAATTATTATGGACTATATTTTTGTGATTCTTAAGATTTATAGCATTTTGAAACTTCAAACGCGTTTTTCTCGAAACCATGTTTTCAAAATCGGCAAGCAGTAGAACTCAAAAAGTTTACATCCGATTGACTTAAAATTTTAACAGTAGCTTCATTGTTTGATTATCTAGTGAAGTACACACGATTTTAGCGATTAATTAACAAGAAAAAAAGTTATAAACAATTTAAGTCGATTTTTTTCGTCAAAAACACGATTTTTTGTTAAAACAATCGCCATTTCGCGAAAAAAATTCTAAAAATATAATCATGTGTACTTCACTAGCAAAACTCATGTAGATAAAAGAATAATTTTTTTTTGTTATAGGTGGAGTTGGACGAGACTTGTACTGCTCGCCGCGGAAGACCTTTTTGAAAAAGCGGTTCACGGTAATCACTGCACAGCCGCCATTTTGTAAAAAAAATATCAATAAAAAATTTTTTTCTCTTCTTCAAGAGTTGCTTAATCCAATGTTATATTATTTGTATACCTTTAATCTCAAATGTCCTTTAAAAAAATAATTAACAAAGCCTTGTTTTTTAGAGCATAAGGGGGATATAACCCCTTAATAATGGAACACGCTTTGGTCAGTACGAACCGGCGTCATCCCTCTGTATCTTGAATGGATGGTCGCGTGGCCGCATTGTTCATGTGATAGTATGTAGTGGTGGTATCTATGTTGAGTATGCAGTGTTGAATTCAGTAGCGTCATATCAAAGAAAACTATAACAATGAATATTTGATTCCCTTTTTATTTATTCTTTGCATCTAAAGTAGAGTCTGCCTACGCCTGACTGATGAGTCCAATAGGCAGACCTGGGATGAGATGCATCACTTCGGGGAATTTAAATTCTTCCCATTTTCATAGTGAATTTATTCCTGTCGATTGTAAAAATAATGTTCCTGTTTTTCGTTTTGTTCTATGATGACCAACGACTCCAAGGTGGCGTTACCCCTTAAACGCAATTATTCTAAAATGTTTATGCTATAAATAAATAATCATATCTTTAATTTTACCGTTGTAAAACATCGAATTCATGCATGATCCTGCACGTCACAATAAATCACTATTTTTAATACCATATTTATTAAAGGAACTTTGCGCCTTACACGATTCTGGGTAATGCGATAAACGAAATTTTTTTCCGACGGTTATTCGTCTCCTTTTGATATATACCAAAACTAAGAGAAGTATTAAAATTTTTTTCAAAAAATCGGTTGCCTCCGCAATAAAAACAATAAAAAAAATTCTAACGAAAAACTGCTACAATTAATTTTTAGTACATATCAAAAGGAGCCGAATAACCGTCGAAAAAGAATGTACGTTTATCATGTCACCCTTTCCAACGGAGAACACGGAAAATGCAATCAAAGATTATTTAATCACAAAGGACTTTATCCACAAACCTAGAGCAGGTATCTGATAGATATTCGACTCATGACGCAAAAATATTGCTATGAGATTTTAATGCAAAAATTGTAAAGGAGGAAAATTTTAGACTGACAATAGGGAAAGAAAGATAATCAAAATGAAGTAAACGCAATTAATTTTGCTCCGTCTAAGAATCTCATACGAGGGTAGTTCAATAAGTCTTTAGAATGACCAACAGATGGCGCGCGAATCGCTCCAAATCATCTGTTTTCAGTCAGCACCACTCCCGACTAGATATATGGTGCAGTCACAGTCCACATCTTCTGAGTTTACGTGTTTTTATAACCAATTGAAAAAAAAAATTGCTTGTTAAGAAAAATGGAAAAAAACGAGTTCAGAGCGGTAATTAAACATTTTCATTTAAAGGGTTTAACTCCATATGAGATAAAAAATGAATTGGACTCAGTTCATGGCACATCTGCCCCTGCCTTAGCAACGGTTTATAACTGGGTAAATGAATTTAAGCGTGGTCGTACATCAATAAGTGACGAACCACGTTCAGGAAGGCCCGTAGAAGCAACTACTCCCGAAATCATCAATAAAATCCACGATATGGTGTTGAAGGATAGAAGATTAAAAGTGCGTGAGTTAGCTGAGGCCACAAGGATATCTATAGGTGCAGTTGTTTCAATTCTACATGAAAAATTAGGCATGAAAAAGCTATCGGCAAGATGGGTGCCGCGTTTGCTCTCAGCTGAGAATAAACGCAATAGAGTGGTCGCCTCTGAGGCTCTTTTGGCGCGCATAAGTCGGAATCCTGAGGAATTTTTTCGTCGATTTGTGACTGTGGATGAAACATGGATACACCACTACACTCCTGAGACAAAGGAACAATCCAAACAGTGGATTTCCACAGGCGAACCAGCTCCAAAGAAGGCAAAGACCGTAAAGTCAGCTGGTAAGGTTATGGCTACATTTTTTTGGGATGCACGTGGAATTATACTTATTGACTACTTGGAAAAGGGTAAAACAATTACTGGTGAGTATTATGCATCATTATTAGAGCAGCTGAAAGAAGAAATTAAAAAAAAAGACCACATTTGGCGAGAAAAAAAATTCTCTTTCATCACGACAACGCCCGAGTTCACACATGCTTCGTTTCAATGGCTAAAATTGAAGAACTAAAATTCGAATTGGTCGAACACCCACCGTATTCACCAGATTTAGCCCCCAGTGACTTTTTCTTATTTACAAACTTGAAAAAATGGCTCGGTGGACAGAGATTTACGGACAACGAAGATGTCATTGCCTCTGTAAGTGCTTATTTTGAGGAACTTCCGAAAACGCACTTTTCTGAAGGATTAAAAAAACTTAAAAAGCGATTGACCAAGTGTATAGAGCTCCAAGGAGATTATGTTGAAAAATAAAAAAAAATTTACCCAAAAAAAATTGTTTTTATACTTTATTCTAAAGACTTATTGAACTACCCTCGTAGTTAAAAGCACGTATTTCATTCACAAAAATCAACGCAAAGGAAGGACGTGGTAGGCATACGCTGAACCAAATGACCACATTTTAATTGGCTAAAGGTGGCAAGCTAACATTCTCGGCTTCCGAATTTACCGGGCTCGTTTACTAGTAAACAAACATAAGACTAAAACATGCCAAACAGAGGAATTTGATCTCGAAAAATTAAATGACTCGATAATATCTAAAACTAGATATAGGGAGGAGCTTTCAAATAGACTAGATGTATCGGATAATAATAGGTTAGACGACTCGGAGGAGGGAAATTACATCGTGAGTACATGGTAAAAGTTCTATACAACAAGCTCTTATGACGGTGTTGGGTCAGCGGAAAAAGTACAAACAAAAACGGTGGATTGATGAGAGATGCAAGGAGTGGAATGAAATACAGCAAAATGCAAGAATATTTGCACCTCTGCACATTACCGTAATACAAGGGAACAAGCCACACGAATTTTTGGGAATAAAAAGTGAAAGTGGGAAAATAATAAAGTTTTAGCCATACTGTTCCGGATAGAAACAGTATAGTTTTTAAAGAAATTGATTTTTCCAATTTTGGAATGTAAATTAGTTAGTAATTAAATGTTAGACAAGTGTAAACTGCGAAATATCGACAAGAAAACTAGAATATTTTAGAATGAGAAAGAATTATGTAAAAGGTGCGGAAAGTAGGCATCTACTTTATCTTTAGAGAGTTTTCTCGAAATGCTTATAAAAAACGTAGGGCCAGCGATAAGACGTCTCGCCGGCGCATATACCAGAAATTCGGCACAGTCCGTCGAAGGGTATATGAGGAAATCTCCAGAACTTTGAACTTTCAAATGTTGAAAATGAGGTCAAATTAAATTAGGAACACAGCTCTAGTTTTTTTCACACAACTTCTCGAGACTATAAACAATTAATATTTGCCCATGAACAAGCCCGAAACAAGTGCCTACGGAATCTAAACTGATTTATCAAATATGGCAGGTTAGAATTTCCATGTATATATTTTTTCTTGAAAACAGTTCAAAAATATTTGTGCAGCCTTTTTTTATTTTTATTTTTTATACTTCAATCAAACATTTGTATTGCATTAATGTTATTTTACAAATTACGTTGATCTTAATGATTTACTTAAAGTGATTGGTAATGGTTCAGTAGAAGGTACAACGAAAGATAAGGGTGCGTGACTACTCACTTCTGATTGCGAGAGATCCTTTGAAGAGGATGAGGATTCAAATGAGGTCAAAGAATTACATTCCCTAAAGGCAACAAAAATTGTATTCTTTAATTGAGGGATTTTATTATAGTTCATTTATAGAATAAAAAGACCGGAAGTGTAATATTATTTTAATACAAATTCAACTTTTGATGTATTGATTAAATTTAAATTATAAATTAGGCTTATTGAAATTAATAATTTAAACTTTTAAATTGGTTAATTTTACTCCTTAGACGACGAAAACACTTTTTTTCATTATATCTCTTTTTCTGTTAACTTCTTCTTTTCCTTAACTCTTCAATTAGTTTGTGCTTGAAGGACTCTTTCTTCTTTCTCACTTTTACTTCACTCGAACAGGTCCCATGATTGTAAAATATAAAGAAACTTCTTCTCGTATTTGTATTATTCAGTTTTGCTAGTTGCAATAAGAGGTTATGATTGAGTACTATTTATTGAGTTATTCTTCGTGTTGTGGATGCGACACCAAAAACCTACGACAATTTTCAAATGTATTTAACTCCGATTGTATGAATAAAATAAAAATGTTATGAATATTCTCTTATTCTTTGATTATTTCTCAGAAAGAAATAATTTTTCTTATATTTTTATTAGGTCAATTTCAAATACTATTAGAGAAACTATAATTGATATCGGAAATACGACATACGAGAAATGTGACTGTTTAGACATTTGATTGATAAATTTAATTAATTTATGACAGAAAGTAAATATAAAAATGTAATAAACAATAAGCTTAAGCTTTAAACAATAACATAAGCCAATGTGAAACAGTTTAATACAGTTAAAATATAAAAAAAAATGATTGAAACCTCGAGTCATATAGGTTAAAGGTTTGGGAGATTTACCCATATACATCGAGTACTTCTTTGAGATTTAGTTACTTTAGCTTTAAAATGTCATAAGAATATTCAGTTTTGTTTTCAATAAATGAACTTATTTTTGAGAGAATGATTAGATTATAATTTGAGTGTTTTATTTTATTTGTTTTTACGTCTCCCCGTGAACGTCTGTTTCACAAGGAAACATTTGGTGCACGAAACCCGGGAAAGTACGAAAAAATATTATTTCGTGGTGGAGACAATATGCTGTGATCGAGTTTTTCGCGAAGTGATCTAGATAAAAAAGCAGCGGTGTACGACTGGCTGTGCATTAATTCATGTACAGCTGGAGAATCTCAATGACGTTGTCATCTTGGAGCTTTGATTACTGGAGGAATGAGAATGAATAAAGCGCAAGCAAGGAAGCGCTAGGATAAGAACAACTTTGTATAAAAAACAGAGTAGTTTTTTCATTTCTATTTTTGTATTATTAAGTTATTAGTTAGTATAGGATGAATTTGTGTAAATTTAATAATTTGACGTAATGCGACATTGTAAATTAAGTCTAATTCTTTTCGTTTTGTGTTTGATTCAGTTTTAAAATCAAATAATATTACATCATAGTGAAATATGTGAATATCCAGTCTAATTCTTTTCTAATAACTTCGGCTAACTTGTACTAATTGATAATGACAATTGCGATTTATTGAACGTCAGAAATAGAATTTATTTTAATAAATAGTTAGCAATCATTACAATATTTGCTTGTAAGACATTTTTACAATTGCTCCAATAAAAGTTGGTAATATATGGTGGATTAAATTTGAATATTGTTTGAATCATCGAAAATTAGAACGTATTTGTTAAGAGTTTATAATTATGTTTATAAGAAAATTAAAGAAAAAAACGTCAAAGTATATTTGCTATTTTCATGCGTTTTATTGAAGTATTGATTATTTATTTATACAATTATTATTATGATAAAACTTGGTTTTGAAATTAAATAGTTGGTTATGTAAAAGGAATATAATTGAAATTTACAAAATTTTAAAATATTAGTTAGTTAAAGAAATTTTGTGGAGTTTTTATTTTAGAATAGGAAAAGAACAATAACTGTTCTTAAGTGCGCGTGACGCCACAATAGCATAGTGTATTGCCGCGTGGCCACATGTTCGAATGCGCTTGAAGTCATCGTTGCTGGGTTTCAGGAATTAAATTTTGTTTTCTATTCACTATTAACCGTCTTATTTAACTTAGTTTTAGAATACGCATCCAGGGCGGTACAAGAAAGCAATCAGGGAATTGTAATAAATGACTTCCGAACGCAATTGTTGGATTCTCTGTGAAATCGAAGACAAAATAAATTTTTTCTCTAACCAATTTTAACATATACATAGGGTTCTTATAAGGTTTGTAAATTTTTTCAGATTTTTTTGACGAAGTATGTTCTAGTTACAGTGGGTTAAAGACGGTAATTTTAGAATTTTTTGCATTTTGGAGCTGTTTTGAATGATTTTTAGTTCGGTAGGAGTGCATTTTACGCAAAAATTGAATCTGTACTTTTTTATAAAAATTTTCCTAGTTTTTTAAAAAGAATATTTTCAAGGTCATATGACCCTTTATTACATGGATTTAGTCCATTTCAAAACTTAAAAGTTGAAAAAAATAGAGTTTGATCATTCGGTTGACTACCATATAATTCATGGAGATGCCTCTTTTTAGTACAAAAGTAACTGTACAAGTCCCAGAAGGTAATCGAGCTGTGTTTCTTGCTAAAAATAAAAATAACAGTCAAATAATGCTAAAATATGATTAAAATGCCTATTTAGCACCATTAATTATGGGTTCGATCATTCGGTTGACTACCAAATAATTCATGGAGTTGCCTTTTTAGGTAAAAATGTACCTGCATAACTCCCAGAATGATAATCAAGCTGTATTTCTTGCTAAAAATATAAATAACAATCAAATTATGCTAAATATGATTAAAATGCCTATTTAGCACCTATAATAATGGGTTCGACTACATGGATCATTACTAAAACAATTATGAAGGTAGCTTATATTAGTACAAAAGAAACTGATATAGCCAAAATTTTTTGGTGTTGAGCTGCATGATCGAACCCATTATTAATGGTGCTAAATAGGCATTTTATTCACATTTTAGCACAATTTGACTGTTTAATATTTATTTGAAAAATTCAGAAAATTTGCATAAAAGAAGTAGAGATTCAATTTTTGCGTAAAATGCACTCCTATTCAGCTAAAAATTATTCAAAACAGCTCTAAAATGCAAAAAATGCTAAAATCATCGTCTTTGACCCACTGTAATTCGAACATAACTTGGTCAAAAAAATCTGAAAAAATTCACAGACACTTATAAGAGAACCCTATCTACATGTTAAAATTCGATAGAGAGAAAAGCATTTTTTTGTCTTCGATTTCACAGAGAATCGCCCATATATATATTTATTTATTTATTATTCATATTGTTAGTATTTATAAAAATATTATTATAATATATTTTTTTCTGCTTTTAATATATTCAGCGATATAGTTTAGATTTTCTTATTTGTATAAGCTAATTATTCTTCATGAAATATCATATATCGATTCTTTAAGAATACAGAAGGAATTACTGCATATGCCTGACATTTCACTACTAAAAATTATTAAAACTTATTGCTTTTATATACCAGAAATCGACTATACCACTTGCTCATATAAAATTCCTACTCTATAATCCACTCGCTCTTCAAATTCCTGTTCTCCATCTAAATTTCGCTGTATATCTCGAAAAAGCATTTCCCTCCGTCCTATATTCCGAGACAATGCTCAAACCGAACACAGAACAGGGTCAGAAGAAAGCAATCACATAATTCTCCTCTCAAGATAGAAGGAGCCACACAACTATGACAATCGTTACGCTTTTAATAAAAATAAGCCGCTCTTCGACCCATGAGCAGCAGCTGCTCAGTCGCGTAAAACAAAAAAAAAGAGTTAAGAGGTGGCGACGACGATCTCACACGAGATACACGCGTAACAATGGGAGGACGACTTGCAGCGCAGAAAGATGATAATCGGAGCGACAGTAGTAACGCGGAGTTTGACGAGCTGCGGGCTGTTTCTTTTTTCCTCGTTTCTCGAGTCTTAAGTTTGCTGCTTGGATTTCGGCCAAAACGCCGAACACCAGAGAAGAAGAAGCAAAGAATCCTTCGTGTGTATTCACTTTGGATGCAGTCGAGTGAAAGCGAGACAAAGAGAAACCGCGGTGTTTCTTATACACACGTGTATACGTATTATGTATTATGTATGTACGCAAGGTCTATATGTACGTAGGATGTTTTTTCGGTTTACCGATTTTCAGCACACATAGTGGGTATAAAGTATATACGTGTGTCGTAGAGGATGTCGCACACATTCTCTCTGGTGGTTCGCGGAGTGCATACGTGCGTCCTAAATCAAAATCAACATTACGACGACTCTCGAGGAAGAGGAGGAGGAGCAGAAGATTGCTACTCTTCGTTTACTTTGCATTTTGGTCTTGCGTGACGTCGTATCCTTCTTTGGTCGGAAAATAGATGGGCGCTCGCGGGTTTTATGTGTGCATTTGAAAAAGTTGCGATCGAGAATTTTGGAGGAAAGTTGCGTTGCGGCTATGGAATTTCTAGTTGTATGAAAGCCTACTTTAGTTGGAGAACGAGCATGATACAATGTAACAATTAAATTTTATTTTATAAAACATTTTGTAATAATTTTTGGATCTATCAGAAATTCTTCTAATTTAAGGAGGCCGTAAGGGAATATAATAATTTACTGTTCTTTGCAGATTTTGTTCTAGATTTTTAAGGTCGGCAACATATTGTGAAATCATATATTGGAGAAGTTATAAATCATATAATAGTATATTCTGTACCAAGGGTGAAACGTAGCCTTTTTTTGCCCGCATGTGGTTTGCAGTGCGAGTCGAGGCGAATAAGCACGAGCTGAAGGCGATGGCGTAATGTGAGCTGAAGACGAGTACTGCAATCACACAAGGGCAAAAAAGACTTTTCACCCAAGTTACACTTCCTTTGCCCTCACAATATCCTCGTGCTGGTATGCCATTTTGTTTTTTGAAATTCTGGCTTTTGATTCGTAATCCGTGACCTCAAAAATCCCTAATTTTATCAATTTTCATCGAAAATTATATTGAAATTTGTATTGAAATTCTAACCTTTGTATACCGAAAACCCCTGTATACCGAATTTTACTCATTTTTATTGAAATTTTAATACAATTAAGTAAAATTTTGATAATGTTGGTATGATATACTACTCCTTTAATTAAGTAATATTGATATTGAAAAAAATGAAATAATATATTTTATTCGCAGTTGACCCTTTCAAGGTGGAGTTACCTTTAAGTACTAGAGAATTGCTTATTTTGCTACGTACGTTAATCGTAAACATAAACTGTAATAACAATAATATACTTTTTTACTTTGTATTGTACACTTCTTCTAAGAATTGTAGACTTAAATTTAACACAGGCAGTTAATATTTACGTTAGGTATCAATATTTGGTTCATTCACCTAATAAACAGAAACGTCAGGGCCCGCCAAGTATGAAAAGAGCATGTTGCTATTTGTACAAACACATGTTAAAGAATATTAATAAAAAATGTAGAATATTATTGTTATTATAAGATAAATTTGTGAATATAAAAATGTTTGTTGTACAACAGTAATAAACATGCTGCTACATATTTATTTACAGCCGTAGACTGGACATTGTTCAGTAATAATACCGAGTTTCAGATATTGATACAGATCTTGTATGTTAATATTGCGAGTTATTTCAGACCAATGAAAGCAAAATACCAGATTAATATTCAAGGAGCCTGTACGTCGAGCAGTCATGTTTAAAGGGTAGTGATTGAATTTTTAGTTGTATCAATTGCATGGGGTTTATTATTATCTACATACAGTTAGACCCCGCGCACTATATAAAATCTCTGCCACGGTGGCCAATAGCATTGAAGCGCTACGACCCTAACTTAACAGTTTGCGGAGGCTGAACATTAACAGTGTGCTGAATTATATAGTGCACGAATTCGCAGTGCGCGAGCTTTGACTGTAAGGATAAAAAGAATATCAATTTAAAATAATTAAAAAAAAATACTTGACGATCGTCATTAGATTTCAGTGTTTTTCTTAATATAATTGTAAAAAATGTTATCAAAATTAAAATTTGTTTAATATTTATTACAGTTTGTATATAGATAATTAAAATAAAAAATATATTTATATTGAATTTAATAATTTATTAAAATATATTTTATTAGCAGACCATTTTTATAAGAACAAATTTTTGTTATATAGTTATTTACATATTATTTAAAGTGTATTTTTTAAAAATGAAATCAATAAAAGTTAGCAATACTTTCCTAGCTTAGACCTTTTTAAACGTATTTTTTAGTTTACATATTATTTAAAGTCTATCTTTTTAATATCCCTTACTACATAAAATCGAAATTAATAAAAGGTAGCAATACTTCCCTAACTTAGACCTTTTTAAAAGGTATTTTTTGGAAGATTTATATTTATGTTAAATTTAATAAAATATATTTTATTTGCAGTTCACATTTACCAAATCAAATTTTTGTTATACAGTGATTTACATATTATTTAAAGTGTATTTTTTTATTAACCTTTATATAAAAAAGAGGAATTTAATGAGAATTTTTGTATGTACGTACAATACAATTTCATTCTGTTATTCTCGTTATCAAATTGAGTGCTCCAATCTTTGATATATTTTTACTATTACATAAAACGAAACTTTATTGTTAATTTTATGGAAAAAATAAATTAATTAAAAAAGAAGCCATACTTTCCTAGTTCAATCCTTTTTAGGTTTTTTTGGGAGATTTCACAAATTTTTGTAAAAATAATTCCAAATATTTTTGTTACAGTTATTTACATATTATTTAAATAAATGTATGTTTTATTATCCTTTTTTTTTAAAAAAGAAGATTTAAATAAATGGTAGCAATACTTCCTTAGTTTAGACCTCTTTAAAAGGTATTTTTTTTGTTTAAATTACTATGATTATTTATTATTTATGTAAAGAAGGCGTGTAGTCGAAACACGCGCGTATATGCGAAATACACATATTATTATTTATGTAAAGAAGGCGTGTAGTCGAAACAAACGTGTATATGCGAAATATACATATTATTATTATTTATATAAAAAAGGCGTGTATTCGAAACACGTGTGTATATGGGAAATGCACATAATTATTATTTATATAAATAAGGCGTGTATTCGAAACACGCGTGTATACGCAAAATACACAAACATATCATTTATATAAAAAAGGCGTGTAGTCGAAACACGCGTACATATATACGAAATACACATGATTGCTTATAGAAAAAATGCGTGTATTCGAAACATGCGTGTGTATACTCTATGCGAGATACACATTTTTTTAATGTAAAAAACCGCGCGCATCTCCGGTATTAGTTATCGTGATTGGTACCAGATGAACCATTACCTGCATCGCAGGAATGGGTTTCGGATCCCCTTAATGTTATTTTCACACCGTACTAATATGATGGGATCATTATTATTTTACACTGCATTAATAATTCATCACTATTATGACTATTGTATTTTTATTATATTATATCTTACTAATATTCAATCAGTATTATATGACAACTGTGAGCAAAAACCTATCGTTAGTTACTATAATTCAAGAATACGTAACAATATTGCATTAGTTTTCCAAGATTCTACAAAGTTAATTTCTTAATAATATTATTTTTACACCGTACTTATATAGGATCACTAATATTTTACATCGTACTAATATTACATCACTATTGTATTATTATATCTTTATATTATATTATTTGATTCTTGATTATAAACAACTTTGGAGTGCATCTTCATTCAAGCAATTTATTCAATACCTAACTGTACAAACAAAGTATATAATTTTAAAATATACATTAAAGTCAAATAAAAATTGCTTCATAAAGTATAAAATATAAAATACAATAATGTATAATTCTACCTACTAATAGCTTGATGTTGTTACATAAATATATATAAACTCTTGTGAAATATTCGTCTAGTATATATTTTTATTTTCTTTTTGGGCATTATTAGTAGCATTGTTGATGATTGTTGTTGATGGATTGAAACAAATAAATAATGAGCCTTAATCTGAGCATACAAGCATCTGCTTATCTAAAATCCTAAAATTGTTAAAATGAACTTGGTGATCAAATCATAAACATATAAACAAAAATCCAAAAACCGAACATTGTTTAAATGAACTTGGTGATCAAATCATAAACATATATATCATCACTGAAAATTGAAGTATCAAAACGGTGTCCATACTCTAAAAACAAAAAATATTTTCACAAAGTATCATTGTTTTTGTGTATAGATTCATGCTGTGTATTTTATATCTATTATAAATAAACATATATATCATCACTGAAAATTGAAGTATCAAAACGGTGTCCATACTCTAAAAGCAAAAAATATTTTCACAAAGTATCATTGTTTTTGTGTATAGATTCATGCTGTGCATTTTATATCTATTATAAATAACTTAACTGACGTCTTGACGCAAAATTTCCACTTCCCATTATCAAGCAGACCTCTTTTTTTGTTATTAGGTTAGATTAGGTTAGATTTAAGTATGTCTTTCTCTATCTATCTATATCTATCTATCTTCACAGGTCTTCACTATATATATATATATATATATATATATATATATATATATATATATATATATATATATATATATATATATATAAACTCAAACTCGAATCCCGATCTCGAACGCCTACTATCTCGAATGTAAACCGAAGCCAAAACATATCGAATGCGAATCTCGAATGAATCCGGAAGCTACGGGGGAAAAAACCGCTGCCGAAACTCAATGTATAAATGCTTGGGTGCTAGCCATGCAGAAACCATAGTTTCCGCATGGCGCTCCCGCGCCATTTGATCATATCACAATCATATTAAAATTTTAATAAGAATTGTATGTGCTATCGTAATATTGAATTTTTGTGTAAAGTCTCCTTTTTAAGGTGTAGATACACACTTTCATTGTTTGTAAAGCGGCTGAGTCTCGGAGACTTTTTTGTCTTAAAAGCGTATCTGCATAGATATGCTTTTTGATCTGTTTTGTCGGCGATTTTAAGAACCAATTTTAACCGTATCTGCAGTTTCTTATAAAAACACTTCAAAACATTAATTTTTTTGCTGTATTGAATAGACCAGGCTCATTTTAGTAAAACGTGATGAAACGTTTTTGAAATTATCGCGCACGTGAAGAGGAACTGATATTGATTGATAATAATGATTGGGATTTACTGGTACTGCTTGAGATAAACGTGCTAGCGTCTTAACAGTCTGCCGTGTAATGAAGAAAGTGGGTATCTACATTCGAGCTAAAATTGAGAAAATCGATAAAATGCGTTTATATCAGTTGCTTTTCACGTGTGCGATAATTTAAAAAACAAATTATCACTTTTTACTTTTTACCTACTCTATTCAATACAATAAAAAAAATCATCTTTTCAAATGTTTTTATGAGAATCGGTTAAAATTGATTCTTAAAATTGGCTAAAAAACAGATCAAAAAGCATATTTACGCAGATACGCTTTTACGCCAAAAAAGTCTCCGAGTCTCAGCCTCTTTACAAACAATGAAAGTGGGTATCTACACATTAAAAAATAGATTTTACACAAAAATGTAATATTACGGTATTGCATATAATTCTTATTAAAGTTTTAATACGATTGCGATGCCAATATGGTTCGTCACTTTTGTCGATATGATTTTAATATACATGTAAGGTTTCAACTGCGCCTAAATATATTATTTCATTTTTTTTTCAATATCAATATTACTTAAAGGAGTAGTATATATACGAGTATCATCAAAAGTTTACTTAATTGTATTAAAATTTCAATAAAAATTTGTAATATTTCGTATACGGGGGATTTTGGCGTCGCTGATTACGATTCAAAGGTTAGAATTTCAATAAAAGTTTCGATAAAAATTGATAAGATTTGGTATATGGGCAAATCTCTAGAACCTTTCATTTTTGCAGAAAGATAATACTAGTTTTATAAATGTGAGCACACTTTGCATGACTTTCATAGTTATATAGTCATAAAGAATGATAATTGTTTAGGATTATACATTTTTATAAATCAAGCTACAAAACTTAGATCTAAAAAAATTAAAAGAAAAAACCATTTTGGATATTTTTTTTTGTTTTCTAATGTATTATTTTAAGCATAAATAACTAAAAGTAGGTATATAATTGATATTAAAAGTATATTATTGGTATTATTTTTAGTTTTAAATAGAATATTAGACATCAAAAAGAGTGTCTACCAGATCAGAACACCAATTGAAGGACCTGTTATTTTGCAATTATAAGAGGCATACTTCTTTATGGATGACCAATATATTTGAATATTGTTATCTGCCAAAGTTTATGCATGCACATTATGTTTGGATAACTAAATGTTATTTTCTGTCAAAGTTTCGATTCAAAATTTTAAACGCTAAAAAATATATGGCTTATAAGGTGTATATTCTGCTGCGTATAGTAGTAAAAATGTCGCTGTAGAAAAAAGCTAGTTTTCATCTCGATAAATTAAAATACTAATTTAGCGTTTTTTAAACATGTTTTGTACATGAAGATCTACTGATTACACAATGTTTCAAGAAATTTTACTTAAAAGACAGACTTCTTATAAAAAATATCTTTTAAAATCAGTTGTGCGTAAAATATTATGATTAGTCTGTTTGTAGTTTTCATAGTTCTAGAGGCATATCACTTTTACACCTTTAGAAATTTTCATTTCTGTATCTAGAGAAGGAGTAAAATGTTAAAGTCGCGATTAATAGCATACTAATACAAACACACAAAGAATTTAGAACATCAATGCATTCGCTATTTTGTAATTATAGGTGATACACTTATTTATGCATGCACAATATGTTCCAGTAAGTAAATTATGTTATCTACCAAAGTTTTGATTCAAAATTTTGAACGCTAAAAAAGTTATGGCATAAATGATGTATGTAGTGAAAATGTAGCAGTGATATACTTTCAAAAAATCTATTTTTTATCCCAACAAATTAAAATACAAATTTAGCGATTTTCATACATACTTGTACATTGAAATATACTGTTTATACAAGGTTTCAAGATATTTTTATTAAAAACACAGGTGTGCCATAAAAAAATAACGATTTTTTTTAAAAGTACGCGAAAAATATTACCACTAATTTACTCATAATTTACATAGTTTTAGAGACACATCACTTTTACACCTCTAGAAATTTTTTATTTTTTCTGTAAAGGTAATGTATAAACCTATAAACTGAAAAAGTCGCAGTTCAAAGAACTCTAAAACTTCTAGAATCAAAAAACTGTTACAATTGAAAGTTACAACAAAATTTGGGACACCGATTCAAGCAGTCGTCATTTTGTTTTTATAGACAATATATTTGAATGTGTAATATATTTGGGTAACTAATGGCTAGTACCTGTTAAATTTTCTAATCAATATTTTAAACGCTAAAAAAGTTATGACATAAATGGTGTATACATTTAGTAAATGGGATACGTAAAATGAGTGAATTTTCAAGTCATTTTTGAGTTTGTATATTAATAAAAATCGTAATTAATGCACGAATTCTATTTTTCTCATTGAATATGTTCTATTGAATGTTTTTAAATAGTATACAATTTCAAAATATTGCATTAAATATTATTTACATAAAAAAAATTACGTGGGACACTAAAATTAAAAGTTCTGGAGATTTTCCCATATAATAGGGGTTAGGTTTTCGAGGTCGCTGATTATGAATCAAAAGTCAGCACCAGGATATTGCGAGGGCAAAGGAAGTGTAATTGGGCATAACATATTAATACTATGGCCTGCCGATCTGCCTCGGCTTAAATAATAACAGAAGAGACTGGTTTCGTTGCTTGGCGTTGTGTTTGTGTTTTTCGTCGATAATTCATTAACTATTAAGAAATATGTGTTTCCCGGAAAGTAATCAAGGTATTTGATTTCAATATATCCTGCATACATATCTAATGAATCTGTATTTGAGACAATGCTCAACTATGCATATTTTTTAAATGCACATACATACGTATACTTAAATTAAAGACTTTCTTCTCTCAGTGTAGTGAAAATCGTCATACAGACCATTATAATGGAAAGGACGAATATGTACAAATTTTGACGTTTGGGAAAAATTGGTAAAGCTTAATATGTAAAGGTTATTCAAATTTAATTTGGTAATCAGCGACCCCGAAAACCCCTGTATATGAAGTTTTATCAATTTTTATCGAAATATGCATAAAATTGAGTAAACACTGTAGTTACTGACTATAATACTTTTAATAAATTACGTACAGAAAAAAAATTGCTGTGATAAGAATGATTACCTACGTTTGTATAATTTTAGTCATAATCACCTATTTTTTGAGCTATTAATTACAAAGTGATAAAGCAACTTAAAATTAATTTATTAGAACAAAGAATTTCACATTGAAACAATTAATTTAATTTGAAGAAGCTAAGTGCCAATGAATTGGCAGCGATTGTATAATTATTTATCTACGCATTTTTCTGCAAGATGTCTTTAGCAGATTTGTCAGCATAAATATAAGAAATTGAAGAAAAATGTGTAGAAAAGTCTGTTAAAAAACTTGCAAGGTTTGAAAACTCCGCATAAAATTCTGTAAGATATCTTACAGAAAATCTTGCAAACATTCTTGCTGATATTTTCTATAAAACAGGTATGTCTTGTTTTTCGTATTACTCTCCATTGCGTATGTAGTATCTTGGATGTGGAACGCTGTGCAAATTAAAGGTACTATTTAAATGTCAAAATAAGATTTATATATTTTTTTGCAAAATTAAACGAGAGTAATTGTAAAATTATGTTCAGATGCAGATTTTAATGTAAACATTACATGTATTATGACATGCCTATAGGATAGGATATAGGTTCACCTGCAATGTTACATCAGTTACATGTAGTATGTTACGCAGGTTTGTCTACAGAATTGCATGCTGAGTAGCATGCAGATTGAAGCGTAGGTTAACAGGCAGGATTACATGTGGTATTAGCAGAAAAAGTATATTGGTTTGTATCCAGGAATGTACGCAGGTTCTCATCCATGTTTACATACAGAGTCAAGTGCATATTTGTATATACAGTGTTGTTAAAAAAGTGATACTAAATCGATGTTTAAATCTGAAATAACTATTTCTAAGTTAAAACCAGTACATTTTTGGTACCGCAACAAAGTACGAATTGTTATACTACCTTCAGAAAACATATGTTCAGACATTTTTTGTTGATCTAATATATTCTATTACCTATCTTTTATAAAAAGCATCTATAAAAATATTCGCAAGATTTACTTTAGGATTTTTGCGTGATTTTTGCAAAATTACTTGCAGGATTTTCTGCAGGATTTCTATAAGATTTTCTGCAAACTTTTAGAACCTGCTATCTTTTCTGTAGGACAATTTGCAACGTATTTGCCTTCAGATCTGTCTACAGAAACCGAATATATTTTTATGGACAAATCTGCAAGATTAAACATTGTAAAATATCGTGCAAACAATCCTGCAGATTTTTTTTTCATAGGGGGTAAGTTTTATTATTATTTAGATTCTGTGCAGTAAAAGTCCAATGGCAATCGCAATGGCTAATGCCGTTTCTAGACCTAAGCTTTAAGCGAGAGGACGTTGAATCGAGGAGCTGATGTAGATAGTAAAAACTCGCGATAAATCGAAAAGTAGGGGTAACGCAAACACTGGCTACCGATTGGAGCTGTGGAGACTGCGCGAAAATTGAAGTCGCTTGAACAGTCTCTAGTTTAAGAGGGTCCGAAAGTCAATTGAAAATTCATAAATTTCCCGCCTTGATTTTTACCGACCGAGTAGTGAATAATTATTTATAATTATAAAATTATGTATATTTAGCTAAAACCTAAACTCGCTAACCCTTCATTTAGTAGTAATACACCTCTCTACAAAGTTTTAGATGTTAAAAACAACGTCACCCTACAAAATTATTGGAATGAAATTTCGTTAACATTTCATTCCAATAATTTTTTAGGGTGCCGTTGATTTTAACGTCCGGAACTTTGTAGAGAGGTGTATTACTACTCAATGAAGGGCTAGGAAGTTTGAGTTTCAGCTAAATATACATAATCTTGTTTATAAAGTTAATAATGTATGGTTCGGTCGGTAATTCAGGGAATTGACTTTTGGTCCTCCTTAAAGCTTAGGTATAGAAACAGCATAAGACATACTTCCCCAATGCGCACATCATACATCATACATGGTGCCACAAATCCATACACCCAAGTTCAAATTTATTGCAATTTCATGAGACGAGGCGCAACGCGACAACTCTGCATCGCGTTTAACCACCGCACAGGGCGATCGGCGCGGATATAACATGCACTGGCCTGTACACCAGCAGCAGGCATCATCCGGGGAAATATCTGGGATACCCGTGAGACAGGTCCCGCAACGTCGAACGACGACGACGATGGCTACACATTGTACACATGTGTATGTGTGGGCACGCGTGTCACAATTACAACGGCGCGCATAGGCTCGTATATCTTCGTAATAAACTCCGAGAGGCGCTGGGTACGAAGTCCGCCTCGGGGGCCACGGCAGGGCGCACCGTGCCGACATTAATTACGGAACAATTGTCCCGAGAGCGAAAATCCGCCCGGCATCCTATGCTCTCTAGACTCGGAGGCAGCGGGCTCATTATGCGGTCGAAGATAACGACTGTACGCGCGCGGGCGTGTGCTCGCGAACACAGCAATCGGGCTGGTTGCCTATGCGAGTGCGACTGTGACGGTAGAGTTACTGGGATGCGGATTCCCCGCGAGATGTAATGCGCTTTGAAATGTACTTAGATTTGAGATGGTTTCTAGAGATGGCTATTTAAATATGGGGCAGGGTGTCTGAAAACAGAAAATAAACATTTTTTATTATATAAAAATTTGTAATTTTCTAAATATTGTTACGGATGAATGGGAGACGAGGTAGGCAGCGAAAAAAGTAGACGACGGGACTAGAACCCAGGTCCCCAGTGTGCGAGTCTCGTGCTCATACCACGGAGCTAACGTCTACGATACAGGCCAAGTGCATCGTAGTCCGGCTCCTCTTATCGCTGACTCGTCTCATATGCTCGCGCTGCAAGCGTTGCAGACGTGTCTGTGACACTTCCCCCTTTGAGGCGAAGCCGTCCTCGGCTTCCGAACTTCCTTACCGATGCAGTGCTGCTTTCTTATGCAGTCATCTGCCTTTACCACACAGCTCAGAGGCCTGGTGCGCATGGTCTCCTGTGGACTCAGAGGCGCGTGCATGTCTGTGGGAAGATCGGCGGAATAATGCGAGGGTAAAGTGGAAATCTTGAATTCGTTGATTCGAACACTCAGGAGAGTTTTCTACATTAACTTCTCCTGCACAAGGGATGCCAGAATGTTACGGATGAATGGGAGACGAGGTAGGCAGCGAAAAAAGTAGACGACGGGACTAGAACCCAGGTCCCCAGTGTGCGAGTCTCGTGCTCATACCACGGAGCTAACGTCTACGATACAGGCCAAGTGCATCGTAGTCCGGCTCCTCTTATCGCTGACTCGTCTCATATGCTCGCGCTGCAAGCGTTGCAGACGTGTCTGTGACAATATGTTCAATTACATATTAAAACAACTTGTATTTACTTACGTAAAACATCCTTTATTGTATATTTTATTATCGTCTTATCGCAATATGTGGAACCTGTAAGTTTTTGAGGCACCTTGTATTTTTGTATATCTCCCATGAACTGAATTTTCTATAAGGTTCTAAAATACACTGATTTTAAAAGGACTTTTGTAGCCCTAGTAAAGCTGCACATCAAATTGAATACATTTCATTAACTATAGCACATCCTCTTTATGCTGTAGCGTTATACTACTAGAGAGAATATCTATTTTACATACCTATGTTCCAGTCAAACTCGCACAGAAATTTCTAATTTAGTTATATTCAAGAATAATTGATAATAGATAAGTGACCCAATAACCCGTCACTTATATAATTTTTATTGTAAATAAAGTATCATTATATATTTACCAATTTATAAAATATTGATTTTTATAAAAATATTAGAAAAATTGATATAAGGTCGAATAGAATTATCTTTCCTCTGTATTAGGTACATCTCGAATTATACCATTTTATTACAGATTGTTTTCTGTTCCATGCTCGAATATAATTTTATGTTTCTATAGTTAATACACGATATGTATCAAGTGTTGCTAATTAAATTGATGTATTTTGCGAAAAAACGATAGAATTCGAGTGACATCGTTTTACCGCGCATCTACTTAATTGTAACCTTAAGTTTAACCAATTATTTATTATAATTTATTGTTTCCTATAGAAGAGAGAAAATTTATTTAAATTTACTGCAAAGTAGGCATAGTACTGTGTAACTTGCGCCGTTTTGATCAGTGATTCACATTTTTATTTGAATTTGTAGAGCAATAATAAAAATGTTTAATTTACTGCGATGCAGATTAATGAACTCATATATCAACGGATTAATGACAAAAAATGATTATTCAAATCTCGAGAAAAATCGGGGAACCCCGATCACTGTTATTGATCTCTTATCTATTTGATTCACTCGCTTGTATTTTACTGCGTTTACACCTGGTAGTGTATATGTGCTTCTCTTTATAATTTTCCTTAAAGAGTCGCGTATAAATGTACAGGTATCATCATACGTAACAACAGACACGTCTAAAGATTCATGCACTATCTTGGTAGAAACTTTGGTGGGATATTAGCTGGATTCTACCTAGATTTTTATGATCTCGCTACATTCTGGGTAACGGTTCTGGTTAGAACCATGCTAATGACGACATGAATTTTATATGAAATCCCTGGTAGAAACGTTCCCCATATGTTCGCCAGATTTTACTCTATTTTATAGGGAATGGCCAATTTCTGCTTAAAAGTCTGGCCAGAAACCCCGCTACCTGTCGACGTTTTCTCGTCAGAAACCTGACCAACTTATGGTTAATGAATAAATAAATAAAAAATAACGTTTAACGAATTTGTATAAGTTAATAATGATTATTATGTCATGGATTTAATAGCTTATTGTTAATAGAATGCTAAGATATATTTGGGATAGATTCGAAATAAAAACTAAAAACTTATTTCATTAAAAGTTTTTTTAAGGTTAGAGTTTTATAATTAAATAAGACATAAAAAAATCAAATAAATAATCGAATAAAAATTTGCATGCTGTTTTAACGCAGAAGTACTATAATGGGATTTACATTTTCAATAATATTTTAGGGTTATGTAAGCTATTTAGATTTTCTATAAATTTCTGGTCAGATGCTGGTTTATTTCTGGCGAACTATTAGGAAACGGATCTGCCCAATAGATCGTGAACCGACCATCTAATATGCTCAATTTTCTACCAGGGATTCTAGACAGAATCTGGTAAAGACATACAATCAGATTAAAGAATAATATTATGCTATTAGAATTAATAGTTATTTCTTATTTTAGCTAGTTTTAACGTTTTAAATCCGGTAACCTACATCCTACTATACTCACTTTTTCGAAGTTTGTTTATAGATAGTACTTGTAAAAACATTAATAAAGTAAATGTATTGCATTTTAAAATTATTTTGTTCATGAATCAAGTAACTAAATCGTGAATTTTACTTATTTAAAAAAATCTGTACTTAAAATAAGAACGCGTTTCTTACTTTACATAAAAAATTACCTAAAATAACATACATATGATATCGCAGAAACTTATAATAAAAATAGTACATTATGCATCAAGGGCAAAAAGTTGAATAGTTTTCCCGCGGGTGAGTTTACTGCCCAAGCGAGCGAAGCGAGGCGAGGGCAGTATCACCAGAGGGAAAAATCGACTTTTTTCTCGAGTTACATATAGTACTTTATGCCCATCTCAACTGTGGCCACTTTTTGACTAGGGAAGCGGGACTAATGGACTATTAAAAGACAATATTGTTAAAAGACAATCGAAAATCAGGGTTATTGGTAGAACTTGATGAAATAAAGGAATTTAAACTAATTTCTAGTGAAGGAACTTTTTTCCCGCTAATCATTTTTGCGGGCAAAAAGTGTAATTTTGGTCTCGCTTTTCAAAGAAAAAAGTGGCCATTTTCGTTCAGATGGGCATAAATAGATTTTTCTTAAATGCTGGAATAAACAATAAATTTCACTTATTACATGCGATGTCGTGGTCGCCACAGAATTTACCAATCTTTTAACTTTAGCTAGGTTCAGTGGTGCATAACATAAGAAAGAACAAGATAAATAGTATTCAAAATATAGTAAATAATTCTTGTACAGTAATTTTGTTTGTGCTTCTTACTTGTAATATTATAGAAACTGATAGGAACCCAAACAAAGTGAAAACGTAACCTCAATTTTCAGAATGTAAACAATACAATTATGGAAACAAATTATTTAAATAAAGAGAATAAGTATATCAAGGGGGTAGTATACCTATAAATCATGAAAAAACAGAATTTTTTTATAATTTATTTTTGATTGACAAGATATAAATATCTTAATAATAAAGTTTTAGTTATGAATAAAGTCATAAAAAAATTGAGAGGCTTTAAGTGACTATTTTTAAATTACTATCTTTTTGAAATTCGTCATTTTTTGGTAGTTGCACAGATCGTAGCGCCGTACTGCGTTGCAAAGGCGCAACCTAATAATATGTTCTTGTGAAGTTTTGAGTGTTTACTTCCAAAGCTATCAAAAAGTATAAGTGTTTTCAAGATCATAAAAGATACTAAAAATGGATTACTGCAATACATTTATTCAATCAGATAAGTTATCTTATTTTATTAGTAGCTAATGTAATTTTTGAATGTATTACTTTATGTAATTTTTTTTTAGTATATCAGCATACGTTACCATGGAAAAAGAAAGATCTTAATCAACTACTCATGAGGAAGAAATACGTTTGAGTCGAAGAGATAACATCTAGAAAGATATTCAAATCTATTACTGGTATGTAAACTCCTTATACTTCTAAGCGTATGATTTTTCTATTTGATACTGAAGTAACATTAATTTCTTTCAGATTACAATTGGCACGCACTGTATGACTGAGATGATAAAATCATGTTTTGTATTTGAGAACAGCTGTTGAAGTGGATTAGTATGTTATAATGTGTACTGAGATGTAATGTTTGAAGAAATTGTAACATTAGTGAAGTATAACTATAAATTCAATTTTCTCATAACTATGTTTTCAGAGCTTGCGCGTAACCTACAGACTAAAACCGGTGCATGAATTTTGATGATCCAGATCTTAAAATGTTCCTTTTGAATGCTATTTTGGACTGAAGCTATTTGTAAACCTCTAAGAATTGATTATCATGTGAGTATTCTAGTCTATGTGTGAAAAATTATAATTTTAATAATAATGATATTTATTTTGGATTTGAGGTCTTCAAACAATTTAATTAAATTAAAATTACTTTCTCTAACTAGCTTCAGTTTAAAACGACATAAAAGAGAAATAATTTAAGACCAGCATAACAGAAATTCATGCATCGCTTGAGTCTGTAGGTTACGTGCAAGCAAAAAATATTCATAGACTCGTATCTCCCTCTGGAAGGGTGGAAGGGTCCCATCAGGAATGATTTTTGTAAGAAATTTATTCATCTTTAAGGATCTACTCAAACTTATCTTCTAATTATTTTCCTATTATTTTTACAGATGGAAATTTTCAAAAAGTGCTATAGGTATACTACCCCCTTAGAATAAGAAACTTTCCAGCATAACTCAATATAAGAATAAAACTGTTAAATTTTGTTTCATCTTAATTTAAGAAAAATTTGTTCTTAACATAAGAAATCCTTGCTGCGTACATAACAAATTATGCACTACAACAATCTTTATAAAATACATTTACTTTATACAATTAAAAATTTTCTATTTTATTTTGTTTTATATGCATATAATTTTATCAATTAAATCAGTAAATTCTTATTTTATTCCAATAAACATATTTTACTATCGCTGTAATTTGAATTTTTCATATAGTTTATTACGTGTTGATTTTTAAGATTTCTTTATTCTCAATTTAATGTTGTCGATTTGGAAAAATATAAATTATTAAACTAATTAATATACGTATTAAATATTTTAGATCTTAAAATATTCATTAGTTTTGTATGTATGAGAATTTTTAAATAATGTATTTATATATGATATTATTAAAAAGCTCCAGGCTAATAAAAAATTAGATAATTGTATAATAATTGTTTATTTTCATTTTCCAGAGGCTAGCTGATCTAGCAACTGTGACTGCGGAATCTCCAACTGCTTGGATGGCCGTTGTGTCTGTCCAGATGGACTTCTCTGAATGTCATCAACATCGATTAGTATTAAGAAACATTATTAGTATATCAAAAATTCGTATACTCATTTCCAAATTAATAATCGAATAAATGATCACAGATTAAAATAATATTGCTTATTAAACTATACTATTTTTCGTACTTTCTTTCCAGTAAACCAACTTCATTCATCCCGATAATTCTAAAAAGTATTATAATATCATGTTATTTCAATCTAAAAATTAAATTTGATGCAGAATAAAAAAATTTGAATATTAAAATATTAAAATCAAATTGCATGCACATTTTTCAATATAATATAGCTTACTATACTTCTAAATGGCATGTTAACAGCTAAATACATATTTAAAAAAGTCCATTTTTTAAATTTTGCTAACTGTTACAAGCATTGCAAGATTAGTGATGCGAATGAATAAATTTAAGAAAATTATATCACTGTAATTGATAATTGAATAAGCCATTTATCGGTTTCATACGGGACGGGCATATAAGTGTTTTTTACGGAACGTTACAGAGTAGTGTAGGGGATCAACAATATCTCCTACGTAAATTTTCCGACCAAATAAATTAAGACTTTATTACAAGTCTTAGCATTTTAAAAAATACTACACCACCATTATGCTCGTACACGCACCGTTATTCGGATATTTTAATCCTTGAAAAATTATCAAGATATTCGAAACTTTAATCGATGCGCAACAACACATTTGGTGAGTGGAAATTTTTGTATTATTTTTAGCACTCTTTTATTTTCTTTATTTGTTCCAATCACTATAAATGATTAACGAATTATTTTGTCGCATGATGACCAACTTTTCAGCATGCCGATTTTCCGCATAAAGCTTTGTTTAGCTAACTATCAACTATCGACACCAAACAAAGAAAATACTATATTGTGTACTGAGTGAGTATCGCGAGCCGAAGACAAGCAATCCTACATGGGCGAAAAAGCCTTTTCACCCAAGGTAAACACCGTGCTTATTGTTACAAAAGCCTTGATTTCACGATTTTTTTTTCTACCGCTAAAACGGTCTCAAATGTGACTGTATTTCAACTCAGTGTTAAAACATGGTTGTTAGAATTCATTATCCCATAAACTCCGAACCCATGAACCCCGAACCCATGAACCCCGAACCCGTGAACCCGAACCCAACCTATTAGTATTTTGCGTCAAACAAATAGGTTTAAAAAGTTACTCTCACATTAATATATAAAGTAGATATGATTATTGTCTTAATTATGAATCGAGCAATACAATGTAAATAATAGTCAATTAAAAAGAGTACGCAAAATGCACCTATTTCTGCTCTCATCACAAAGCGGTAATTTCGATGTGTACCTATTTCTGATCACCGTCGAATTTCTAAACTTCATTCATATTCGTTTGTAAAAAATACACAAAGATTTAAGTTACTGCAGAAAAGACGGAATGCTTTTGTTTTGCATTTTTTTCAAAAGTCTGAGATCGTCTCCGAAGTCCAGACATTTGCCAGACTTGTCCCAGACTTATTTATTTACACGGGTAAATTTGAAATTAGAAATTTGACCCCGAAAGGATTAATATTACATTTATTTTGATTCCCATAGCTTTCAAATACAATATATTAATTAAGTTAATTTAATAAATATTTATCGTTTATCTTGATTATACAACTAAAGTTGGAGTAGTTTCTGATTAAGTACGTGCTCTGTTGCAGACATAATAAAATATATTTGAATAGATATTATATGATAAACAATAGATTCTTATTACAATGATTTTATTAAATCATTTGAAAATTATATATTAATTCTTTAAGCTGATAATGATTTCTGAAAACTTTGAGGCTGTTTATTTAATAAATGCATGTAAGGTATATGAATTTAATGGAAAATAAAAAATAAAGAAACAAAAAATTTACGTATCGTTATTAATAATATGGTTAATTTTATAAAATTTGTATAAGACTCCTATTAAATCATGTTTTGAGTCTACGTAAATATTAGCTATTCACACCAATATAGTTTGTGATAATCTATTTAGATAAAATAACATACTACATATTTTTTTAAATAAGAGAAATAGATTAATAATATTTTAATTTCTTTTTAATCGATTATCTTGATTGTACTATTTTATCAATGTATTAAATACTATATATTTTAAGACTCTATATTGCTCGTAACGAGCCATTCATCCGCTCACTATTTTAATTTTCATTAAATCATTTGCTCAACCACAAAATTTACCCGAAAAACAGAACAAAACAAAATTAAACATAATCATCGTCGTTTGGTCACTCAACGCCCCGACGTTCTGCCATAAAACATACACACCCGTGCCCGTAATTTCTTCTATATACGCACATGCAGCTTTCCGCATCTCGTCCCCGCGAGCGCGACGCTTCGTTAATTTTCAAGGAAGCGCGTCCCGGCGCGCAGCTAATAGGATTTTTATGTTAAACTCGCGCTGAATTTCGCCCTCACCACCACCCGCCGCCTAAAAGCCCACTCCCCGCGGCCCCGGCTTTTTATGTATACGTCGGCTTTTATTGGTGGCAGCCGGTTTACGTTACCGGCGAGCTCGTCGTTAGAAGACGATCAGCTCTCCCTCTCTCTCTTTCTACTCGGCCCAAGGGTTGTGCATGGGTGTGGACGTGGATGTATGTGAGCAATAAAACGATAAATCATGTGAACGGAAAAATAAAAGGGGATAAAATAGAAAAAGCTTGTAGAGTAGATTTGGAGCTTGGCCAGAGAGTGAGATGAAGATGTGGAGTTGGGTGAAAAAAAAGAGAGATTAAAAGAGAGCTTGGTGAGATTATTTGTATGATGGTCTCGTTAAGATAAAATTGTTTAATTTAATTGATAAATAATTTCCTGGTATAAATCAGTCCGTTTATGTAACGCATTTTGTACCAGAAGCTGGCTCTTTCGGCAGAAATCGTGTGCAGTAACGATTTTCATCTCATCACAAAATGTTTAATTTTCTACATGGATTATATTCTTTTTAATTGGGAGATATATCAAATAATAGTAATTATATTAAAATACAATAGTTTAAATTTGAATTATCGAATTTTTCCGGGATTTATTTAATTCAATAAATTAGTATTTCTGGTATATGTTAATTAGCTGCTTTGGTATTATCCGGTAAGCAATTCATTATTTTCTATATAATAAAAAATAAATTTTTTGCGAATTTTTTGCGAAATCTTTGCGAATTTTGTAATGGATTTATCCTAATTATGATGTATGTTTTATTTATCAGTGAGAAGTTTTTTATATTAATAAAATCAGTTTTGGCTTGTCATTTTAATTAACATTTAAATTATGTCATTTTAGAATGGATGGTCACATTAATTAACTTCTGATGATGTATGCAATATCTTTATACATTTCATCATAAATAATGAAATCTTTACGACTTCCTTATATATTCAAATTTACATTTTTTTCAGTTTATAAGGTAAACTGAAGGTTTATCCTTCAATATTTATATATATATTACATTTCGTTAAATATCAATATCAATGACATCTCTTAAACATTTATACAATTTAAATTAATCGAGTTTTTAAAAGTATACTTGTCTGTGGTTTTTGCTGTTATCGTTTTGTTTTAAAACTAAATTTCGAAAATATCAGTTTTAATAAACTTACTAGTTCAGATCTAAACGTTGTATAGGGTGGATGTACCGTTTGTGGCCAGTGTTCCGGTGCTTGTCACCTAACATAATTTTAATCACTTTATAAGTTTTAGCTCTAGAAATCCATATAACTTTGGCATTTACATGATTTTTGAGTACGTTAGAACATTTATAATAAATGAAGATACACTTAGCTCAGCATATTTTTACATAAAATAGCAGTTTATGCAACAAGGGCGTAATTTTTTTGTAATATTTTTTGTTCGGGTGTGCGTAAAGTTGGAATATTTTCTACATGTTTATTTCAGCTTGTGTAAGTTTAAGAAATTAATAGTATGATTTCAAATTATGTTTTTATAAAAAGCCTGATTTGAGTAAAATAATAGAGGCGTCAAAAACATGTTATTCGTTATGATAGGTTATATTTCGTTCATAAAAATATATATTGTGTTGTCCCTGTGCAATGATATGAACGTTGCTATCATGAAGACTAGAGTAAGAAGGACAAACGAGATAGAAAAGTAACTAGATTTGTGGAGATGAAATTTGCTTCCGAACATAGTTATTTTTTAGTTTGTTATAGGTCCGCAGAGGACGCGCGCGCTAATATAACCGATTGTCTAGTGACAAAAGTAAATATATTAACCCTTTTAGTCATGACTAATTGTTGATTCGTGAAATATATATTGCTTTTCTGTACGTCGAAAGTACACGTTTAAAGTACAACTTTTGTGCAAGATTTGATTTGAGAATTCTTATCAAATTCGAATTCTGGTAGTTTAAAGAAAATAAGGACTTTATATTTTTTGAGCTACTAAATTATGTATTCAGATAACAAAATATATAAGGGTGAAAGTCAAAAAATGGACAATATTGGTACAGCAAAATTTAGCGAAAAGTAATCTTTCAAATTAAGTGCAATGGCATTTTTTCTTATAGTATTATATATAAATAATAGTGATATGGTACTCACAGCGCTAAAAAACTTTTTTTATGGATATTAGGTAAAAAATAAAAATAGATTTGTTACGCATTATGTAATATTTTAAATTAAAAATATTCGAAAATTAATGTCTTTTATAACAATCTATTTAATTTAAAAAGTTAACCTTACACAAAATAATATTAATATGCAAACAAAATTTTTTCATATTACTAATAAATATATTCAACTATAACGAATCTGTACCGCATTGAACATATAGTATGATTTAGGTTATTTTTTAATGTTGTGCCTTTTCTAAGGCTTCTAAATGTAATTACGATCTACGGTAGTATGCCAACTAATGATACTCGTATATTAAATATTTTTTTAAGTTTCTCTTTGTGTGTTATAGTATTTTGCGCATCACAACCTCTGAACGTGTGCGCGACTTGTGAATAAAACGTTACGGAAAGACACGTCATAAAGTGAATGTCACATTTAGTATTATAACTTTTTTTTATTAAAATATTTCTGAAAATAATAAGAGGGTATTGAAAGAGTTTACGAAGAGCTTTAATTTGAACTATTAAAGCAATTATTTACTTATCTCCAACTTTGAGAAAACAGCGTTATAAAAAGATAAATTAAACGCATACGAGATTAGTATATAATCATTTCCCCGTATTCATCTTCAATAAATGGCGTTTCTCAATAATTAAAACACATTTTGATTAAAGAAAGGTTGTTTCGTTTATATTCCCCAGTTCTTAAGATGCAAAATCTTTTTTTTATCTTTGAATAAATACTAAAATTCGAGTAATTTAATTATTTACATCGAGAATTCTTACATTTTTCGGGCTCAATTCAAAACTAGAATATATATATACTTGAAGATATATGAGTATTGAATAATCAAAAAGCCTTTTAACAGTAATTCGAAGGAGCTTAAAGTAAAATTTATGGTTACGGACGTGTTACGGAAATACATTTTTCGGCGTTTCGTGCTTATTTAAATAAAGTTGAATCGGTCATATTGAAATATATTTAGGCAGAAAATATAGTAAATACTATGCTGTTTCATAATTTTATGGACAGATCAAAGTATGTAGAATTAGCAATTAATACGTTGAAGCGTCGGACACGATATTATCGATCTTTTGACTTTCACCCATATAACAAGCCTACAGATTTAACTATATTAATATAAAAAAGATTAAGTTACACAAAAATATATGCACAATAAGTAATCATTCTTTTTTAATTATGGACTTATAAAATTCTATACATTTTTGCATTTTAAGAAAACTATGACGTATAATAAAAGTTTTTAAACAATGCCAGAGTTTTAATAGCTTATTTTTAAATTATATTAAAAAAAATATTTAAATTATATTTTTAAATTATATATAAAAATTATCATAGATAAGAAAAATATTATAGTTTAAACCTGAAAAATAACATTTAAAGTGGCCTTATGAGTAAAAGAAAGTTATAATATATATACTTTTTAAAGGACTTGACGGTCGAAAGAATTAATAAAGATTATTAATATTTAAAAAAATAGTACATAAATATAATAATTTTTAAGTATGTTTTCATTACCATATTATAAATTAAAATATTTAGAAAATGCTTGTGTGAAAATATGGTATTAGATTATAAATTCGCTGACGCGAATGTTTATATGTAGGTATATCTTTGCAGTTCACGGCGCCGTCTACAGTTTAAAGATTCGAGGTGGAAAATCGGCTGATTTTTCAGCATTGGGATCGTACTCCTTACTCTAGACTTGATGGTTGCTATGTTGTTTTACATGTTACTATGTATATAAATAGTTAGTCTGTTATGAACCGTCAACCGTGATGGTTAGTAATAAAGGCTTATTTGTAAAAGTATGTGCTGCTATTTCGCTATCTGAATCCCGGTCATAACAATATTATCAATTCAACGATGTTTAGAATAATAAATGACGTTTTGAAAGAAATGCATATTTGTAATTTAGCACACGAAATGTATACAATTCAACATTTTAAAAGAGATTAAATTCAAACAGTTATAACAACGAATTGCGCTTTATTGTTTATGTGTTTTAATTGGTAGTAATACGAAAATATTTCTATGGTGAACATAAATTTCAGTATATGGATGTTATATACTCGCCATGTTAACGTTTCCAACTGTATTTCATAATAATTGGTAAGTCGTTAGACTTTCTTACTATGCAAAGTCTTCATTTTGAGGTACAAGAAAACACATCCCAAAGTTTCAGCAAGACCCGTGATCCAATCCCCTGATACTCTCCTTGTAATTTCACGCTTTACTTGTAAAATATCTTTCGTCAGCGATTCTTCCCTTTAACTTCAACTCTCGAGCGCACCCAGCTAGACAGATAAAAGCTCGACAAAGAAAGAGTGTCACGGATAGTCGCAGATGTAAAGAACGACGCGCGGGGTCTCGAACCTCCGTATTATTTCACGCCGCAGCTTTTTGGACATTGGACTTCCAGTTCCGCGAGCACTCCGGGACACACACACACTTTTTCTCCCTCGAGGCCTTTGGGTGCGGTGCGCAGTCATCCTCGCCGCGGTACTCATAGCTTTTCGATTCGCCTCTTAAATCGCGGCTACCGCAAATACTTCATAAATAAAACGTCGGGACCCTTTCACGCGCCGCGCACTCTTCCCTGACGTTACACCCTGCCCCAGCATACTTTTTCCCGCCTGCTTTTCTCTCTCTTTTTTTTTTCCTCTTATCTCGGCGCAGGAGGACACCTTTTGTTATACGGCAGTTTGACGTACGCGCGCCTGCACGGGAAAAAGTGTCGCGTTTGCCTGCGCGGTGTAGCGGAGCACTTTATTGCGAAATTTATGATTTTTGCGCGAGGATTAGTCACGGTCCGCCTGAGCGAGTGACATCCGCGAGGTTTTAATTTTTTCTATGAAAGGAGTTCTGTACATCGTTTGGGGAAGAAGGAATCTTTTTTTAAATCGATGTGGTGGAAATAATTGTGTTCTATAATAATCTAAAATTGTCTTTTATTAATTCTTTTGAATAGATTTAGATATGAGAAAAGTGCTACCAAATTCATTGATATATATAATGCAATCTTTTAAATATTTATTCAGCTTCCTCTCGAAGAGATTTCAGATTATTTTTAGATTTATTTTAAATCAATTATTTGAATTTTAATGAATTTATTCTATTTAAAACGCTAATTAAAAGGAAGCATTTTATCTCGTTATTTCAGTGAACAATTTACTCGAAATTCAGTGATTTACTTAAGAGAATTAATTTACTCAAAAAAGGTTGGTTGCATTTTTTCTAAAATAAAGAAAAGCACTTCACTTGTTGAAATTAGCGAGATAACATTTTTAACGATGCCTGATGACCACCTCTGAAGGTTTTCAGTTCTTACCTACCTATAACATTATACATAATGATCACGAGAGAAAAGAACGCACAATAATAAACTATAATCATCAAACAATTTTTTGTTATATATAACACTATAATTATTATCATAGATATGGTAGGCATGATATTATAACGTTATAAAGAAATCAGTGCGTCAAGAAATATCTTCACCTGTAGAAAATGTGAAATATCAAATTGATTTCCTGCACCTTATCGGTATGGCGCTTTACTTTATTTCGACACCTGTGCTACCATCGATAACTGTACTCCGTGAATACAAGAAAACATCCTCCGTATAAATCCACAAATCTATTTAAATCTTCCTCATAACTCTACCATCCCTATATTTCTCCTCGTCTCTTCTTTTATTTCCTCCTACTTTGCTCAGCGTCTCCCTCAGCAAGGACGTGATATCGTCGCAGAGAAAACACTGCACAGGCACCTTGACCAGGCGTTTATACGGCGCTCGTCCGGCCACAATCGCGATAAGGATGCAGGAGACAGAGAAGCCGCATATAGGCACAGTCAGGTGAACGCGCGGTATCTCCGCGATCGGTTTGACACGCCACGCGAAAGAGGGTACCTAAGAGATTTACTAAGTGCGCGACGTGACGCCTATAGGTAGCCGTAAACACACGCGAGTAGTTTCGTAATGTTAGCGTATAAACAAGAGGTTCTCGCGGGTAATTTCTCGAAACATTGTACGCTAGTATGAGGATGAATTAGAATTTGTTATTGGTAGGTTGTAAATTGTGGGTATGAAGCGCTTCCATTGTGTTGAAGAGAATCTTGGACTTGGTGCGGGTTTTATAGGAGAAATCGGATTTTCTATAGTCTAAAGTTGGAAAATATTAATATTTTCGGATTGAGAAAGCCTGAGAACGGATGAGAGAATATACTACGCGAGAATATATAATCTTATTGATTCAAATTTATGTTTTTATAGAGTTCCCTATTAAACTGACAAGCTTTTAAAATACTTTTAAATGTATGCAAATGAAAGAAATTATATTGTTTCCTGTATTTATCTATTAGTGACATAAATTATATATATTCAAAATATTTGTTTATGTTTATAGCTAAAAGCGCTTAAATATTAAAAAAAAAGCAAATATTAAAAAAGTTTTATTTATTTTCATAGAAAAATATTGTGATGCTTAAACTTTATTCTACTGATTTGGGGTAGCTAAATTAGAATATTTGTATAGATTTTTCCGTGGCGGCATAAATTCTAAATATGCATTATGTATGTGACAATTTTTGGTCCAGTTCGTGAACGTTTTCAATCACATGATTCAATTTCTGCAAATATATTCAGCATTGACAATTGATTTTACAGAAAGAATAAATGAATTTAAGCTTCAAAGGGATAAAATATAAATCTTAATGTCACAATTTAATAGTAACAATATACAATAATTTTTTGCATACTTAATTTCTAAATTTATTATTATGTGTATATAACATTTTTCTGTATATTTTGTGATTGTAAAAAATCTAGTTACAATATAATCGTTTCTTTAAACGCACACAAGGCCCAATTAAATTTATATATCCAAAACATGACAACAATACATTCTCATTTAAGTAGTACAATAGGTTGCAACGCGATGATTATTTTCAACGCGCACTCGTAATATAAAGAGAATCTCTTGAAATTCATTTATTTAAATCGAACCCGAATTTCGAACACGTGAGAGAATGTCGCCAAACAAAACTTCGCCTCCGCCGATGCCCACGCGTTTCACTTTCGGCTTCTGCCAGGAAAAAAACAATTCTTACACATCTTTAATATGCGTAGTACCTAAAACAGAAAAACGGTGAAGAAATTCGTACAATTTTAATTCACTTTACTGCTTCTCTTTATTGCTGATGATTTTTGTTATCTTGTATTTAAGTGAATGTGCATGTGCGTATAATATAAATATTCATTCGTATCCATAAAATATCTGTATATGTAAGTGGGCATGTACATCTGTGAGCAGTACATATATAAATATTCATTGATGTGCATATAAACGTTTTAGTATTTAGTTCAAATGTGCGTGTCTTTTATGTGATCCTCGCTCGCGAGTCACTGCTGGCGAAATAAACCTGGTATGCAATACACATAATGGATATATGAGTGGCCTTATCGAACAAAACGTTAAAATTTACAGTAAGGTAAATTTCCCTAATGTAATTTATAAAATCTTTTAATTTTAGTAAATTGAGTCTTCCATAGGACATTACACAGAAATTTTCAAACTCTTTTGAACAACATATAAAAAATTATTTGAGATAATATATTTTTTTAAAGGATTAAAAAATTGTAACATATTTACTAGAATGTGTTTAAAAAAGTTGAGAATAACAAAAAGTCGATTTTTATATCACTTTATAATTATAATTATCATGTAACTTTGTTAAAAATTGTTAATATTCGTATTATTATCTCTGGTAGAAATCTAAGCTGGATTCTAGTCAGATATTAGCTAGATTTTCTAAATCTGCTTTAATTCTGGTTAAGAAATTAGCTAGAAATCAGTTAAAAGCGACATGCTTTTTTTAGCTAATTTCTAGCTACATTCTACTTAATATTCTAGTTAATATAAAATTTTTTTAGCCATTCTAGCTAACTTTCTACCAGGGTAATTGTACTGCAAATACACTTTAAAGTATATTAATTAAAAGAAATGTTTGTAATGCCTTATATTTGTTATGCACTAGATACATTGTATTATATAAATTCTAGGCCTTGATATAATAATTCACCGATGAGTGCTCATGATTTACAAAAATACTTCTAATTTACAAAATATTATGTTTTTATTTATATAATTATTGTAGTATATAATAAATTGAATTGTTTCCAGTCTAAAAAATGGAAAAGTTAGTACGGTAATACTTCACTTATTTTAACGACTTGGAAACAAAATTTCTCATTTATTTTTACACGCTTCATTCTCAATTGTTATCTGTTTAAAGGAAATATAAAGTGAAAGCAAACGTAATTACTTTTTAATCAAAACAAGAACTTTTAATGCAAATAGAGTTTTCTATTTACCCAAAATTATTAGGTTTTACAAAATGCAAATTAAAATAAATTAGGGAAAAGCAGATGAAAAAATTAAAATAGATAAAGTTAAAAAAGGTGAAGTATCACTGAATTATTAATAAAAAGATTAAATCATTTAAAATCTTAAAAAATTTTCAAATATACCTAAGAGACACCACAATTCACTCTCAATGTACGTATATTTTGAGGATCAACGCGTATAGCTACGAGCTAAACCAGAAATCGCGAGTGGGCCGAATGTAGGACGGATAGTCGCGAGGAAAGTGAGATTCGAGGAAGCACTGAGGAGGGAAGATACAGCGCGAAGAGGGAGAGCCGTGAGCGCGAGAGAATCTTTGAACGAAGCACTGGGAGCGATTATTCAAAGTCATGAAATTTGCACTCTCTAATTCTCAAGCTCTGGTTCTGACTCGGCAAATGTTTACCAACTAATTGATGCAAATAAATAACTGACTTTCTTGTCTTAAGGGGTCTTCACGGCGTGCGCATTGATGCGCCTGAGAATGGATGGCCATTGTGTTTATCAATGGTTAAGCTAATTCTGCCGCGATAATTTTCTCACAGTCGATAGTTGTTTGACGGATTCTTTTTTCTAAGGATGATTCAACGGGAGACTGCAGCCAGAACCAAATGAAAGAAGATTTTCGATAGGTAATTAGAAAACACTAAATAGAATTTAAAGATATAAATATAAACATTTACGTGCATTTCGAAATTTACTACCTATACCCAAAATTACCTAATCCAAAATTTAAATAATGGAAAGCGATTTTTTTCTATCAGCTTTTATTATTGATCATTAAGATCCAAGGTTCAGTAGTAAAAAGTTATTTATGGCAGAAAAAAAGGTAGTTGGAGAAATCGTTCAAATTCTTTGCACTTAACTACAGTTTTTTTTCGCTACCCAACTGATTGAAAATGCCAAAATAAAATTAAGATGTTTGGATATGATTTAAATGACATTTTATTATGCGCAATACAGTACCTTCAAACAACTCTTCTACTCTAAGATAGTGATTTCATACAACTCTTAATCACTCCACATCTGTCACTTTACATCATAAAATGTGTGCGAAATTATTGCAAAGAGGAGTTGCATGCAACTAAATATATGTCGAAGTTTACAACTTATGTAACTACTATATCTTCAAAAATCCAATTGGAACCAATTATGTTTATATATAAATATGAAAGAAGGGAAAGAAATGAACAATGAAATTCAATGTCTGTTTCATTGTAATACCTGCAAATAATAGAGATTTAGAAAAATCTATTTCTACCTGACTATCCAGGTGACATATGCTTATTTAAACATACCCCACGTCTAAGACAGGGCCAGCATGTGCCTTTATACTGACGAGTCCAGTAGACTGACATCATCCTGTACATAACGTATCGCTTTAGTAAGTAACTAACCGCGTATAAGACCCGTTTGACAATTTGCGTTATCAAATGACAAGTAGTACTCCTCAGCGGTCATTCAAGAACTACTTTTGGTGGTATAAATCAGTATATTTAAATAATGATACGTTCAAAATTAATAATTTCTAATAAGTATAGAAACGAATCTAAAAGATGTTATTCAGTGCCCTAGTACGTATATAAACTAGAAATTTCAAAGCACGCCACTTCAAAGCATTCCAAATTTAAGAAAATGAGGATAATTATATGTAGAATTGGTAAAATATAATCACAATGAAATTATTCACATTTTCAATTGATAAAGTCCCTCATAGCTTTCGGTTTAAATGTACAACTAAGGTACTGAACTAAATACTTCGCATTTTTCAGATTCATTCCAGTCTTACATTGACCATAAATTAATTATTAATTTCGTATTTTTTCTCATAAAAGATATATATCTGTATTATTAAAAAACTAGTTCTCTAACCATCTGAAGTGTATCTATCAGCTCTAATACCCACTTCGATCCCAAATCAATAAACGATCAATTCTCGCCCATCAACACCGAATAGGAAGTGTGTCCAGTGCCTCTTCCGCGAAACCGGAAAAAAAAGAGGACACCCACCAGCCGTCGCCGAATCGTCTCCGGGCGCGAGCGCGCTCGAAAGTACGAGAATACCGGTTTTTCGGGAGGCGCGCCATGTGTACAGCCGCCAACTTTCTCGCGATCTCGCGACCTCGACTCGAATTTTGCTCTCTGCGCGCGTTCTGCCATCAGGTGCCTTTGACCTTGAGCGACGTCCCGACCCAAAACACAGACGCGCCGCGGTGCGCGTTCGACTTTGCACGTGTGCCAGCCGATGGAAAGTCAGTGTGTAGACGGTCGCTGAGGGCGATCTTGCGAGAAAGTTCACGCGAGTTTCCGTGTGGAGTTGGATTACTGGTTGGTGGATATATACCATTATGCTTTTATGTATATACTGCTTTAAGCGGAGGAGCAATTTTTTCGCGAGGATGAAGTTTTGAGGGGATTTGACGTATTTTGATTGATGAAATGAGAGTGATAACGATGGTTTAAATACTATTGAAGGTGATGCTATGTTTTGATTGATTCGGCACGTGCTTTAGGGTTAGGTGAGTTTATTGTAGTTCGGAACTGTCAATTGAATTTCAAGAGAGAATTTTTTAATGAATTTTGTTGATTTTGTTTAAGATTAATTGTAGATGATAAAATCGAATTAATTCTAAGGAATGGTTAGTGTATAATGATTAGATTGGAACAGAATAGTCACACTTTAAAAATAATATTGTTCTTTTTATTTAATATAAATCCAAAGCTCGGGCATTCTATAGGTTTTAACCAACTGGCTCTTGTTATTTTTCAGAATACTGAAAAATGAAAACATAAGAATTATACCAAAGATTAAGTTTGTTATTATTAAATATGTTAGTATTATACATATTTTTTTTAAATTGTAAATTTTGTGGTTTTAGTGTTGTCTATTACCAAAATAGATTATATAAAATCTTACGATTGTTTTATAATACCTATAAAATAAAATATAAATTATTAAAATTATTTACAAGAGTTATTGTTTTAATAAGATATTCATTAAAATGTCTTTTCTCAATCGTAAATTATAATAAAGCACTAAATTTCTATTGAGAGGGAAGAGCTGAATCACTATTACTTTCACTTCACCAATAATTTATAATCAATATAAATATGAAAAAATTGAGTTGTAATTAATGTATAAATTGACTTTTATTATAAAGAATAATACATCATTTTTTCACAACAATAGGAATATATAAATATGTACTCAAACTATATTTGTATGCGTATGCCTTATTATGTACAACTTGTTCTACTGCATACATTATTAGACAATATAATATATATTATAACTAGGTATACGTTCAGAAAAATTTATGTTAAAAAGCATTATTCTGTGTATCACACACATTATATTTCATAGGATCTCTAATCAAATTTCTATATAATGTTTTTATAATAGCGTTTTCTCAAAGCGAAAGCTTTGTAACGATGATTTCTTTGAAAACTAAGATTTTTATGAATTTCGATGTTTTTGAGGTTGCTGAATATGAATATGTAGGTTTTTTAAAATGTTTGTATATATGTATGTATGTATGTGAGTGAGTGTGTGTGTGTGTGTGTGTGTATATATTCGTATGTAGTAAAATTTTGTGGCCACCATAACTTTTGAAGGCCACCGTATTTCGGGCTGAAATTTTGTAGGTATATCAGATATGACCCAACATAGAACTGATTAGATTTTGGAGCTAAATAGTCGAAACTTACCGCTTATTTTAACAAATTATTCTGTTTAAAAATCTATTCTATTCAAAGAAAGAGAATTTGAGTTAAACCTTACAATACATATGTAAGCAAGTATTGACATCCCACGCACATCTCTCTTAAGAATCATAATATCTCTCTTATTTAGGTACGACTTGAAGAACATAAAAATGTTTTATTACAGAGGTATGCCTCAGCAGTTTTTTTCGTCAAGTTTGGAACTCACCGGCAGATTTTTTATTAAATGTCTTATCTATATAATATATAATAAACATTTACTAAAAGTTTTAGACCAATTTCTTACTCGCGGTGAGTGAACGTCGACGTTCAAACTCTGATTTTCGGAATTCAGAGAATTTGTTATGAGCTACCTAAATTATATAATTACCCTAATTGAATTTGAAATACTCTTTGGTATTATAATTTACTTAAAAAAGTTGTTGAGCGCCTAACTTCATAGAAAAATTCTAATGAGACTTTAAACATTTATGTTCACTTTTATGATTTATCTCTTTAAAAGTTATGGATGTTAAAGTAAAAAAGCAAACAAGATATTCTATATAAATTAAACATACCTGCATACGAATATTATATATATATACGTTTTACCTATCATTTTACTTTTTTTAAAAATTTCTAAGCAACGGCAAATATATTTTTGAAATTAATTGTTGTATTTTTAAAAAAATTAGCCAAAGTAATATAACTGTTTTAAAAACTGGATAATACAATGTAATTTACTCAAGCTACAATAATAAATCAATGTGGTTTATAACAAAACCTCTATATCTATAAGTTTATTTACAACCATTTCTGTAATTCAACTTCTCTTCAACTCAAAATTATCTTTTACCCAACAGAAAATTTGTTTCTTCTGGACTTTGAATTACAGAGAGAGTTCACTATACTAGTAAAAAGTTTAGCAAATTCTTACAAAACAATTTTGAAACACCAACAAACTGTGTTTTTCGCGTAGTTTCTCCTTATTTGCACATTATGATTCGTAGCTCCAAATTATTGTACGTTTCCTACTCACATCAACGTGTTGTGCATGACGTTCAGCTCCCCCAAGTAGAGAATTAAGTTATGTCTGCATCAGCAGCAGATACGATCGAGCGCAATTATGAAATTTTCTGTGTATGCGACCCGGGCGCGCAGTATGTTCAACAGACACTTACATAAATCTGATGGACTCTTGCTCCTGCTCCACAGGAACTGCACTGTTGGAGTTGGCAGCACGTTTTGACCCGTGGAGCCTTTCTCGTTCGCCCGCACGTCGGCGATTATGGTTTCGCGTCTACCGTATCATTATTCGATGGTTTAGTCTTTACGTTTCTTCGTGTCAGACTTGAAGGAAGAGTTTATTAAAGACTGTTTTGTTGTGGAAAAATTCTAATGGGTTCGATTAGTGGAGAAAAACTAATAATTAATGTTTAGTTATGCATGGAGCTGTGGTGAAATTTTCAAAACTTTTTATGCATGTGCACTTTTCCTTATAAAAGAGACTGGTATCAATTCATACTCTTATCTGTTTAAATTTTTTAGTTTCTATACAAGTTTACGAAAATCACACTCCATGTTATATGCACATTAAGTTTGCAATCCTAAGTAATTGAATACAACATAATTTTAACGCTGGATCTTGATCTATCATGTTCGATTGCATATTCATGTTCTTAACATACAGTCATTCATAAAGTTTGTTTCTGAAATTCTTTAATAAAATTGTCTAGGATTCAGGTTTCAACCAATGAGTTTATACTATTGCAAAATATATGAATATATGAATTACTTTTCGTTCAGTCTTTACAATTACAATTACAATTACAATTACATTGTGTGTTTAATAGGAAATTGCGATTATGTATTTTTTTCTTCATTTCTTATTTAATTCTATTTAATTTTATTATAGGTACATTGAAATATATGGAGGAACATACATGAGTATAAATACTATTATAATACAATTAAACTATCAAAGAAATTAGGAATTGCCTGTACAAAGCAGCTCCACGTAAAATTTATAACAGGTTATTTTTCGCTCTTTTATAAGAATTAAACGTACAAATCTTTCTCATTGAATACTCTAGCAGACACCCATTTAAGAATCTATATTCTTGAAAACTTACAGTGAGTTTGGAAAACATAAAAGAAAGTATGTTAAAAATAGAATAGTAGACATTATTATTGTTTATGTTTGCTGTATTGAACATTGAAACGATATATTTATATATATTTTTGTGAGGTGTGAGGGAAGTAGGTGTGGTGGTGGTTAACTTTCTATATGCATAAATAAATAAACAATAATTTAGCATTAAATAAATTTCTTTATATTATATTTAGACTCAAACTGAAATCAAATATATATTTTACATTAACGAATACCGACATACAAATAATTCCAGTCAGAATAGGTAATAAGCCGATGCTTTTTTACACAAAGGGGAGAACTTAGACTACTTACGCATAAACGTAAATTTGAATGGCCATTCAATGCTACGCACGGAGAGATCTCTTACCATATGCTACAAGTCGATATCGCTGATGTGGAGTTATTCTCACATCATGGCTTTGCGACAGGTCAGATTTCCTGGGTGAGAAGCAACAACATGTTTCTCAATCACACGTGTCACTAGCTACACGGTTAGCTAATGGAGAGTTCTGCGGTCGCCGAACCCTGCAGCAAAGAACAGCACCTTGTACTTCCTTGATAATCACACTAAGGATCACTCGCACCCCTTACAAACCGTATACAGCGAATATAATATAGCAGGCATTTACTGTGATCGATACAAAAGTCCGGACCTAGATACACCCGCATTAAGCAATTGATCTTTTCACGCCGTGGTCGGTTTTTGTCTATTCTCTGCGTCTCTCCCTCGACGGCGCTCAGCTTGCCGCTTGCCCCCCGCAACTCACGCATGCGTGGTTGCATAACAGAGGTTGTCGTTGTGTCTCCATGATTCCAAAAATTGAAATTCTAATTAAGAACTACGTGAGTCTAGAAACCGCGAATATTCCGCTCGTCTTCGTCCTGCGGACAAACTTACCAGTGAAATTTTAAGTATTTTCATTGCTTGGAGTTGATTTAGACGGATTTTGCTCTATTGATAATGGGCAGATATGAGCATGTGTCGGTGCAAAGGCGATATCGCTGTCCGAACCGTGATCAATCTCACCAAACCGTCCGAGCCAAGGTGGATTTCGGTTACGCGCCCGAGAGGCCATTTCGAAGGCGGATACCAGTCGTCACGTAAAAGAACGTTCACGCTTTTGAAGGTATTATAGATATTCGTTCGACCATAGCTTCCAGAAGCTGTTATGGATCGTTTGAAGCAAATGAAATCGCTGTAAACGATTTTCAGGCACGTTCGGGGGTGCTTTGTCAGGAATTAGTCCGGAAGATTCACCAACAAGGAAATGTGCGGGCGTTAGAACCTGAAGGTCATTAGCATCAGAGTTTAAAGGGCAGATTGAGCGCGAATTTAAACGCGCTTCAATCTCTACGAGCATCGTCGAAAATTCTTCAAAGGTTTATGTTTTATCAATGATAGCACGCTTGAGGTGGTGTTTAATAAACCTCCATAATGAGGCAAAGTTGAAGGGATGAATGTCCACGATGTCCCATTTTTTGCTAAAGATGCCGCGGCGCTCTCAAAAAGCACGGAACTGGCTTTGAACATTGTCTGCGGCCTGGAAGGTTGTCGCGCTGTCAGAATATAAGATTCCGATATACACCGCGTCGGCCCGCGAAACGTATATCTGCGTCGAGAAAAGTCTTAGTTGTGAGATCACTTATAGCTTCGAGATGGATCGCTCGCATCACAAAACATACAAATAGAGCGATGTATCCCTTATACGATTTATAGCCGCGACTCTTAGTACTTCTGCTCTGAAAGGGACCAGTGTAATCTAATCCTGAAAATGGTCGGGGTGGGGTCACGCGCGTGGTAGGAAGAATGCCCATCATTTGGTGTGCCAAACGAGGCTTGACGCGCTAACAAGTGATACAATTCCGCACCTCAGTTTTTACTAAACGATATTGCATTACGATATTCGAGGTTAGAGTTGGTCCGCCGTGCAGACAAGGTAGGTGTGCGTATCGCACTATTAAACGGCTGAGCGACGACTCTCGCGATATAATTGGCGGGTGTTTCCGTTCGAGAGGCAAATTCGAATTTGTAGCGTGACCTCCAACGCGTAGAATACCGTCCATTTTGTCTAGACTTGGATCTAAACTAAGTAGGACGTTGCGCTTTGGTAAAACCTTTCCTTTCTGCAATATTTTGATTTCCGCAGCGAACGACTGTGCTTGAGCTAATCGAATTATTACGGCACGCGTTCCTGAGAATTCCATTGCCATAAGAAAATCAGGTAATAAGCTAAGACTGTTTTTGAGTTTTCTCAAGATAATTAATAGACGTAAGCAATAAGCCACGATGCGAGTTAGCCGAGACAACGATGAGAATCTAGTTAAAAGCTCTGGTTCACTCGGAGTCGCTTTAGCATGAAAGACCGGCGGAGCCCGTGCGGGAATTTCAGAGAGCGTTCCCGCGATTAGCCCCGATCCCGACCCCTTTTTCGGACCAACGGAAGTCAGCCCCGATTCAAACCCGGTGTCCCTGTCTTTCCCACGTATTGAGCGGAACTCACGGATTCCCTGCCTGAATCCTGTATGATATTCTGAGGTCTGCGTTAATTTATTTTGAGGTTATGATTCTTTCGTAAAACAAAGGATTTCTGTACCTGAATCTCGTCCGAACTCCTAATTTTTAATAAGCAAGGAAAAGTGGGGGACAACACGTCGAAATCTAACTAGTATTTTCTATCATCTACTAAGTAATATTGACGTAACTATTTTATTAATGTTTTCATGTTCATAAACTATTATTATTGTTTTGAAAGTAGTATAACAATAAAGCAGTGAATCAATTACTGTGCCCTTCGACATTTGCATTTAAAAAAATATTAAATCATAAAGTTATTTGGTGAAATAATCGATATAGAGCACAATAATTGGCTAAAATATCCTAGTTATAACAATTAATATGATAAATGGTACTATTATTTTTATTAATTTAGTTATTATTATTATTGTTGTCATTATTACAATTTTATTTACAAAGTTCATATTTATTTATTGTAGAGATAAATTTATATGCGTACATAGCGGGTATGGTAGGTATCCCGTGGATAATTCACATCTCCTTATTTATTCTACAACTATAAATAGATCATTCATACTTGTAAGGTTTTTAAATACCAACACATTTGTACTGTAATTAATTCAAATTATTAAGTGGACGTCGACTAGTGATGTCCTTGTCTAAGAAAGTTTTCGATATTCGGAATAAAAAAGATTTCACCAAAAGTTATCTATATTCTAAAATCTGTAATTGTTTTTGTATTTCCTTAAAAAAAAGATGGGTACATTTTTGGGACTTATAATATTTATTAATATTTATTGTTCTAAAACGAAAAGGAAAATGTTTAGTTTTATGTTAATTAAATCATTATTATCTGGTGTCGGTAACTGGCGTCCTCTTAAATAAATAGTTTTTGTTTCTTGGTAAATTTTGAATTAATTGAAAAATTAAATTTTCTTTAAATTTTTATGAAATTTTATTGTTAACCGTTTGCGAAAAATAAATTAAAAAACATAAAAATATTTAACTATACCTTATATATTTCTAATACATTTTTCTTCTACAATAATTAATAAGAATCATTGAAAATTTAACTGAAGAGAATATTATAAAACTAAAAAGCTGGTAAGATAGGAATCGTTTTAGTTTTTTATATGTTTTTGATAAATATCTCTTTTATTGTATCAATATAAAAGAGAAGAAAAGATTCAAAAGATATATATAAAAAATGACATCGTTAAGTTAGAAATCGTGTTAGTATTTCTTATCTCCTTGATAACTATTCCATATTTTAAGGAGATGTGAAAGTGAACTAATAATCCCCACCTAACCGGTATCACATTTATATTTTTTTCTCTGCAATAAATAAATATTTCTAAAATACGCCATACCATCCCCTCCGTATTCTTAGCAGGAACCTTCGATTAAATTTTCAAAACCTTTCATTATTAACTCTCGGGGAAAAATACATTCGAAAATTTAACTATATATTAGGGGACAGTATGGCATTTTTTAGAAATACTTATTTATCGCAGAGAAAAAGTATATACATGTGATGCCGGTAAGGTAGGGATTATTAGTTCACTTTCACATCTCCTTAATTATATAAATCTTTTCATAAAACGAATGGTATTAGTCATTATATAAATACCTACGAATAATAAAAATATGAATGTGAACTTTAACATGTAACATTAATATATGGTTTGAAGTTACGCAAGTAACAGGTCCATGTGGTCAAGTAATTAGAGCATCAGCACAGCAGTCTCGAAGTCGTCAGTTCGATTCCCCGCATCAACCAAAATTTTTTTTAATTTATAAATATTTCTATATTTCTGTTTCAGATAATCATATAATAACTACTGTAAATGAACCTATTTAAAAAAAGAATTAATACGTGTAGAGTACACAGAAGGGATTTGAATAATTTTTTCTTTGCTGGGGATTAACATCCGAAAATCGGGTTGGAATCGGGTGTATATTTCTAGGTCGAATCGTATAAAAAATGGTATAAAAATCGGAGCCCGGATCGAGCGAGACTTTTCCGCCTGATTCCTACCTGACCTACGGAAATCTGGTTTGAATTGGGTCTAGTTTACATGAGATTTGCTGCACGGGAGCCGACGTCGCCTTGGACCAGTGATCCTCGTGCATCGCAAGCCAATCAGGCCAATGCCACCTAGGTTCAGATAAATCAACTCAAAGGTTTTACAACCCCGCATCGCCATATCCGACGGGTTCTCCATAGTTGGCACATGTACCCAAGTGGCAGTCGGTAACTCGGTCTGTATAAAGGATACCCGATTCGCCACGAAAGTTTTCCAATTACACGGGTGTTTTCGAAGCCAAGTTAATACAATTTGACTGTCAGTCCAAGCAATATCGGGAGATACTGCAAGAAATCGAGATTTCGTACATGCCGGAGAGTTTAACGAGCAGCACAGCCCTGCACAGAGTTCAAGATTAGGGATGCTCACTGTCTTTACCGGAACTACCTTGCTCTTAGCGGCTAATAGGGAACCACGAAAGTGACCGCTCACTTTATCAATCCGAATATAACCTGCCGCGGCATAAGCACGAAATGAGGCGTCTGAAAAACCATGAATCTGTGAATTTGAAACTGGCACAGCTCCTACCCACCGATTAATCGACAAAGCCGTGCTGAAAGTGAATTGCAATAGTCGAGCTATCGTGTCCGCGCGTCTGCCGGCAACGCATCGTCCCAATCTCATTTTAATACCCAAAGGTCTTGCATTAAAATCTTGGCTGTCTCAGTCGTCGGAGCAAGTCACCCTAAGAGATCGAACAAGCGCGCGATACTGGAGAAAACGGCGCGTTTCGTCGATGCTCCCTCTAAACCTTTAAAATCTAGGGTCGTAAATCTAAATTCATCGCAGCCTGGATTCCATTGGATACCTAGTGTTTTAACTGATTCATCGACATTAATCGGCCTTGGCTCATCCGCCTCGCACTGCGACACGCACGGAGGAAACAAATCAGGGTGATTCCCGGCCCATTTATCAAGTTCGATTCCGGCTGAACGTTAGATGGTATTAGTAGGTAAGCTAGGCGGGTTCGGTGCCAGGCGGGTACGACGTCATGGGAGAAACGGCGTCAAGGACCTACCAAGCCAGCTATGGGCATTCGGCGCCACCTGTATTTTTTAGTGCGTATCGAGCCAGCCAGGATTTTTCTGACTTAATGCGCACGTAGATGCTCAGGTCAATTTACCCTCACCCAGAAATACGCACTACTATATAAACCACTATTTTTCGAAATATTTTTCTAAGAAAATTAAAATCTCTTGTAACTCTTATTTTCATGCATGGAATGAGTGTTGATGGTATACTTTTAAGTGCATTATTTCCACTGAGAAATATGTTTTATTACACCTTCTTATTTTATATTTTCACTACAAGCTTTTATTAACATAGGTTATAAATGTAGGGTTATGTTTTAATAATAATTGAAATATTGCAATTTCTTTTCGTAATTAAAAGGAAAATATAGTCAATAATAATATAACTTATTCAAACATATCATTTTATAGCTGAGTTTACTCATATACAGGTGTAGAAATATCTTCTGATCTACAATATAAGTTATTTTCAGATTTACACCAAAGGAGTAGCCTATTTGTACCCAAATCTTACATCTCAGAAAATGAAATAGAATTCTAAAATTTGTTGTGAAAAAGTTTGTTTCTAAGACTTTGACAGACTCTTTTTTATCTAGAGTGTCGATGCTTACAATGACATATTACAATAGTTATAGTATATCAGGTTGTATTATTCATTGTAAAAATTGTTATAATTTGTCTATATTACTCAAATAAGATATATTATACTTGAGCTTATTCATGTAAAATTCTAGCAATCATGTTTAACCTGCAATATGCGTTTTCTACAAATGCATGATACAGGCCTCTTCGTATCCTGATCTCACAGCTCAGAACCTAGCAACTAGATTGATATTTATATACGAAACAAACCTTAAATTAAAGCTTTTTTTGCCTACTTTTATTTACCCTTCGAACAATTTTACCACCATCAAAACTTATATAGTAATGATATGCAGCAGAGGTACAATTGTTCATTAAAGTAACGCTAATTTGGTAATTTGGAGTAAAATAGCTCCTATCTCGAGAACAAGGACCCATTAGAACAAACTACGGGTACTGAGCTTCATTTTTGGGTACTAGAAAACACCCTCAAAAGCCTTATCGAAAATCGTTTCCCACAGGTAGGACACTCTCCTTGTAAGTAGACGAAAATCCAATTTTTTGTGACAACTATAATTAGTCTTTTCACGTGGAAAGTTTGACGTTACGCCTCTTCGCACGTTCATGTCAACACATAGTTTGAGGACCGCGTGTCCGGCCAATCGATAACTCTAATCGTGGTTCATAAAAATCATGATATTTAATTGCTTCCACTTGGTCGCTCGACCGGCCCACATTCCACAGCCAACCCGCGGTGGTCGGCCACTTTCTTCTTTCTCCGAAAACTCAAACAGACTTGTGCGACTCCACTTATCTCGTTTTCGTTTCACGGTTAATTAAAGACGTACCGTCATTAGGCGATTAAATTTCACTTTTTTCGTGGATGTTAAGGAGTTTAAAACTTGTCATAATTATGCGTGGTGAATTTTTTTTCGAAAATTTTAGATAATGTTTATATCCAAACAACAATGACAGTTTATTTACTTATACAATTTATTGAGAATATGCAATTTATAGAGAATACTCATATTATTACTGTATAAAGTTTATAGTAATTAGAAATATCTATGTAACTTTGTTTAATTATTGAGAGAACTTTCAAAATATCAGTTTTTTCTTTTTGAATACAAAATTTGTATTTGGGCATATACACATTTATTAAAGAAATGTGCAGTAGAAAAATATTAAATACTTTCACTAATTTTATTACAAGACAGTCAAAGAAAAGCTATTAATTAGTGGTAGTTATTGAGTTTCAAGAGCTATTAGATATAGAATCTAACAATTTCTTTATACAGCTATCGACTTTGATGAACAAGTACATTCTAAAAACTTAAAATAATCAATACAACGAAAGCAATTGATGTTCTCTTCTTATTTCAGTAAATCGTGACTTATAATAATTAAGACAATAGCTACTAATAGTATCATAGATGCTTACTTTTAATTAATTAAAAATGGAATAATATAACGTAAAACAAGAATAACGTAAAATATTATGATATTGATATTGTAAATAAGTACTAATAAATGTTAACTGTAGAAAAATTTTAAATTATGTTTTATATATCCTTTACTTATATACACGTTAAATTTTATTGTATTCTACACTAATAAAGTATATTTGCTTGAATTTCTGTTTCCTACTCGAAAAGGAGTAAGTTTTTTAATATTCTACCTAGTATTGAGATTTTCGAAATTATTATTTGAAAATGGTTGATGGCAACTTTTCTTTGTTAAAAGTACTATCCTAAATAAATTTCACTTTAATATAGTAAGATTATATTTTTTCCGAGATGGCAAAAGTAACTTTTTTGAAACTAAAATATATCATACTTTTTTCAAGTGGCATTTAACTCGGCTAAGCGTAAATTAAAAAACTTTTTCTGAATTTCGCGTTAAATCGACTCATTGAATTGATGAATTGAGTAAGTAAGAAATCACTCTACATGAACGAATTTTCATTCTTGAAGTATTTAATGTATTTATTTATTTATTTTTTAGATGGACATTGCTGCTCATTTACTTTGATTTAACAACGATACAAACATTGATCGAGATAAAGTTCGATCTTTGCCACCGATAAATCCGGATCGACAAGGGAAATTTTCTTGTCGCCGAAAAAATCGGACTGACGGGGATTCAAACCCGCGCCGTCAGAACGGCCTCGCCTTAGGATGCAAGCATCTTACCACCTGAGCCTTGATCTTGGTATAATAAATAAAATGCAGTTTTTGTTTAGACTTAACGATATCTTTGATAATCAAATTTAATACTTTTAACCATGAAACTAGAAAACCTTAAAAAAACTTTCACTGCACAAAACAAGCGCAACTTAGTTATCTTGGCACCTTGTTTAATTACACCCAAAGAGAAATTCCTGCAGAATCTCGTGCACATCAATTTTCCGTCAATCTCTATACTTCCAACCCTATGTACATCTTAGAGTGAAATTACTACTCTAGATTCTAATTAAAAGGTAAATTCTGGAGAAAACTAGTACGATTTAGAGAGAATAAATTACTTTAGTGTTACTTCTTCTCACGTTTAAGCGAAAAACTATTCTATGAAGTTAAAAGTTTAAAATATTTATCTTCTGTCTAAGTAACAGCCGTAGCCATACATGAAAATGACTTTTCACGAATAAAATTAGTACATAATTATTATAATTGTTTTCTGATAGATTCAGAGCGTTTTGCTAAACATTGGCCAAAAAAGTGAAAGTGTTCAAACTTACATTTTCGTAATTCAGAAAATTGTGAACTGCCTAAATGACATAATTGCCCTAATTAAATTTTTGAATATTCATTAAGTATCAGAATTATCCTAAACAAATTTTATACGTAATCATTTCAGAAGAAGGATTCTAGTGAGGTCTTAAACATTTATGTCCATTTTTCAGATTTACCACAGTCTTATTCCCTTAGAGTACTCTACACGCTATACAAATACTCTTATACATCTATACACACACATATATACCGACTCTCGATTCTCGCTCGCTTCAAGTTTGAACTCTCGGCGCGAATAGGCGAATGTAATTTCGCGGCCTTCGCGAGTCGGCGCGGGCGATTCGTCCAAAGAGATTTTACCCGATACGATGGCGCGTCCCTCCCATGCGAGAAAGAGAGAAAGCCGAGATGAGATGAAAGTCCAGAGAGTCGAGTTTTCGGGCGCGCGCCCGTAATCTTATCCTTCGGCTAGACTTCTGCTGTACTGATGCTGCGAGATGGAATGGGATAAGATAAGTCCGAGCGACGAGGAGAGCTGGACGCTGATGCTTAGAAAGAAAGACAGAATGGGGAGAGATATGGAGAAAGTGAAAGAGAAGGAAAAAATGGGAAGGGATGGACGTGCGAACGGATCGCGGCAAAATGAAAGAGCTTGCTAAATATCTATAGTGTGAACAAATGTCTTTTTAGGATTGTTGACTCCAGCTTTCTACAGATTCGATAATTTTTAATTTGGTTTTCATTGTTTGGTTGGTATCGTAGAATACTTTTATTTCCAGCTTAGATGAACTCTTTAGTAAAACAATTTTATTGTTGAAACAAAAATATTGTAATTTTCTGACACCCAATGATAATTGTAGGAAATACAAGGTCTAACATAATTAATGTATGGCCTATTTATAAATACACATTGTGAGTAATATAAACGAATTATTTAGTAGTTTCCAATTTCTACATTTTTTCACACGTTATTGAACACATCAGTGGCTATCCTACAACTATGGAAATCATTTTTTTGTTATTAATTTTATATTTTTAAAAGTTTAAAATGATTAAAACAATTTGCGATTTTAAATTATGTGCCTCCGCCTTTGTGTTATACGGGCATAATCAAAATAATTCTGCTCCCGACAATAACAATACTAATATTGTAAATTTCTCTTGAATTTTTTGTTAAGATGCTTTTGATAAACAATTAAAAAATTTGACATTTAACCAGTAAAAAGAAATTCCTTTGGAAATGATAAATATTTAGTGCTTCACAGTGGAATGATCTCTTAAATTATACTTGATTTTGTTCTTAAGATTTGGTTGAGTTGAAAAAATATTTTACAAAATTCAACATTTACAATAATTAAATAAATATACACAAAATAAAAATAATTATTAACAACGTGGAAATAATTCTGTATACAAACAAAAATAGAAGCGACGCATTCTTCATGTATTCAAAATCTGGTGGACATGTGGGATGTTAAGTGACGGAAGTTGTACTATATTAATTAAATTAATTTATTGAATACACATACTTCCATGATTTAGTTTTCTCCATGTATTGGTCGAGATCACAAACGGCTCCGGTTGCTTGCTTATCGCTGATTCGGGACTCTTCTCCCCTATCGCGTGATCGGTGAATGCACGCTGCAAAGTGCCAATCCTGCTGCCGCTAAGCTCATTTAAGAACCATGAGCGTGGCACGAGGTGACAATCACCGTGACGTCACGGAGGAGAGGAGATGTCTTGAGCGTGGGTGGACGCTGCAGCGCGGCCGCTGCAGCTAAGCCACGTTTTTAGTCAGTCGTGATTGAGCCAAGTTAGAGTATGCCACATGCCTCACAAATACAGATTTTTGTATACAAACAATAACCAAGTTAATAAGCCATAAATAAAATATATTAAGTTCAACAGTAAAGAAAAAATAAGGTAAGAAATCTTTTGTTTTTCATTTAATACCCCAAAGGATTAGTTAATAAGAACATTAAGGAGTAAACCAAAAAGTTTAATCGCCTCACGTGCACAAAAGGCCCGACCCTGTGCAGGACGGCTGGACCAGACCTCTTCCCCTCGGCTTTATAAAATACGAGTAATACAAAAATAATTATTCCGTTAAGAAACAATACGTTTCTTAACATGGGACTTTCTCCCATTTTGAAAGGAATGACAGGCGGCGGCAAAGCAGCGCTAAGAGAATAGCACATCTCCTGTGAACCCTTGGATTTATTACGGAGTCTCTCCAGGCTCAACCTTAACATCTGGATTACCGTCGGAGGACAACTGCGAATGTCGTCCCTGACGTGACGACTATCTGAGATCCGAGGAAGGTTGTGATGTGGGAGGCAAAGGGTAGTCTGGTCTATGCTTTCAAAGAGTGAACGTCGCCAATATACATTACTAAATATCGCAAATATTGTCGGGCTCCTTGTAATATAGAGATCACGGAATTATACGCATTGAAACGAATATCTAAGTCTTCTTATTTAACTCCCCTGCATAAGTGTTTTACCCGACTTTTCCGTTTCCGAATACATATTTCTTTTTTACATGTTCGGAAATTAGATAAAATCTCTCTCTATGTTTTCGGGGTCGCTTAAGAATTGAAAGTCGAACCAAGCTTATGATAAAGAGCAAGATGTCAGCTTTAATTTGCGTGGTCGTAGGTACCCGTGCAAGAATTTCAGAGAGCGACCCCGCGATTAGCCCCGATCCCGACCCGATTTTTGGACCAACGGAAGTCAGCCCAGATTCAGACCCTATGTCCCCGTCTTTTCCTCGTATTGAGCGGGACTCACGGATTCCCTCTGAATCTTGTCTGATATTCTGATGTCCACGCTTTTTTATTTTGAGGTTATGATTCGTACGTAAAACAAAGGAGTTCCGTACCTGAATCTCGTCTGAACTCCTAATTGTAGTAAGCAAGGAAAAGAGGGAGATAACACGTCGGAATCTAACTAGTATTTCCTATCATCTACTAAGTAATATTGACGTAACCTGTCGGCAAGATAGATCTCTATATTGAAATTATCACTTATTTTAATTAACATTAAAGTATTTTTTTATTAATGGTTTCATGTTCATATGCTTCTATTATTGTTTTAAAAGTAATATAACAATAAAGCAAGTGAACCAATTGCCGTAAACTTCGATATTTGCATTTATAAAAATATGAAATCATAAAGTTATTCGGTGAAATGATCGATGTAGGGCTCAGTAATTGATTCAAATATCCTAGTTATAACAATTAATATGATAAATGGTACTATTATTTTTATTAATTTAGTTATTATTATTGTGATTATTATTATTGTTGTTATTATTACAATTTTAATTACAAAGTTCATATTTACTTATTATAGAGATAAATTTATACGCGTGAATAGCCGGTAAGGTAGGTTTCCCGTGGATAATTCAATAGTCCTTATTTATTCTTCAACTATAAATAAATCATTCATACTTGTAAGGTTATTAAATATCAACACATTTATACTGTATTTAATTAAAATTATTAACTGACCATCGACTATTAATGTCCTTGTCTAAGTAAGTTTTCGACATTTGAAATAAGAAAGATTTCACCAAAAGTTATCTATTATCTAAAATCAGTAATCGTTTTTGTATTTCCTTAAAAAAAGATAGATCTTTTTTTGGGACTTAAATATTACTTAATTATTTATTGTTCTCAATCGAAAAGGGAAATGTTTAGTTTTATGTTAATTAAATCATTATTAATTAAATAAAGAAATAAATAAATAAATAAATACCAAAAAATGTGCTTTGGACAGTAGGAATTTCCTGTCGGTAACTGGTATCCACTTAAATGAATAGTTTTTGTTTTTTGGTAAATTTTGAATTAATTGAAAAATTAAATTTTTTAAATTTTCATGAAATTTTATTGTCAACATTTATTCCTACCTGACCTATGGAAATCTGGTCTGAATCGAGTCTGGTTTACATGAGATTTGCTGCACGGATACTCTAGAAATGTTCCAGTCGAAAGTTATGGTCAAAAATGTCAGGACGAGATATCTCGTCCTTCTGGCTACGATAAAGACCACGTTTGGACAAGATATCTTGGGATACTGCACCAGAGGGTTAAAACACCAGAAAGCATTTCTAACCAAAATTTTCTATTTAAAAATTCTTTTTGGAGCGGTCGATGGTTCAAGTGCTAAACGCGTGCCTCTTTAAGTCAAAGGCCGCTCAAGGGGCGTGGGTTCGAATTCCCGTCAGCCCAAATTTTCGGGGATATTTAAAGAAATAGTGCATTATGTAACAAGGGCAAAAAGTCGAATATTTTTTCCACGGGTGAGTTTACTGTCGAAAATCAGGGTTATTAGTAGAACTTGATGAAATAAAGGAATTTGGACTAGTTTCTAGTGAAGTCACTGTTTTCCCGCAATTGCGGGAAAAAAAATACTTTTCTCTTGCATTTGCGGTAAAAAATTATTTGCGAGAAAAAGTCAGTTTTTTCCCGCTAATCATTTTTGCGGGCATAAAGTGTAATTTTGGTCTCGCTTTTCAAGAAAAGTGGCCATTTTCGTTCAGATGGGCATAAATAAAATAGGCCACATCTTTCCCTGAAAAGCGAGAACAAAATTACACTTTTTGCCTACAAATCACGTTTTTCCCGCAATTACGGGAAAAAAATGACTTCACTAGAAACTACTCCAAATTCCTTTATTTCATCAAGTTCAACCAATAACCCTGATTTTTTAATGTCTTTTAACAATATTGTCTTTTAACAGTCCATTAGTCCCGCTTTTTTTAGTCAAAAAGTGGCCACAGTTGAGATGGGTATAAAGTACTACATATAATTCGAGAAAAATACCGATTTTTCCTTCGGGTGAATTCTCGCTCGCGGAAAAAATATTCGCCTTTTTGTCCATGTTACATAATGTACTATTCTGAAGTTTTCGGTGGCGAAGGTCGGGCCTGCAACCCTCTAACTTGGTAAGAGCAGTAATGCTCGTATATATGTATTAAAACAAAAGTACAATTACCATCAATTTAAGAGGGGTTGGTCATATTTACCTCTCCTATAAGGTTAGTGACAGAGAAAAGACTGTTCGAAGCCGTAATCCACTGCCCACACGATTCCAAGGCAAACAAGCAATCATATGGTTGGAAACTCGTAGATGTTACTTTTCAATATATTAGTTTTCATATGAATCAGGGAAATTCAGTTTTAATGCGTATAAACAGTTTTACATGTCTATGTAGGATTAATAATTATAAATCAATTAAAAAATGAATTGAAAAATTAATATGTAAAAATAAAATAGTAATTTACAATTTTATATAAAACCTCTCATTTATGTGAAAACTAATGTATTGAAAAGTAAAATCCATGAGTTACCAGCCAAATAAGTAATCGCTTGTTTGCCTTGGAATCATGCGGACAGTTGATTATGGGTTCGAACAGTCTTTGTCCTGTCACTAACCTCAAGTGGGAGGTATAAAGGTATTACCCCTTTCAAATTAAAGTTTTTTTTTCGCTTTAATAAAAAATTATTTACATTTACTCATAATTATTTTGATTTTTAGGTTTTAAAGGTGTCTTGCCTCTATAAGGTGGATCTACACTGATTTCTTCAAAATCGTTACACATCCGGGATTTTATTTCAAAATTTTAATATGTTATTAGTAACCAAAAAGGAGAAATACATATTAATTTTGAGCAATTTTCATTCATTGAATGAAGATGGAACAAAATCCAGTTTTTTGCAGTTAACATAAAGATTAATTCAAAAAATTCCTTGCGTATTTAAGTTTGACAATATCGACCTAATAAATCCTCATTAACTTCAGAACCCGTAACAAACAAAAGTTAGTACTTTTTATTATAATTTTCTATCGTAAATTGCTTAAAAAAATATATCTCCATTTTAAATAAATATATGACAAAAAATACCATGTTTTTGTATACATATTATGTAATCGGCAAAAATTTGTATGTACGTCATTCTTGAAAAAATACTAACTTTTTTAAATAGTCCTTATAGAAATATTTGCTGCGAGTTACAGCTACATTCATCGACTCTAAAAGTGCGAACAACTTTTTTAAGTTTGGAAAATAAGTTTTGAAAAAAAAAAAAAAATATATTAAATTCTACATAAGAAGAAATGTTAATTATTTTCTTTGAATGGTTATAACTTTGTTGAATATGAAATCCTTTTATTCTATTAAGTCCCAAAATGTTCTTACAAACGTAGAGCTTCAGAAAATGTCATAAATTTTTCTTTCATTTTTTGTTCAAAGTTCAGTGTAGACCCACCTTAAGGGTTAACGCCACCAAAAAACACAAAAAATTTAGAGTGAAAAATGATCTTTTTCGAAAAATAACTGCCATTTTGAAGTGTAAAGGGTTGTCTAAGAGATTTTAAGGGTAAATATATTATAGTGATATCCACGTGTACCAAGTTGTTGATGGTGGTGTCTCACAATCAGAAGCCCTTTTCGAAGATTTTTGTACATATGTGATATGTGTGATATCTAGGTGTGTAGGGTGTGTGCCGATAATGGAGTCTCAGAGGTCTTCTTCGAGGCTTTTCGCATAAATATGATATGTAGGGGAGAACGGGGTAATGCCGGTCACTGGCTAATTCCGGTCACCCTTATTTTCAATAATCTAAACATTTTTAGGTAATAATTCGAATAGTATATTAAACGCAACATAAAATGCAATTAATCTAATGTACAAACAACCTTCTATTCAGTTTTATTAAGGAATTATACACAATCAAAGTGTAGGCCTACATTTCTTATCAGAAATCTGGCCTATGAAATAAGCTTTTATGCATATTATTTGTTGCTTTGTGCAGTTATTTTTTGCATCTTTATTAATTTAAACAATCTAAGAATACGAAGTAGTAAAGAAAAAAGAGTATAAACCTATTACTTTTTTGCCATTTCAATTTAAATTACTAAGCAGAGTGGGGGTAATCCCGGTCATAATGTTATTTATATGACGCTCCCGAAAGTGAGGCTAAGAAAACGTTCAGCTGCGCTCTCAGGTAGGGTAACTTTGCTTAAGTGTTTTTGATTGAACAGTGGTTATGTTATTATATGTTTCACTATGTAAGTGCGAATAATAATGCGACGGATCATATGCAAGTTCATATAATTGATTTAAAGAAATTTTTCACCTACAAAAGTAACTTTCTAATAGTGATCGGAATTGTACCAAGGCTGACCGGTATTACCCTTTGATGTGGAGTAAATTCGGTCAAAATCCTTTTTTTATTTGGATTTATAGCTTCGATATCTTACATTTTTATATTAAACCAATAATAGATATTTATAGTCAATGGTTTGAACTAACATAATAATTATTTAAAGTTAAAAGAAACAATTTGAAAGTGGAAATAAGAAGCACGTTTGCTTAGGTGGCCGGCAATACCCCATCCTCCCCTATGATGTCCAGATGGTCTAGGGTTGCCGATGCTCCTATCTTAGAGGTTTTCTCCGAGACTTTTTGCGCGTGATAACCAGCTATGTTGAATGTTCATGTTGTATGATTAAAGAAAGAAAATCGCGCAAAAAAATATTAAAATTCCTAACCTCAAAAAAATAAATTTTTTGACCTATACAACAATTATTTACTTGAAAATGTAATTTTAATTAGCACGAACATTGTATTTTATATACTTGTATGAAGATTCTGTTTAATGTATATTTAAATTTATAAAACCAAATGCTTCGTCTAAAATGAAAAGACAAAACCGCGGGGAGCGCAGGCTAAATCGCTCGTAGCGAAAAACTGACATAACAACAATGCTTCATTACATACGATTATATACAAATATAGGTATGTTATATTATATTGTATTTATTTTTTATGCAAACATTGTAATGAAACATTATTATATGTCCATTTTACATTACACTTTCAAACTTTTAGATTGCATGAACTATAATGTTATACATACTATTGTATATAAATATATTTGTAGATATACATTTACTTAATATACGTATATGTCCAGACATGTGTAAAAAAATTTCGTTTAGTTACATCTGACAACATAATTACATGTAAAGCATCTTTTGCTTGGTTAGTTTGTCATTACATTTATCAAGTTATCAGAAAAATCTTTGGTATCTCGACACTTGAAATCTCACGTATTCAACTGATAATAATACGACAAAATGAAATATTACACGAAGAGAGAAAACAATACCTAGTTTTATATTTACTGCAAGAGGCATTCGATATTCTATCGCTTGACTTATCTGCAAAAATGTAGAGGTTTGATGCCGTCATGAGGGAAATCACCACGATAAAACAAAATATTATTGTCTTTTTCTTTGAAAGGAACATTTTTTGCTTCCATTTTACAAGATTATGTTTTTAATTTGAAAATGCCCACTGTTCTCAGAAGTTAAGGCTGAATACGTTCTATTTATTTTTGGTTTAGAGGTAGATCTATAATTACATTTTTTCAAACGGACATTCGTAGATTTTTTCTACCGCTAATGAAAAGATAATAAGCTTATATAATTAAAGAGCAAGAAACTATATTACTTGAAGTAAAAATTTCAAGAATCGGAATACAACTTTTTTGGGACTAATTAATGTCTGCGAATCGATCAAATTTTTGTTCCAATATACATATATATATAGGTATGACATAGAAGGTTTTAGAATAATGAAAAAAAATGGAATCATAATATGAATATCATTCACATTACAATATGAATGTAAATAAAAGAATATGTATGTAATCCTACGCCACAATTAGTACATAACTATACGATACGACGTTTTGACAAAAAAGCGCTATGCTGAGTTGAAAAGAGGGTTTTCCCTTTGGTTTTTTGTTAGAACTACATCTACTGTGAATAAATATACATAAATAATGGGATGAGACAATCGTGTTTTCAAATGCCGTGATCATTCTTAAGCTGATTAATTTTATTAAATTCCTTAAGTCATTTAGATTTATCCTCCACTTCCCGAAAGGATCACTTTTTCTATTCGGTGAGTGCTTAGACGGCGAAAAAAAAATAGTCGAGCGGCAGCGCGTCACCGTAAGTTAAGTGACGTACGCGGAAATCATCATAGCAATCTGATCTCGAGAAACTTTCGAAGAGATTAGTAAATGTAAAAATAACGATCTCGATTCTCCTTTTGATCAACTAGTTAAGTCATCGTTTATGTAAATAGATTTTTTGCAAACTCTAATAAATTACTTAATGGACTTGAGAAATGAAGCTCTTATTATTTGAAAAATAGGTTTTTATTAGCGATTATTATGAAAAATGAAGAAAAATTAGAAACTTTAATTACTTTTTTGATACAAAATAATACAATTAACACTTTTAATTAAAGATCTGCACGGACTCGATCCGTGATACAATTATATTTCATTACATAAATCATCAAAGTGATGCTTATCTAAATTGAATTGATAAATGAATGGTTTCTTTGTAGCAAAGCATCATAAACTCTATTACGAAAGGAATTTTCTTTGAAAGTTTCCTCTGAATACAATATAGCCTTTGTGGTACTATGTAAGATGTGATGAGCATAACAAATATTAGTGAATTGAAAATGATGAGTCACAATCATAAATGCTTCGAAAATTAAAGTGAATTTTCGTTAAAATGTTCACTTACTGTAAGTAAAAAAAAGTTATAATAAATTTATACCTATCAAATGGTATACGGAATTCATACAAGAATTTGTTTCAACCTAGTTGTGCAAAGTATTTTGGGTATGCATTCTAGTTATTTTACGAAATATTTATTATAAAAAAATTTTCATTTTTGGATAGGCTTAGCTAGTACATGACCAGATCAGCCTTATTATTGTACATTATAAATCAGTTATTTAATAATCAATCTTTTTTCATAATAGCAGATTTCTACTTCTTATATTTTCTAAATTAGTGTAAATCATTCATTCAAACTCAATGTACGTTTTCTAGTGTTTGTAAAATTCATGACCTATTTACTAAATGCAGCCATAGGTTATAGGTACAAACACTAGAAAACGTATCAACGAGTTTGACATTTTAGTAATTCTCAGCTCTCAAGATCTAAGGCAGAGAAAGAAAAGTAATAACTATTACAATGTCTAGTGAATTTGATATAATATAGAATTTAATGATTCATTGCCCAAATATCTAGGATTCATTACAAGACATATGAGAAATTAATTTTATTTCACATAACCCTCAATATTTTCATTATCAACAATTTTTTAAAAAAAATCATAGAAGTCAAGATTTGTATGTATTTATATTAATTGTTACTGTATGTGTTTATTTCATATAAAAACATTTAATATTTGTGCTATAGATAAAGTAATCTAACTCTATTTATATTTTTAAGTCGTAGAACGTAGTTGTGTATTTCTTATGATTTTCATTTATTATGCAGTTTATTAATCAGTCCTAGCCCCTGCTGGTAACCCTTATTATTATTTTCTCTACGTGAAGTGCGGTTAATGTATAATTAAAATTTCAAACATTTAATGATTTAATAAGTTCAACTTTTTTCATTGATACAACATTTATATCTACTTTCGACAATTCATGATACATATATTTACCTGATACATGATACATATATTCATAGCTCCGATCCTGCTGAATCCTTAATTAAAAGAATGATTGTATTGACTAAACTTAAGACGCCAATTAACTCTTCATTTTCTACGATGTAGTGCATTGCGGAATGAAGTAAAGGGACCAAGAAGGACCCGGAGTATAGGAGAATGAAGAAAATATAATTGTATGGAGTGTGGTGGATGATGGGGGAGGTGGAGGGCCGTGGGAATAAAAGTTATTGTGAAATACATGTGGAAGTATCATCCGAATGTTACGACTCAAACTGATGGACTAAACTTTGATATTATCATTTTAACAAATGGTGCCAAATTGTTACATCACAAATTAAAAAGATGCATAAATGATATAACAAATTAGGATGTTGCATAAAAATAAGCATTTTTTCTTCTGTCATAAAAATGAAAAATTTGAAAGTTACTGACTTTTAAAGTTTCCAAATTTTCGGTATAAATAGATATACTGTAATGCTACCGGACACCATGAAAATATACAATCGTGACGTCACGCAAATTTTAAATGTCGGTAATTACTTAAATTTTCGTTAAATTGAAATAATAAAAAATCATGCAACAACCGAATTGATATAATAAAGTTACATCACAAAGTTACGTGACTTTTTTGAACAGGGTTGGTAAATATTTATATATATCAAAGAGAAAAAAGAAGGCATTGGAAGGATTTGGGAAGGAAGACATGATATATACTGTAAGCACAGAAGGAGTAGGGTGAGTAGATAATGTGGGTGGAATGAGGAAGAGGAAAACTAAGTTGTGGGCGTCATTGGAGGGGAGTAAAATGGTGAAGATCAAGAGAACCTATGGTATCGCATGCACTCCATCATTGTTATTAAGAAGTATGGAGTGAGGTAGGTATAAAGAGGGGCAGGCGGGTGCCCTTTTGCACATACGCACACACAGGCGTGAGCAGTAATTACTACATTTACACAGGTGTGCGTATTAGTAACTTCGTGCATCAGTAGTAACTTAACGCATGCCAGCATACGCAATAGTGACAGGCATGTGCAGTAGTAACTTTGTACATACAGACATGAACAGAGATGTGCTAAGTTACCATTTATCAAAAGTAAATTACGTAAAAAATATAACTACATTTTTTGTTGAAAATTACTTAGAGAAAATACCTGAATTATTCAAATCCTAAGTAGCAAAAATTTGTTTCGCCCAAAGTAATTGAACTTATACACGCATAATCCAATCATAGTTAATTATTAATTTAAGGTCGCGATTTTGTTTATGTTTATGCTTAATATTCTCAGAGAGTGGGGGCACATACATATATAGATATACTTCTTAATCGTCACTATGACAAAAATTTAAGAGAGAGAGAGAGAGAGAGAGAGAGAGAGAGACAGAGAGAGAGAGAGAGAGAGAGACAGAGAGACAGAGAGAGAGAGAGAGAGAGAGAGAGAGAGAGATTCTTTTTATTTATCAATTAAGACAAGAATTACAGCTGTATGTAATTGTTTCGTCAACTTAATAATATACAAATAAATAGATTACAGTAATAGATACACATACACATTTATATTGCACATATATCTATTGCGTCGGAAAATAAAACGCCTTACATTCTTCTTTCGTTCATACACTCATTCACGCTAATAATTACACTGACACTTCACACTTAACAGTTAAAATAAATTAAAGACTACACAAGAATAAATAAATAAATAAATAATACGCATTAGAATAAATTAAGACAACATAAAAATTTAACGAAAAACAATGACAAGATTTGAATTTTGGGCTTATGGAGTCTTGTTGCCGTGTAATTCTTTAAGGTGCCTACCAAACGCCGTTTTAAATTTACATAGTGATGACAGACACCTTACACTGCAGGTTAACAAGTACCAGAGGCGTGCACCTTGGGCCCTAAAAGAATATATGCCCTTATCCGTGCGCGACCCTGGAACTGAGAGCTCTTTCATACCCCCCCTACTTGAAGTCCTTGCCTGATTTTTTTCAAAGAGAGCAGTAAGATACGTTGGTTGCCGCATAACAACCGCTTTATAAAGCAGCAACCCCATAAAATTCTCTCTCCTTGCCTTGATATCTAACCAGCCCAGGCTCTTCCTGTAAGGAGTGATATGCTTATCCCACCTAACACCACATATGTATATCACATGTGAATTTTGTAAACGTTGCAGTCGTGTCTGAAGCTCGCCTGACACATCAAGATAAACTACTGAGCAGTAATCTAGGTGAGGTAATACCAATGCATATACCAACTGCATACGAAGTGCCTCAGTAGTGTATGAAAGAAAGAATTTCAGGCTATAAGGAGTCCTGTTTACCTTCTTGCTAACCGCATCTATTTGCGGCTTCCACGTAAATCTTCCGTCCATTAACACACCGAGGTTAGTGACTGTGTCAACAAAGGGTACGAATACGCCATCCTGCACCTCAATGCCCTGCAAGTCAAGGCTCTGGATCTGCTTGATGTTGTGATCAGAACCAAAAATGATCGCCCGTGTCTTGCTGACATTGAGTCGCAGATTAGCGGCCGAGGCCCATTTGGACACCGTCCGCGCTACTGTCGACATGCGCTTGATACCTTCACGAAGATTCCGCAAGGTTACCTGGGTGTAGGTTTGCAGGTCGGCAGCGTATAGTATATGCTCGACGTTGCGTACGTTAAGTGCGTCTTTTAGGTCGTTAATGAATTAGCTGTAGAGCAAGGGACCCAGGACCGAGCCCTGCGGTACGCCAAGATTGGTGGTTAGCCAATCTGATTATCCGTTTATATTAGTAATGACTTTTTGCCTGCGACCTGTAATGTATGACTTAAGCCACAGGAGAACGCTCCTGGAGAAACTCATGCGCAACAACTTACGCAATAGCTTTGAATGTGAAATAGTGTCGAATGCTTTGCTGAAATCGAATAATAATAAAATTGTCAACAGTTTCTTTTGACTATTAATTCCTGTTCTGATGTCTTCGGTGAGTTTCAGTAGTGCTGTCTGAGTGCTATGATGTTGTCGAAAACCTGTTTGTATCGGGTCAAGAATATTTTTTGTCCTCAAAAAGTCAGAAATTTGGTCAGGGACAATTTTTTCTAGGACCTTGGAAAGAAAGCTTAACAGCGCAATGGGTCGGAAATCAGAAATCGAAGATGGAACTGGTTTCTTCTTCAAAGGCATAAGAGCTCCCTCCCAAGTCCCCGGGAAAATACCCTTTGAGAGGGAGGAATTAAAGGTTTTCGCAACATGGTGACCCACTAACGGAAGAGCCTTGGCCACCACACTTTGTGGAATGCCGTCCTCACCTCTAGCTTGTAATGAGAAATGCTGTCAAGATCTTCGTCACTTTGACTATGGGAGACCGACACCCCAGCAAAGTGGGCATTAAGCTCATTCGGTGAAAAACCATGAAGCTCCTCTCATGTCTTTGGCAGGAGTCCCAAGCTTTTGAGTTCCTTCCATATGTCTTTATTTGCATCAAGAGCTTCAAAAATACGGTTTTGTATAAAAATCTCCGGCGCGATTTGTGTGCGTTGTACAGCATTAGACGCGAGAGATTGACACTCCTGCTATAGTTTGGTGTACTGTATCTCGTTTCTTGTACATATACGCGAGGTCAGCGTCAACCCATGAGGGATTTGCTTTCATTTTCAGTGAAAATTCCTTTAGAGGTGCTACTTTGTCAATCGCAGCCATGAGGTTGACGCTGAGGCATTCAAGTTGGTAGTCGATGTCTGTATCTGAGCCATCAAGCGGCGACCAATCACAGTCAGCAAGGTGAGAGAGGAGGTCGTCTTGCTGTATGGATTTAAAATCCCGATAGCTAAACGAGTTAGCTACAGGGGATACAACAGTTTCAATCCCAATCTGAACCGCTATTATGTTGTGGTGACTGGGAAAAGGCGCCGCATGATTATTACTACTAAGCACTATGCCATTGTCATCAGTCATTATTACGTCAATCCATGTGAGAATATTTGAGGTAATGAGTCGCACCATGGACTACTATTCGATAATTAAAGTCATCAACGAGTCGCCTAACAAATTTTGCATCGTGTGACGTTTTGAGCAAATTCGCATTCAGACAGCCCAGGTGATTTTGTGGCTATAATCTTTAGAGTGCGTGGAGAGTTGATCGACAACATTAGAGCTCTGGAGAATCGGGACCGGAGGTGGTCTATAAATAAGTGCATCAAAGACGGGTGGAAGCGTTATACACTACACATGATATATTCTGGAATAAGCGGCTTTCCCTCCTGTGCAGTCGATGAACTGCACAGAAGGTTAGCTTTGAAGGTGTTATGAAAATATATTACTAACCCGCCTCCGAATTTATTACGATCGAGTCTAATGCAAGAATAGCCATTGATCTGAATACGATCACTCTCAACGTCAGGGCAGAGGTGCGACTTAGCAACTCCGAAGAGATTGTAGGCGGTACCAGTGGAAAGATGTTGTCTGAGGATCTCAATGTGTCCTAAAAGAGAGGTCACATTGACAAAACCTGCTCTCAATCCTCTACCATGCACCCCCCCCCCCTCCCCAATAGTGCTTTGGCTAGTCATTCAGTAGCGGCAGCCTTGGTTTATTTAGAACTAGCAGTGACAACTGCTGAACTCGTATTTGCTGTATGACACAATTTTCAACCGCCGATTCGCTTGAGGTTATCCCGTAGGAAGACAATATCGCTTGAAGATCAGCTGCTGAGGAAAATTCATGAGAGAGAGAGAGAGAGAGAGAGAGAGAGAGAGAGATTGATTGATATTTGTATTTATTTGAACCTTGGGGTATAACCCTATCTGATCTATCTTATAGTAATTATTTAATTTTCCTGACGTATTTTAGCAGACGAAAACCAATTATCTAACTTATAACAAATAATAACAAAAAATTTCAATACTATATTCAAGTTTATACAACAATATCACAACGATAAAACTTAGTTAACATGATAAATTATTGCATACCTTAGCGGAAGCATTATCGTAATTTGTCGTAATTTTATTTTCTTATTTATTATAAACGAAACTGTTGTTTTTTTATCTGCTATATTTTAGCGCGAAATTTGAATTTTTAATACTTTCAGATTGCGTTAATAGGTGACTTATCAAAAATGTTAAGCAACGTTGACTGCGCTCGTTTAGTGGAAGGGTGAGCATTTAATGTATAATTAAAAAACAGATCTTAGAAATTGGACTTTTTAAAAAAATTTTCAATTAATCGATATTCACATTATGAACCTGTTTTTTTGCAAATTTATGTTATTAGGCTAAAATTGTTTAATTAGTTTTAAGTGCTTTTTATATCGTTTTTAAATTTTCCTGAAAAATTTTAAAATATTTCGGGAATATTACGGGAATAAATAAATAATTATTTTTATGTAAGATTTCTTGATTAATTCATATATTTCGTGACATTATTTTGGAAATATTTTTACAAAATTATTTAAATCATATTTTTACAAAATTATTTAAATCATATTTTTACAAAATTATTTAAATCATATTTTTTAAAAGTATTATGATCTTATTTTATCTTTTTATGATACTTGCCGAGAAATAAGAAGCTATTCTCAACTATTTAAATTATTTTATGCTCAATATAATTTTACATTTATAAACAGTTTTCAATCTAATTTTATAAACAGTTTTTACGTATAGTCTGCAATTATTGTTCTATTGTTACTTACATCTATCCATTTATTAAGCACGAAATCGCCAAGATACTTTATTAGATAAGGAAACGGGGCTAACCGGAATGTAATAATCTGACTAATTAGTAGTATTAATGAAAAAAATAAATATCGCTATAACTTTAGGAATACGTTAAGAAATTTTTCATGGGATTGTGATTTTTTTGTGGAGCCGGAACCAAAATTCCTAAAATTTGTGGAGCCCAACAATTTGTAAGGCCCAAAAACTTATAAGGCCCAAAATTTATAAGGCCAAAAATTCATAAGACCCAAAATTCATAAGGCCCAAAAAATTTGTGGAGCCCAACAATTTGTAAGGTCCAACAATTTATAAGGCCCAAAAATTTATAAGGCCCAAAATTCATAAGACCCAAAATTTATAAGAATCAAAAATTTGTGGGGCCCAACAATCTGTAAGGACCAAAAATTTATAAGGCCCAAAAATTTATAAGGCCCAAAATTCATAAGACCCAAAAATTTGTGGGGCCCGACAATTTGTAAGGCCCAAAAATTTATAAGGCCCAAAAGTCATAAGACTCAAAATTCATAGGGCCCAAAATTCATAAGACCCAAAAATTTGTGGAGCCCAACAATTTGTAAGACCCAAAAATTCATGAGGCCCAAAATTCATAACCCGAAAATTTGTGGGGCCCAACAATTTGTAAGGCCCAAAATTTATGAGGCCCAAAATTTATGAGGCCCAAAATTCATAAGGCCCAAAATTCATAAGGCCCAAAATTCATAAGGCCCAAAAATTTTAAGTCCGAAATTATAAGTCCCAATGCAGGGGGCCTAGGTTAATTTTTTTAGTCACACGGCACACGGCACACCTTAGCCGCTTAATATAATAGATAGATAGATATAAAAATAAATATAAATATTTGTATATGTATGGCATATCATGACCTATCATACCATGCATAGCTCTTTGGCCATTTTTAATGCATTAACAATAGCTATAATATTATGGCGTATAAAAATAAAAGTAACAAATAGGAACAATAACGTTTCAGACTTAACTGGTATAATTGTACGAAGTAATTACGCAGTATTAACCAGTATCAGGCTCGATATCACAACTGGTGAGGTACTTGAGTAATAGTGATTTAATGGTTTGGAGGGAGGTAGTTTCGAGAGGCAAGGAAGTGATGTGGTCCGGTAGTCTGTTCCATAAATATGAGGCTGCTATTGAAAATAAATTGGCGTATAAGGAGGTTGTATAGTTACGAATGAGAAGGACGAAGTGTGAAGCCGAGCTTACCTGCGTACATCAGTTTCAGCCGTAAGTATGAAGTTAGATTTTAGGTATTCTGGACTACCAGTTTTTAGTGTTGTGAACGTTAGCGCGCCCATGAAATACTCTCTTCGGGCCTTCACTGTGAGCCACCCTAGTCTTTTACGATAGGGGATAACATGGGCCATCCAGGGAATAGTACCAAAAACGAAGCGTTTGCATGCATTCTGCGCTCGCTGAAATTTCAGGTTCTGTTCACCAGTTAGGTCATGGTACACAAGGCAGGCATTGCAGAAATGGGGGAGAATAAATTATTGGACTAGTGATTTACGGATACCAAATGAAAGGGCGCGATTGTGTGGTCGGAGTCGTAGAGAGAGCGAGAGAGAGAGGGAGAGAGAAAGAGAGAGTGAGAAGGAGAGAGAGAGAGAGAGAGAAGGAAAGAGGGAGAGATGGTGAGAGAGAGAGAGAGTGAGTCAGAGAGAGAGAGAGAGAGAGAGAGAAAGAGAGAGAGAGAGAGAAGGGAGAAATAGAGAGAAAGACATGTCACAAGGCGAATACTACAATTCGAATCTCGCGCGCACTTCGAGTAGATAGAGAATAATAATGTACATCGACCATGCTACCAAGCACACTACTATTCATGCACTCTATCATCAATGCACTTCTATCTAGGGATCCTACTACCCATGCACTTCTCTATCCACTTATTCTACTATCCATGCAGCTATATACCCAACATTTCCACTACCCATACATCCCTCTATCCACTTGTCCCACTATCCACTCACTTCATTATCAATTTATCCCGATATCCATGAGCCTATCTATTCACTTATGATAAATATTTTTTTAAAAATATAATGAATTTTGCGATCAATATACATCTATGTACACTGTTAAATGCATTTAATATAGTAATTATTTAAAGTTTTATTTTATCTTTAATATTACTTTACACGTGAAAAACATAATTACGATGGACAGTGGAAAACAAAGTGGGATTCGTTTTTAGTAGATCAACTATTAAAATGTAAATTTATATAAAACGGTTAGCTCAAAAAAAAAATCAAGTAAGGAAATATGTTAGAATTTGATAATTTGATAATTATATTAAAACCACAGAATAACATGCATAATAAATATCTGCATATATTAATAATTTTTATAAATGATTTTTGATACAAAATTGATATTAATATCTATTGACTTCAATTTATATCAATATTGATATCGTTAAGTATTGAAATTGTGGCGCGCATCGCGCGCCTGTGATTCCTAGTATTACACCAACGATCACTACATAGCACCACCTAAGAATCCTCAATTCACTATATCACAGAAAACTCATTTCACCATCATCACTGTCCGATTATTGTCTCGTCTTCCATCGCAAACCCACCGCCGTGCAGCAAATACACGCATGCATCCGGAAAACCTCGGAACGTGGAAGCGATTACGCGGAACCTTCTCCTCCTTCTCCTCCTCCCATCGCCGCTCGCTCTACAACAGTCACGAGACTCTCGCCTTGCAACCGTCGGCGGCGGCACTTTCAAATAACGAGATAAGCGGCGGCGCTCACCTCACTTTCACCTCGCTCGCACGGCAAGCGTCTTCGCACAAAACAACAGGAATCGGTGCGGGTTCGCCTGTTGCGGTTCGGGCGCAGCTGGATAGATGATGCGCGCCTTTTTTTTCGTGGGGTTTCCTTCTTCTTCGTTTCTTTTTTTGACGTTGGGTGGTATTTGGGATGGTTGCTCATGGAGATGTATTCCTGGGGAGTTGTATTATGGGAGTATTCTCTTGGCACTGGGCCTTTCTTCCTTTCACTTTTTAGGAGGAGATCGTCCTCTAACTGTTCTGGCTTGGTTGCGCGCTAGCGTGAGGGGATATATTGATTTTGGGCGGTGCGGCGCGGGGTCGTTGGATCAGGGATAAGTGGATCAGGATGTTCGATGCCTTTTAAGCATTATGTAATTGTTGGGATTGAAATTGTTTTTGGGCACACGTGTTAGGCTGAAATAGCATCTTAAGGCAATTGCTGATCGGAACTATAGTCTTTAAAAACCACATTTTATGATAACTATTAAAAAAAATTAAATCATTTTGGCTTAAATATACCATAATTTTAGTCAATAATTTTGTTCTTTAAATTCCCATATTAATATCCTAAATATGTGTGTTTCGAACAAAATAAAATCTTAAAAATTCCAATTAGATCAACTTAACTCTCAGAATTATTCAGGGCATTAAAATATTATACAGGTTTCTATTATGACTATTTAATGGAACATAACGATTTCTAATTAATAAAGTTTTCTGTTATATTTAAAAAATATATATTCAATTATAAAAAAAGTAATATATGATGAAGAATTTGTTTTTACCTAAAAAATTAATTTGTTATTTTAAGGTGGTTAGGTACCCTTAAAACTACTAATGATAGTATATCAGTGTATTTAAGATGGTATCAGTTATCAACAAAATTTATCATATTTTCAAAACATATAAATACAAGTTACTAGAATATACTCCAGTATATTGTATTTAACATACTAGATATATAAGTATTGTAAGACAAAATATTCAAATCGACGCATACTATCGTGACAAAAGTCATTGACGCCAAAAGATATCACGCGTACTTTAACAATATATTAATATATTAATATTATTTGTTTACTTGAATGCGTTATACTTAAAGATGATCTCGAATATTATCTACTTGAACTTCCTCATTCTGATGGAAATTAAGAATTGCATGATAGAAGAGATTATAAAAGCGAGTAAATAAATGTCTAGGTGTAGTCGTATCTCATCGTGCTGTGATTATAATAGATGAAAACACGATTTGAAACTATATACTTTGTCGGTAGCTACTGTCTATCTACAATGTGACTTTTAAACAATAAGGAATTAAATTATAATTTGTAGCTTCAATTGAAAGGAGAAATAATTAAGAAAATCGCTGCCAATTCATTGGTACTTAGCTTCCTCAAACTTTAAACAATGTTCCAATATGAAATTATTCATTATATTTAATACTGGGGTGAAAAATAAAAATGGCAAATCTATTGCTTTTAATATGTCGATATATATATATATATATATATATATATATATATATATATATATATATATATATATATATATTATATATTATAAAATTTTCTTTTTTAATACTCTTGTTTTTATCACAAAAATATGCCTTTACTCCAATAAGTTGTAAAATAAAAATTTGTATTGAATAGTTTCAGAATAAAAAAAGACTGTAAAGCATTTTTTAGTTAAACAATATATTTTTGATGTTCTAATACAATTTGTTAGGAATAACATTTAATAGAGTTGAAATTTGGGTTCACAGTTAAAATAAGTTCGAATAAACTATTTTGAATAACTTACTCGAATAATTATAACTTATGAACATTTTTAAGATTTTCTTAGTTACATATTATTATCTTATCTTAAATTTATTTGTGAAAATGGTATGTATTATATATATTAAAAAATATTTTAAACAACAATACTGTTTTATAATTTATGCTATATTTTTGCATACGTTTAAATTACTAAATTACTAAATATATATATTTATTTATATATATATATACACACACACACACACACACACACACACGCACGCACGCACGCATGCACGCACGCACGCACGCACACATACAAACACACACACACATTCAGACGGACATTTTCTAAAAATAGTGTATTTTGAGTCCATATATCTCCAAACATGTTTTTAGCAAAACACTTTTTATTTCTATAACTAAGCTTCGTCTTTGAGGAAGTAAAAATATTTTAGTTGTCTACCACCGAAGCGATGAACATGAGTCAGTTTAACTTATCACATTTATCATATTAATTACATTACATCTATTTACATATGAGACAAAAATATATGCAATCAAAAATTTACATCATCATTAATTTAAAACGAAAATTCGAAATTTATATATTAGATCTATATTTCTTCTGTATAAATAGCTCTCATCTCTCTTTCCTTATATACACTTTCTTTTTTACTTCCCGTTTTTGCGGCAATCCTATTACTTTTTTCGCCGCTCAATGCCGCTGCGGTCAATATCATCATCCTAACTGTTTACTCTCGATTAGTTCCCTCAAACTTTCGGGATCTTTTTCTCGACCGCACGTGGATACACAGATCGTAAAAAGATAAAATTGTATACAGTGTCGCAATCGAGACTTATACATCCGAATGAGATTCCTCGATCGAGCATCTGATGAATCATTCGGAATGAACGAATCCGATGACGTTGATAGTACTTTCATAATAAAGCAAGATGTAATTATGATTGCTTTTGTTATGAAGTGATAAGTAGATCTATAAAAGAACATAAGTATATGGGTTATCGTAAAGGAACTTTCAGTATCAGTTCAGAAAATTTATGAATGATTGTTATATATTTGTTAAACTTTTTATTTTTTTTCGAAAAAAATTATTATTTTTCTTCTTAGAATATTTGTTGAGATAATTTTAGTAATTAAAAATGATAGTAAAAAGTATGTTAATAGTTTATGTATTTTGTGTTGATATTCAATTCAACAAAAAATATAATTTTATATGACTGAATAAAGTAATATTCCTATAGATTACTGCAGACTTTTTCTTCAGCACACACTTTTTTTTTATTTTTGTTATTTTACCAATCCTACAACTTTAAACTACCCTATCCAAATATTTACATGTTCGCAACGTATGCACAAAACCCTCTGTTATAAAAACTAATAAATCCTCTCCTCTCTCAGCGCTTCGAAGAAAGTCTTTCCCAAATATTTTTTATACGTCCTCCAGGGCTGCGATTTTCTCCTTTCTATTTATTTTCTCGCGTAAATAATAAAAATACCGCTTGACGTTGCGATGCGCCATCGACAAAAACGAGAAGAGCGAAGGAGAAAGTGCAAACACATCTCGGCCGAGCCGGCGGCTCTAGGCCAGTCGAAAAATCACGGCGCTAATTTTTCGAAACGCTCCGGGTAGCAGAGTGCCTCGGATGCCCTGCCCTCTACAAATCAACGGGAGCACGTGCATTAGACGGTACAGTCGCAATGACGAGTAAGTGAGTGTTTGTGTAGGTACACACGTCAGACGGTGGTGACAATACGACGCGATAGATGTGGGAAAATTCTTAAGTTATTGCGAGAAAGTTTTTTTTACAGTACGTTATTTTAGGCTCTTAGATCGGATTATGATGTTCGCAGTATAAATGATCTTTTTGTACCTATGATAATTTTGAGAATGTTATAGTTTAGTAAACAAAAATTTTGTTTAAATTTTATATTTAACTAAATAGTCGTATAATGGAAAAAATTCACATATTCATTAGCCATACACTAGTCAGTATTTAACTTATAAATTAAAGTTATATTGCTAAGAGATCTTTATTTATTGTTGAAAAATGAGTCGGGTTTTGAATGCTTCATTTGCGATTTTTATTGTATACATCTAACAGTTTGTTCTCTATCTTCAACATCAATATAAAGGGATCGTACAATTTATAGTCTTTTTAATTCAATTTATTTCATATTTCAAAATAAAAAGTAATTATTCTGTAAATAAATAATTAAAATTAGTTGATATTTTTTTTTTTTTTTTTTTTTTTTTAACGTCGCCATGTTTGTGCTTCCATGTGGTGCTAATCGGCGACGGGGGTCTGCGGTGTGTTTGTAAACAAAGCACATGTAATTTTTACAGAGGTGCTTGTATCAATCGGCAGAGACTAGGATTCGAACCCGGGTCACCGGCGTGGGAATCCGACACTCTACCGACTGAGCCGCCGCAGGCCCCCATCAAATATCTATGTATATATGCATAATATTTTTTGTACATGAATTTGACGCGTGACATCTATATACACTTACCAAACCTATAATATTCACCATTAAGTGATAATCGCCCATATATATTGGCTTTTTCAGCATATTTTTGATATTTTAAACGGAAAAAGTTATAGAATTTATTTAGAATTGTGTGTTTCAGAATAAGAGAATTGAATAAAATTAGTCACTATTACAATTATATAGGTACTTGATACTATTATTATAGAAATTTAGGGGGGGGGGGGGGGAGGGTAGTGGTCCTGGTGTAAATTCCTAAAATTTAAGGTATCTTTGGAGATTTTGTTCAAGAGGTATAATATAATTTAATTTTGCAATTCAATTGTACAGAAAAATATTTATATGCAAAACTATCCAAGCTACTTTCCTAGAATAAGGGAGCATATCCACAGCATCCATAGTAAAGTAGCAATATAGCGGGAATCCTAGCTCCTCGTAATTTAGCCTGAAACAAAAAAAAAAGATCGTTAAAGATAAAGACTATTAATGGTCGGTAAACCATACAAATTAAAAAAAAAGAAACTTTAAAAAATAAGAAACTTATAAAATAAGCAATATGGGGGCTCAAACAAAAATTTAATTTTTTAACACAAAAATTACACTTAAATTTGGATGCTATCAAAACACAAGAATATCTTAAATTTTACCGTTGTGAAACCTCAAAATCTTGATCCTGCACGTCACAATAAATCATTATTTTCAATACCATATTTGTTAAAGGAACTTTGTTCCTGATTCTAGGTGACATGATAAACAAATTTTTTTTCGATGGTTATTTGACTCCTTTTGACATGTATTACAAAAAAAAGAGTAAAGCACTTTTTTGTTAAATTTATTTCTATTATTTGTGTTCGGAGATCTAATCGATTTTTTGAGAAAATTTTTATAATATTTAAAATAAAATTAATTTGATATACGAAAATCTATAAATAACTAATATTCGCTTTTAATTCGACTTGATTATTTAGATTGATTAGCTTACTTGGTTATTATATTAAAAATTATATTATAAATAAACTTTAAAGTATCACTTAATAAAAGAACAATCGATTTTTTGTTAAAAGTACCTTAAAGAATATATTCTCAAAGTTTCAATAATTTTTTTAATTTTTGTATGCTCGAGGATCAATTTGTGTCCAAATTCAGGACTTTGATAATGTCATTCATCGATAGGTGTATATGACTCTCAAAAAAACTTTGTATTGAATGTAAACTCCCAATGTAAACTTTTAATTCACATTTTTTTATACATATATCAGTAGTATCGTATAAACTAAATTGTTTCCAGCATTAAACAGATGAGAAAGTGAATATTATTAATGGAAAAAAAATGAGTAGAAGAATTTATCAAAATCATGAAAAAAGACCAGGGATCCACCTTAATGAATAACGTATAAATAAAAATAAAAAAGTATTATGATCAAATTTAAGTATAATCTCATCTCAAAATGAGTCTTAAAATTTTTATTGAATATTTAAAGAAATATGCGTACGTTACCAAGCGTTTAAAAACTCATTACGGAAGTGGCATGCTAGAAAAAATTCATAATATATGTTTTAAGATACTTTTATATATGCTGTTCCACGAGCTGTTCTATTTGTAGACGAAACATTTTGATAATTTTGTATTTGAAGGTCATATAAAAAGCTACGTTTTATTATCAATTAAATTATATTTAAATTTCCGTATCACATTAGACCTTATTTCTAGAAAGACCGTCAGATTCAAATAGTACCAATCATTATATTTAAAATGATTAATTGTTCTGCAAAATATGTACAGGTCATAAATTTTCTTATAAAACTATAGTTTATTTTAAAGGGAGTGAACTTTGTAAAAAATGTTTTAAAAACTCATGATTACGGGGATCTAACCACCTGAAATTTAAAATAAATTAGTTATGTACAATATTTTTAGGCGAGATTAATTTATTCATAGTATATTACCTATTTTTACGGTATATTTGAATATTTTATCAAAATATAACGGAAACTTTTTTATTGTTTATTTTTGGACGTTATTCTGTAGCTACCTCAAGGTTTTGCGAGTCAAACGGATTGGATCGGAGTATTTGAGGTTTTATTCTGTTCCAAATACATATAATTAGGTAATCAATGTGGGAATATGAAAATCAAAATTATTGAATAAAGTTATATAGCCTATTTAAGCCTGAATTGTTAATGTTTTTAAAAAATTTATCCTAAGACATGGTCGAAATAGGCTATAACATTGGTCAATAATTTTGTTTTTCAAATTGACACATTCATTGCCTAATTTTTAGGTGGTTAGGTCCCCTTAATCGATAAACTAATTTAATTCATCAAGTCACGTAGAATCGTGCACGCCGCAAAGTTGTTCATTGAATGAGGTATTATGGCGAAAGATTGTGATGCGTTAGGAATAAAATCTTGATCTTTTATACAGCTTAACACAAGAAATCAAGTTTTTATCATCAAGTATTTACAATTAATAAAAGTATCTAAACGATTGCTTTTAGATAAAAATGTGTATGTTTTAATAAAATCTGTTTTTGTTTTGGGCTTAAAACTAGCATACCCCCCAAGAAACTATTATACGATCGCTCGCGAGGCGCAAATTTCGCGTCCACCCAAGCGTGTACTTTACTTTCCGAGCGCTGCGGCCGAATTCGTTGCGTAACCGCGAGCTAACTCGTACACACATGCCTACTCCGCACTCTCTCTCTCTCTTTCTCTTTCTCTCTTTCTCCTTCTCGCTCTCTCTCTCGGTCATTAGCGCAAATGCGTCGGCGGCGTGCCGTATTTTAACACCTGAGCAGGCGGGAAGGTAGCGAGATGCGTACGAGCATTGAAAAACAAGAGGTACAAGGCAATTATCGCATGTTACGTTATCACTGTGGTTGGGCAAATCGGTAATGACGAGCGCGCGTCTGCCGAAATTTTGGGATCTTTCTTGGTAAGTAGGTACGGAAATCGAGAGCGAAGAGTTGTGTTGCTTAGAAGTGGGTTACGACTTTTGGTATTATGGCGCAATGTTTTGGTATCGATGATGGTCGATTGTTCGTGCAGCGGAAATTTTGGAGAACGTTGAATTAGTGAGTTGTACGAAAGTTAGCTAAATTGAGTAAGAATAAATTTGGATTGCAGACTGTTGATACGAAATACGTACCATGTGACGAAGACGACAAAATATAGTTTAATATAACTCAGGATTATGATCGTTTATTATATTTATTTTATAGCTATATATAATCATATATAATTATGTACGATTAAATATTATGACTATATCATTTTATACAGTATTGCATAGACTAAAGTTTTATATAATTATATACAACCACTTATATATACGTAAATACAACTATATATATACGACTTATTTTTGCCCAGGTAACCAGTATTGAAGATTTATGGATGTCGGCAATTTGGAGTACTTCTACACATTAGAATTTTAGAATAAGGATAAATAAATAATATATTTAAATATATTAAATTTCATGTGCAATCACATAAGCTATTTCATAGAATTACTTTTCTTACAGATGAGAGAGTTAATATTATATGGGCGATTATCACGAAACTGTTAGTTTTGGTCAGCTCTGTGGCACCATACTCTGTTATATACGGATCAATGTGCCGTATTAAATAGTATTTAATAGTGCATATTATAGGTTTGGTAAGGTAATTATACGTCGAATTCATATACAAAAACAAAAAAATTATGGACAAATATACATGGACATTTGATGTCACGGAGCTGACATTTTGTGCATGAAACACTTTTATCTCATTTTTGTAAGAGATTAAATTAAATATTCAATAATTCTGATTGGATGCAAAATATTCGCATTAACATAAATTTTGAAAAGCATAATTTTTAAATTACTTAAATCTTAAATATAGTTAGATATATCTCAAATTCACTGTAATTTAAACAAAAACTTATGTCACGGAGCTGGCATTTTGGGCATATTCGACCTATTTATTGTATGAAGTGTGCTGATTTTTATAACTAATGTCATTGAATATTATATAAAAGTATTATACTTGTCGTATACAATTGCAGAATTTCTATTATTTTGCTTCTCAATAGCATTTATACGTGTGGTCGTAAAATCTAACAGTTTCATGATAATCGCCTATATATATCTTAATGCGGTTGTAGTTGAGATGCGTTTCGATTTAGTACATTATTCTAATAGGAAGAATTAAGAAAATATTAATTTTAACTTAATAACAGAGGTTACACATCTGTATACGCATGCTTTGTCATACCTGGCTTATTCTACTGAATTTTGTTTCCATATGCGTCTTACGCATTTCAATAAAATTTTAGTCTAATATTTTAAGTTATTTTAAAATGACATAGCAACTTAAGTATTATTATACATTACAGGTAGAGTTCAAATACTTCAGTTAAGTTATAGAAAAATAAACTATTATTTAATCGGACTAGGCAGTAAGTATTTGGATATTGTTTCTTTCATTTTTGGATACTACAATCCTGTTTGGGTATCATGCAACTCTTTTACGTTAAGAAGAAACCTCAACAGCAGTAGATTGATGCCGATGAAACTTTAAAAACGCAATATTACATTGCTAAATTTTTTAGGCAGGTATATTATAGGTATGTATAATATATACCTTTATATATAGTTATCGTACTCAAAGACCTTTCAAAACTTTAAATATGTTTATATATTTAGAATTCATATTTTTGATTCTTTTCGTATATATATGTTTCCATAACTCATTTATGATCATACATGAATTGATATTAATATATTATGATTATATATATATTCATATATGTTCATATATAATTATCTTATATGAACATATATGATATTACATGAAGTCATTTTTACCCAAGGCTTCCGTATATAGGATTCGTGATAAATAATTAAAATCGAGACTGAATTTCATCAGATGAAACAAATGTTCGTTCTATTAATCTTAAGGTGGCTCTATAATAAAATTTGACGAAACAATCGATTTCTTTCTTATGTCATTTTCTGATATTTTGTACATTTATATAACAGAAAATGATTTTGTATTGGTAATATTGGCCATAAAAATCATTTTAATGATTTTAATAGTTATTTATACGTATTTTTCCTCTGACCAATATTGCGCACAATCCAGTGTGTTCCTAAATTAACCGAATCTTAACCCGTTTCCAAATCTACCCTATACTATACAGGAAAACTTCAGAAAACAAAGAAATTATTAAAAAATAATTTTAATGGATATTCTGCGATAGAAAAATTGTTTTAAAATCATCAGAAAATTATTTCTTACTTTTACAAAAATGCGGTTTTCTCCATTTATGGTTTTCCGACGTTCAGCAAGTATTATGCTCATAGCATTACAATGAATCGATCTGAAACTTTAAGGATATCTTATTTAACTTATTCGCATTACAACCATCAACTCCGATTTTTTAAAAAAAATTTATTAAGAAAACGTTGCCGACGAATAGAGTTAAAAATGTGGTATTCTTGGATTATTTTTACAATGAAAATTCAATATAATTTGATTTTTCTTTAGCAATATGTTTTTAAAAATTTGGAGTTCACAGTTATGTGTGGTATATGTGTTAGAAATTAAATAATTTTTTTCATATGATATATTTGTTTATGATTATGATTAAAATTTGCATTCGGATGCGCAAGGACAGTTTTGAAAAAACATCAATTTTCATAGTAAGTTGCTTGTTTTTTCTACATAATTATGCGTATACTATCTAAAAATGTATGAAAATTTACAAAAAACTTTCTTCTTAAATAGCAAATATAACCACCAATTTAAAATTTGTTAATCATATAACTAGCAAATGTTTCAAAATTTATTGTAGGACCACCTTAAATAACATTTCTATTATGACTTGCACGTACATGATTCGATAAGGATAAATTTTTCGTAATTTGCTCATATTGTATATAGTATATTATAGTTTTTATGATCAACAAAATTTTAACGATCGAATCATGTTTGAAGATATTTAAAAGTTGGACAGTTTAGCATACTGTAACATTACATGGAAAGCTGATTATGATCTAGAGATGAATAAACGAGTATTAAATAATGACCTTAATCTTGCGCATAAAATAAACAAAAGTAGTAGACTAATTGATATAATTACTTACAATCTCTATAACTTACTAATATAATTAGCTACTTTAGTACTACATTAATCTCTTAATAGATGCAAAGTTTTTGTAACGATACCGTACATAATAAAACGTGTAAAATTCATAATTTTTATTTACACGTTTAAGATTTTACGTATAAAGTAGTTTAAAATTCAGGTCCAATATTTTACGAGCAATGAACTTATAACACGAAATTTTATGAATAGTTGCGTTTTTTGTAACGCAAAAGAATTCAAAATATTTTGACTAATAAATCAAAGAAAATTTTCAAAATATCCAAATAATAGTAGTTTTTTATATTTGATAATCATGATAATATATTAGTCGTAAATTATTTACTTTCAACGGCAATCAGAAAGTTTTTATTGGTAGCCACTTGTTTTAAAATAATTATTGCATATCCGTAGAACAACATTCTAATAGATCCATAACAATATATTATGTAGATGAAATTATTTATTTCTTCACGGGAATGTGCATAGCAATAACTTAAAATTGATACAATTTTTGATAATTGTAACAAAATATAATCATCATAGTTATCGTTTGTACCATATGTACATAAATCAAACTTTTAATCTAATTTTGTTTCTTTGTTAAACTGTATACCGGGAATGATATGCAGTGGGGGTGAAGTACCTACTCGCTTAAAATTTAAAAGTAAAAAGGGAGAGACTATAATTCAGATTTAAAACATTCACAAAAGTTGATGCTAGTTTTCACTCTAAAAATGTAGAGAGTAAATTACCTATGAATTAACATGAACGCTCATCTTAAAATCACATTAACATTTTAGTAACATTAGAATTAAATGTAACTTATGAACCTCCACTTTAAAGACGTATGCACCAGGATAGAGAATCTTGTATACCTATATAACTATAGCGAAACTTATATGATAGAAAGTCGCATCCGTCATCTTTAGATTGATCTTCTACTTCTTACGTTATTTAATTGGAAAATATTATAAAATTATAATAAAATTTAAACTATTTCTGCAACAATTAGCCCATAACTTTCTATTTCGAAAATTATTATGAAAAATTGTTTTTGACATAACTACAGCAGCCAAACACTCATATATTTAGAAGCACATTCAAATTACATTACAAATCTTTTAAATAATTAAGATTCTATTCAGTTTCACTTATTTTAATCTACACAATAAATCATATAACAAAATTTCAAATAAATGATTCAATTTAATGAACAAAACTATACTTTAAATGAATGCCACGAAAAATCTCCGCTTCTTTTTCCCGCCTTACATAATATAATTATTGAATATTATAAAATTATAATAAAATCTAATATTTTATGTTTCAACAGAGTTCATAGCTTCCCATTTCTAAAATTATAGTGAAAATTTGTTTTTAACATAACTACAGCAATAAAACAGTAATATATTTAGAAGGACATTAAGATTGCATGAAAAATCTTTTAAAATATTAAATGATTACTTTGAATAAAATTTTATGTTAATTTAAAATAAAATTCTAACTTCTTATTAGAAAGCGACATTTTATGAGCATTTATTATTGTGAAGTTTTAAAAAACAGCAGTATTATAAAAACAACTTCTTTATTTGACAAGTATTCAAATTTACTTTTAGTATTTTATACTTTCTATTTAATAATATACATCAATAGTTTATTAATTTCCCAGTACAAATGCGATTTGAAACAAAATCGTAAATGCATGTTTTAAGTTAAAAGTTAATTTTTAAATAGTTTGGGATATATCAATTTCCTTCTAGTTAAGTTGGAGGTTAAATTAATTTCCTGATAAAAAAGATGAACCAAATAACCACAGAAATTAAAACAACATTTCAATTTAATAAATAAAATCCTACAAATGCATCCTACAAGAAACGCCAGCATCCTACTCTCGAAATACTGTCCACCACTATAAGTGAATAGACGTGTATCGAAAATCGCATCGTGTACGCTTTGATAAATTTTTCAACCCTTTAAATCAGTCGTGGGGCGCGAGTGGAAACTGGCGCGGCGGCGGCAATAAATAACGCGACGCGAGGAATCAATTTCCAGCGAAGAAGCTCCGTGAATGGAATTCCTGCGACTGCTGCTGCTGTGATCTAAAGGAAGAGCCAGTCGTTTTGTCCCTCTCGAGAAAAGCGCGCGGGTATACAGATGTATATAGACGAATGCGTTGGACTGGAGCGCTGCTGCGCCGCAGTAGAGAAGAGAGAAGAGGAGGAGAGATTCGATTCGTTTACTGTAATACCTTGACACAGACCGAGAGGCGGAGGTTAAAGAAAATACGCGAGGCCATCGATTATTGGGAGGGGGTTGTAATAAAAGTTGATGGGTGCTTATGGTCCTGTTAATTTAACAATTTATACTGTGGGAAGTATATATATAATTAATAATTAATACTTATACTCATTTGGACGCATGCCTAAACCACGAAGAATAGATGGGTGATACATTTTGGGACGTCTACTTTACGTCAGGAAATGAATAATAGAATGAAATAACATTCTTTTGCAATTTCATTAATGTCGTTATTTTGAACATTTTTTCAGCAGAGTCGATTCTCGCTATTAGTTCTTTGTAGCTAATGTCTTTATTAGTAATTACATTTTAATGATTTGTTTATTATAATAATGGCTTCTTCCTATCATTATTAATTTTTTCACATTAAGCAAGCGGCGTAATAATTACTACTCATCTATATTTCGTGGAAATTCTTAAAACTGTTAGAAAATGTAATAACCAATATTACTTCCCTTATTTTGAACTTAATTTGACGTTGATCCTTCAATACCTCTTCAAGTCTATTACGCAATATAATATTTTTACAATAAACTCAAGCTTCTCGCAAATCCTTGACTACATACACCGTAACAACTCTCAGACCAAAATATCGCAAGAAAAGAGACCATCAAGCTTCGTAGACGTGCCACCATGCACCACCGGTTGCATAAGTTCTGCTCTCCGCCAAAGACTCTCCCTCATCGTCTGCCTAGCAGACAAATTACCGTTTACGTGCCTCGTAGGCGCAGCGCCGCGCCGCGTAGCAGTACTTCTTTCGACAATTTTAACACTCGGCACAGCCATTTCCCACAAGGTTGCGCGTGTGGAGAAATGCTTCTCAATCTGCACCTATATGCACGCTTTCATCTCGCTGCAGGATTCTTTTTGCCGATCCATCGCATCACGATTTTATCTGTAATAAACTGTATCGCCGATGAGGAAAACGCAGCAGCAGCAGCAGCGCAATAACGATAAGTTGGATGCGGTTGTAGAAAGGAGGATGTTGAAGGAGCAGCGGCTGCTGAGAGTTGATTTCTGGCACGTGATTGATGAAATTTAAGACAATGCATTCACGTTGCGATAGATTATTTTATGTAGCTTGGCAGGTTTTTTCGTTTCTTTTTTTTGTTGGGTGCATGGGAAAGCCGTAGAGTAATGATATGTAACGAAAATTGGGTAATTTTCTAGAATTTCTAGACCATTAGGTGATTTTCTGCACTCCATTGTGAAAAGGGTTAGCTGTGATATAACTTTTTGATTTTTCGAACTACGTGGAAGAAGTCAAGTAGAAAATATTTAAAATATTGATTAGAGATAAAAAAATATTAATTAACAAAAAAAGTAAAATTAAAGATAAAAAAGTAAAACAAAATAAAGCAAAAATTAATAGATAATATTTTTTGTATTAATTTCTTTTATTTTTTCTCTCGTATGTTATAAGAATATAAAATAAAGTAAAATACAGAAGATTGATAGGTAATATAAAATTAAATAAAATAGAGACAAAATTAATAAAAAAAATAAAAGGATAAAATAAAATAATTAAAAAATATATAGATAATATAAAATGTATTAATCCAGAAAAAGATAAATACAATTCGCAAGAAAAGACAAATTTAAAATAGAGTAATGTGAATGATTAATGGACAAAATAAAATAAAAGAGAAAAAGAGAAAACAAAGAGAAAAAATAAAAGAAACAATTAAAGTAATATGAAAAATTAACACGTAAATGAAATAAAAGATCGAAATAAAAACTAAAATAAACTAAAAGATCAAAGTAATAAAGGATTACCGAATTACGTAAGAACTATATAATTACACTTGAGATAGTATATTCTAATATTTAGTCTATATTATGAATTAGAACTATAGATAATTTGGATATTATGAAAAAATAGCTCCATTAAAATGTTTGACTGGCATCTGTTTAATTGAAGTAGCTGATTATCAGCTTATTCGGTGATTGATCTGAGATGAACTTAAGTAATATTTCGGTCTGATCTGATTTCAGAACGGATTGCAGTTTTAGAAATTGCCAACAAATGTATATCCTTTCAGTTGCTCTATTGATTACTAACCCTTGAATTTCCAAGTGAATAAATTGACTCCAGATCTAGATTATCCTGAAAATCTAGGTTATACAATTTGGAAATAATTCTAAAGCATTCGAAAAATAATCATTTGCTGATTTCTTCAGTAAATCGATTTAAGATTATTACAAGTCATCGATACTCTTTTTAAATACGTAATCATATTAAGATATTTTCATCAATCAAAAAGAATCTATTCTTACATTTATGATTAATATCGAAACATTTCAATCGAAAGTTTGATAATTGATGTGTAACTAAAAAGTTAAAAGAATAAATAATATTTGGCCAATAAATAACACTGAAATGTGTAAAGGCATGAAGAAAAAAATTCCGTTAAACCGGAACCTGAAAAATTCGTATCATACTAAACGAATCATCGGGTATACGGCTTTCGCTCTTGAAGATATTCCGCGACACATCGCATCTAGCGCAAGCAGTCATAAAACTCACACGCCAAATACCGACGATGTATATAGCTGGAGCATTTCATATCGGATTGAATGGGTTATAAAACTAAATTTAATTATTAAGAAAATATTTTATCAACATTTGTAATACTTTTTAACAAACAAAAAAGTAGTTACTTTATAAACAAACTTTTGTCATTTAATTACTGTAGAATAAATATTTTTTTCTATATTTCGTTCGATCGACAAAGTCTTAATAAGAAAAATACTGTTTGGGACGAGAATAAACTAAGGATTTTGTTGAACTAATTTATACACCATTTATGATAAAGTCTGTTATTTATTAAATACAACATTCGCCTTAGTAGTATAACGCGCTTTGTAACTACCGATCTGTATAAAGGCCAGAGTGCATCTAGTCTCTGCGTCATTCTTTTTCGAGTTAGAATGAGTCGCTATACGCGCCGCCGAAAGTCGCCGCTGACGACCGCCGAAAACATACATAAGAAACTTGAGAATGTCATCGCATTTGAACTATACAGAAAGTTTCAGAGACCTTTTGCATAGGAACTTATTACACAGTTATATTTTCTTATTACTAATGGATTCTATCCGTAACAAATACATTCACATAAAAATAGTGTAAAAAGTGTTTTGGAAAAAAAAAGAAGTATATTAAAAAGTTGAGATACGTTTGTACAAAAACGAAGTAATTACTTGATTTTTGGAAACTTTTTACGGGATAACTTCCTATATTCAATGCCAATATATGCATGGGCAATTTCTCCGGAAAATCGAGATCAAAAAAATTTTTTTTTTATTTCTTTGGTAAAAATGTTCTTCTTGGTAGGTATGTAGAATGTATGTGATTTTTTTCAGATTTATTGAGATCCTTAGGTTCAAAGTTGATCAAGGCGAAATATGAACATGTAGTAATTTCTTACATTTTTTAGCAAATTTCAACCTCCATTTATTCAACAAAATTAAATTTCTTTAAAAAAAAGCAACAAAGGATTTTTTTTATAATATTCTGAATTTTTCATGAAAATTGGTTCCAAAACATTAAACCCTTCAAATCCTGAAAAACGTGAGTTTCGTCACTCGAACCATTGCACAAAATTCATGAAAATAGCTTATTTCAGTACAAAAGTGACTGTGACAGTCGCAAAATGGCATAAGTGCAATATTTATATAAAAAAATCAAAATAACATGAAATATTGTTAAAAGAATTATTAAAATGCACAGTTTAGCAATAAAGTCACATTTAGCTTCAAACAACTTTAAATATATGGGCTTAAAAAATCTGAAAAAATTAACGACAATTTTACATACTATAAAAGGAATATTTTGATCGATTTGAAATAGTTAATAATCACTCTAATAAAATACTATTTGTTTAGGATTGTCAGTTATGATCAGTTATAGTTAGTTATATTAGAGCAAGCGTAGTCTGCTTCAGATTGTTACTATTTCTACTGTAATAAAAAAAACGGCAAACTTGTAATAAAACAGTGCAAACCAAATATTTGCATAACAGAAACGTTGCACTTTTCTACCGCGATGCTGTTGCAAACTATTCCGTAAAAAGTGTTTTCGCAATTTTTATGCAATTCCAAATTCAGTGCCCAATGCAATCTTCTGTGAGCAGAAATCTAGTTTAGTTAGAAACAGGCCTGCACGCATGCTCTGCTGCAATTTCCATTACATGCAAGAGAATTGCGGCAACATTACTGTAGACGTAACAGGGTCCAAGATTTCCGATGTCAACCTTTTACAGTATCTAGGGTTCGACTATATAATTATATATAATGACACATAGTTATATCAATTCGCAAATCAACGTAAAACAATGATATCCTCGACTGCTCCACGTAACGCGGAAAGCTTCAGCAGCAGCGCATCGTACTGATAAAATACAATCCACGCTGCGGACAACCAAAGGAAGAGTATAGGCGGAGGCTCGATCCAAGGTGTACACGGCTTCCCCTCTCTCTCTCTCTCTCTCTCGTGCAGTCCGGAATATCGTCGCGGGGCCACTCGGTCTCGCTCGCCGGCCTTACGGAGCGTGAAATCGGATTCGTCGATGTGTTACACGTTATATATACACACGTGCCGAGAGGAGAGTAATGCTCGGCGATGCGTGTGCGCGCCCATCAATGGACGTTCGTTTTCGTTCGCTCCTCGCGCCAATACGGTGCGTAGGGCTATAGGCTGCGTGGGAGGATACGTTGGTGGCTGATTTACGCACTTGATCTTGAGAATTGACATTGTCGAGGGATTATATGGGCGATCCGCCGTTGCTCCTTTGATTTTGTAACGCGCGCGATTTCGTTGTCTATAGGTGCAGATGTGTGTTTGAGTCGAAGGCGATGAATAGTGTTTATGCGAGATTTTATGAGTTGGGATGAAGATTGTATGTGTACATGGGGGAACTTTGAGAATACATTTGGGTTTATATTGAAAAAATGGAAATCAGAGACACTTACGTTTATTTCATAATAATTTTATGAATAATTTTATTGTGAATAATAGGTTATGTTCAATTTGTAATATTGATTTAAAGATTAAAGAAAAAACTATGGTAATTTTATTTTCTCACTTGCTGCCGTTGAAAAAATTATCTTTTTTACGAAAGATACATATGCATCATATGCTTATGAGACAAAGTTATTGTCATTGAAAAGTATCATTCCCACGCGTTCACGAAAAAGATCACCAATATAATATAATATAAAATGCATACATATAAAATTAAATATGCAAGTATGATAGTAATAGATTATCTAGATATTAAATTTAAAAAGAAAAAATCAAAATGAAAAGTATCTAAAACAAATATCTAGATACGTTTGAACTTAGATCCTTTAATAAATTATAGTATGAGTAAAAGTATCTAAATACATTAAAATTTAGGTATATAGGATTCTGTATAATTATAAATCGAAGCATCTGATATTTTTATTAGAAACTAATAATTTTATTTTTTTCATATCGACGCCCAATTCGAAGAGTAATGCGTTTTATTTGGCTACGAAGATTATTGCAATTTAGCGTTTGCGTATATAAATGTGTATATAAAGTGTATATAAAACGTAATTAAACTTCTATCACCCTTAAACATGTGGTATCATCAGCATGGCACCCCACGTTTACCAAATATTGCCAAATATGACTCGAAGTGATTGATAAACGCGCAATTTTGAATACAAAATATATACAAAATTGTTGACTATTTAAGAATTTTCATTAATCGCATCATTGGTTTTTACTATAAAAGATATTTTAATCATAGAAATTTTTGGTTCCTCAGAGTGAAAGCTTTGTGATGGTAAAAGAAAATTTGGTAAAAACATATTAGAGACATTAGAAATCAAAATATATTATTGTTAGAACATTGTTTGTATGGATGTGTATGTGTGTGTGTCTGTGTGTGTGTGTCTGTGTGTGTGTATGTGTGTGTATCTGTGTGTGGTTATGTGTGTATGTATGTGTGTGTGAATGTGCGTGTGTGTTAGTATGCGGGTGTGTGTGTGATTGTGTGTGTGTGTGTGAGTGTGTGAGTGTGTGCGTGGGCGTGCGTGCGCGGGTGCGTGCGTACGTGCGTGGGTGCGCGCGCGCGCGTGTGTGTGTGTATGCATGGATGTGGAGTGGCATTATTCTGAATATATACGGTGAAAATTAATTTTTCAGGGCTCATCTTTTTTGTTTTTCGTAAGGACGGAGCCTAAAAAGAATTTTTTCTTTCGATATTTTTTTAGCGTTTTAGTTTTTCCTGTTTCTTGATGTCTTATAAATAATATTATCGATTGTGCATTTGAAATAGCGTTACTAAAATTACCTATCTTTTCCGACCCGAAATTTTGAATATTCTGTTTCCCTTGTTTTGTTATACACGAAACCGTCATTTTTTCCAACAGCTATATCTGTGAAATATAAGAAAGAAAAAATTTATAAAAAAATTGAGATGTTTAGGAATATGAAGAAGGATATTTAGTAAATTTTTTTGAGGCTCTATCTTTTCTTTTACAGAGAAAAAAATCTTTTTTCTGCAAAAATCGATTTATTTTCACCTTCGATAACTGAAGTAAAAAGGTGGCTATTGATTTGAAACTTTCCAAAAGGTTAAATTTTTGCTATCCTATGCTCTAGGTTAAGTTATTTGTGCAGAACATAACGACCTTTATATTTTGAGATATTTGAGGTTATGGATTTTTGACATTTTTTTAAATCGCTTATATATCGAGAATGTCCTGGTCAGTTTTGTCCAAACGGAGCCTATTTTTTTCTTTTTTAATTAAGATTCGAAATTAAAATGAAATTTAAAGATTCATCGATTTTTTGATTTTTGAGTTATAATTTTTCGAGTTTTTTGGTATGTTAAAAAGATTATGATCAATTTAGTGTAAATGCATTAAAAAGAGCATAAAACTACCTATCTTTTACAACCGCAAATTTTGGATAGGCTCTTTCCCTTCTTTTGTTATGCACGAAAAAAGTCATATTTAGTTTAAACGGTTATATCTCGGAAATCTATGATGACAAACCTTTCAAAACATTTTAGATGTTTAGGATTTCATTTAATCTACGTACTCACATTTAATTATAATTAATTTAAATATTGAAATAATTTTAATAAATTACGTACAGGTAAAAAATTGCTGTGATAAGGATTATTACTTATCGTTCTGTAATTTTAGTAAAAAATTATCTTTTGTCAAACTATCAATGATAAAAAAGCACACCTTTTTTGAGCTATTAATTAGAAAGAGATCAGCAATTTAAAATTAATTTATTAGAACAAAGAATTTCATGTTATAACAATTAATCTAGTTTGAGGAAGCTAAGTGCCAATGAATTGGCAGCGGTTTTTATTTTGAATTTACATCAGTTTTCGGTATATTCGTAAAATGTTATTTTGTTACAAAAATATGAAAAATAAATCAATTTTTATTTCAAATAACTGTTAATACTGTAATGAGATTAAAACAATGTATATGAAAAAAATAATTCAACTTAAAAAATAAACAAAATGAAGATACAATATACATATTTTTCTTGGAAATAATTTTGGATAGTTATATTTTGTAATTTCAAAATAGAATGGATAAATTTTAAAAACAATAAATTAGTTTATTTTTCGTATTTTGATATATTAGTTACCGAATTTTTGAACGTTCAATATATAACAATCAGCCAGACGAATATGCTTCAAATAATTTTATAGAATAAATTGAAACCTGTAGAAAACAGATAAATGGTAAAACAAATATTTTAAATTGATTACGGAATTCAGTCCCTGGTAGAAAATTGAGCATATTAAATGGTCGGTTCACGATCTATTGGGCAGATCCGTTTCCTAATAGTTCGCCAGAAATAAACCAGCATCTGACCAGAAATTTATAGAAAATCTAAATAGCTTACATAACCCTAAAAAATTATTGAAAATGTAAATCCCATTATAGTACTTCTGCGTTAAAACAGCATGCAAATTTGTATTCGATTATTTATTTGATTTTTTTATGCCTTATTTAATTATAAAACTCTAACCTTAAAAAAACTTTTAATGAAATAAGTTTTTAGTTTTTATTTCGAATCTATCCCAAATATATCTTAGCATTCTATTAACAATAAGCTATTAAATCCATGACATAATAATCATTATTAACTTATAAAAATTCGTTAAACGTTATTTTTTATTTATTTATTCATTAACCATAAGTTGGTCAGGTTTCTGACGAGAAAACGTCGACAGGTAGCGGGGTTTCTGGCCAGACTTTTAAGTAGAAATTGGCCATTCCCTATAAAATAGAGTAAAATCTGGCGAACATATGGGGAACGTTTCTACCAGGGGTTGGATATACAAATAAAATATATTTTTTAAATTGAAAATTATTGTTATTTTTTCAAATATTCAATGCTAAAAGAATTTGTCGATTATATAAAAATACCAAAATCGATTTACAAAAAGTACCCATACACAGTTCAATCATACACTCAACAAGAAGACGTTGTAAATTCTACATTCTAATAAATCTCTGAGATGCACATATCTAGCGCTTACCCACGATATTATTTATCACTTATCCCAAAAAACCTAAATTTGTTAATACCACTATAACAGTAATCACCATGGGAGAAAGTATATAAATATAGAAAGTACGATTGACAAAAGACGGATAAAAAAAGTTCAAAAAGAAACAAGTTATTTCGACTTGATAAATTGGATCGTAATTCCACGTTTGATTAATACATACGACCATATCCGTCCCTTCTTATTAACTTATATACACACGGACAAGCACAAGCCGCGTCCGAATCCGACTCCGAAACTTATCCCAACAATTACTTGAGAGTCATCCTAAGATCATCTCACCGCGACCACATAATTATTAGGCTAATCTGGAGCACCGCGAGATGCCACACTGCCGCCGCCGCCGCCGCTATACTCCATTCCATTCTCACACTTGTCACGCGCTCGCTTGCGGCTCAAGCAACTCGCTTCCGGTTTATAACTATTACCTTATTTACTAGGTGCTCGTGAAATGCCTCGAATGCAAGAAATACAAGAAATCTCTTGAATAAAAAAGCGTACTTAACGAGTTAAGCGTAATTACTACTTTTTTAACTGGTATAAATAATCGTTTGTTTTGAAAGTTTGTATAACTCAACATTTGAAATAAATTTTGATTTTTTAACTTTCAGAAATTTTAATGTTATATATTATCTTATTGCAAGATAGTAATTATGGATAATAATTATAATTTACAATCATCACTTTATTATGCTTGGTAAAAATTATGTTACCATTTTAGGACTCGATCTAACCTTAGATGATGAATATTGAGTTTGAAAATTAAATACTGAGGTAGTACTTTTATTATAATAATTTAAATAACAAATCAATCCATACTTAGGTACTGTTTCATAAAAGCTTTTAATATATAAAATTACGTTGAAAATTGGCAAACACTAAAACTATTTGAATGACTATATGCACTCACTGTCAGAAGTTATTTTTTTAACTTATTATATATGAATAATAATTCATTACATAAAGTGATTTTTCGATTCCTGTGTTAGCGAATCGATAAAAAATTCGAAACTGAAGAATATATGTCATGTAAAACTTCTTCCAAGTACATTCAATCAGTAGTACAAAATTTGTAATAACATATATTCACGAATTTTTCTTCATGGTGTGTAATTACAAAAATCAATAAAAGATATTTACTATTGATCCCATTTAATTAAAAAAATTCTCATTATTGTTGAAAAGCTATCTTTTGTTATAGTTTATACAGTCAATACACCCTGAATTAAGAAAAACTTTATTTTAATGTATCACGTAGATATATGTGATCACCGAATTGTATAAGATTAATATTTTTCAAAAGGATGAAAATTAAATGAACGATATAAGCTAATATAAACTAATAATAACTACCTACACCTAATGCATCTTAGATTACGAATAGAAATCCAAAAGCGAGAAAGTAGAAATGTCTCGTGGTTCAAGCATCTACCCAAGACACATTCGGAGCACCCTGCATAACCAAGCATACACACTCTCACTTAATCCAGCGCGAAGCTAGGATTATAAGCCCGACTACTCGGATTTCGACTCGGTGGAGAAACGTGAAACATCATCGCGGATATTTGGGCCGTGTCGATGTACGTACAACGGCCGCATCTGGGTCGTAGTCAGGCCCCCGGGCGCGTGTGTGTGTGTGCGCGCGCGCGCCAGTCCCGAAGCGGGAAAGTGGTCCACGCGTCTCCCCGCGCATACCTCGTGTAGAAATATATGCACGCGCGCGCGCGCGACACTTTTTTGATCAAATGATATTCAAACGTTCCTCTCCAACTCTGCGACTCCACCTCTTCTTTCTTATTTTGGTTCTCCTTCTATCTCCAGGCGACTTCTTCTTTTATACATTCACGAAAATTCAGGCTAACCGACTGGAGGAAGTAGGTCGAATAATTCGTACGCACGAAATTTTTTGAAGGTTCGGTGACTTTGCTGAGAAATCGTGTTGCGAATGATTTTTATTCTTCCTGACTCATCCGTCTGGCTGTCTGTCATTGTAGAATCTGGCAATCAATGATGTGGTTAAAGTTTCATTCGAATACTGTCTCAAATTTTTTCTCTTCGCAATTATTTAGAAAAAGGCGTGGAAAGAGTGTTCCGACAGATAAGAAATGTCGCCGACCCTTAATTAAGGGTAAAAATGGTTTAAATAATAAAACATTTTTATTTCCTAGTCTCTCACATTTTGAACTTTATTTCAAATAATATGTTTATGATTTTTTCCAGCTTAAGTTGAATCGGGGAAGGTCATATTTACCAAGGAAAAAATAGCGCAAAACACGATTTTGATTTCTCAAAGTTACTGTACGGTCTCAGACCCCGGTGAATAACATCATACATTGAACCTTATTTAAAATAATATGTTTGTGATTTTTCCCAGCTTAATTCAAATTGGAGAAGGTAATAATTACCGAGGAAAACGATTCCTTCCTAGATTCGAATTAAGCTGGATCGATAAACTGGCTAATTGTCATAAATCGTTATAAAAGGCTAATTATTTGTTAATGATTGCTTTTACATAAACGTAACCATATTTAAAATTTGTTCATATTAATTAGTTATATATATTTTATGGGACTTTTACAAGTTCTATTGTACAAATAAGATAATAATCAATGAAAGTAATTTATAAAAAAATATTCTTTTATTCTTAAAATATAAGAAAATGAAACCTATCGTTAGGTACTACTTTTGTTTGTTCTACTCTCCACTCAATTTTTATTATGAAGATGTATACCCAAATTGACATGTATTTTGTTTTCGTATTAAATTAATACTGATGATGATGACCTAAGGAATTCATTTATTCAAAAATATAAACTTTGTATTTTTATAGATGTAATTTTTTTAAATTGTATATTTAAAAAATTATTTTTACATTATTGGTTAAAAACAGATAACAAAACTGTATTTTAATTATATAAAATATTATTTTTACATTACATGGCATTGTTTTATAAAGGTATTAAATGTCACTGTTTTATAAAATTATTTTTAAATTATTTGTTGGACAGAAAACAAAAATGTATTTCAATTATATACAATTTTATCTTCACATTAAATGGCATTATTTTATAAAGGTAATGCATAAATGTTGTTTCATTAGATTTTTATGAAATGTTGTTTCAAGAATAAAATCACTTTATTATATTTTATCAGAAATAAAGAATTTTTATGGCTATTGCCACCATATTTCCTTCTAGAATTCATTTAAATGCATTTAAGTTATAATTATAATGAAATACTTTTCTGTAGCAATTCATTACAATAAATAACAACATCCATGCAGGTTCATCGATATTTAAATAATCCTTCATAATTTAAAAGTCGTTTTACTTAAGTAGTGAATTCATTATAACAGTCAACCATAATAAAATGTAAGGATGCAAAAGTAAGGACGTTATTTTAATTACAGATATTCGAGAATCTTTTAGGTAGTGCTTCAGATGAGGAGGATGAGCAGCCCGTGCAGCAAATCTCATGTAAACCAGATCCGATTCAGACCAGATTTCTGTATGTCAGGTCGGAATCGGACGGGAAAACCTCACTTCAATCCGGGTTCCGATTTGTATACCATTTTTTATACGATTTGGCCTAGAGAAATCTACGCCCGATTCCGACCCGATTTTTCCAAGAAAAATGCGTTGAAAATATACAATTATATAGTTAAATTTTCAAATATATTTTTCTCCGAGAGTTAATAATGAAAGTTTTTGAAAATTTAACTGAAGATTCCTGGTAAAAATACGGAGAAGATAGTATGGCATTTTTTTAGAAATGTTTATTTATTCCAGAGAAAGAAATATAAATGTGATGCCGGTAAGGTAGGGATTATTAGTTTACTTTCACATCTCCTTAAAATATGGAACAGTTATAAAGAAGATAAGAAACACTAACACGATTTCTAACTTACCGATGTAATTTTTTGTATATATCTTTTGAATCTTTCTTCTTCTCTTTTATATTAATACAATACAAAAAATATTTATCAAAAACATAATATAAAGAACTAACCTGATTCCTAGCTTACCGGCTTTTTAATTTTTATATTTTTCTCTCGCCATTGAACTTCAAATTCATACCACACATTTCTTCAGTTCAATTTTCAAAGGTTCTTATTAATTATTATAGGAAAACAATGGATTCAAAAAGTATAAGGTATAGTTAAATAGTTTTATGTTTTTTAATTTATTTTTCTCGCACAGTTAAGAATAAAATTTCATGAAAGTTTTAAAAAAATTTAACTTTTCAATAAATTCCAAATTTACGATGAAACAAAACTTATTTATTTAAGAGGACGACAGTTACCGACACCAGATTCCTACTGTCCCATGCATATTTTTTGTTATTAATTTACTTCTTTATTTAAATAATAATGATTCGATTAACATAAAACTGAGCATTTCTCTTTTCGTCTGAGAACAATAAATATTAATAAATAAAGTCCCAAAAATATACCTATCTTATTTTTCAGGAAATACAAAAACAATTACTGATTTTAGAATATAGATAACTTTTGGTGAAATCTTTCTTATTCCGAATATCAAAAACTTGCTTAGACAAGGACATTAATAGCCGACGACCACTTAATAATTTTAATTAATCGCAGTCCAAATGTGTTGGTATTTAAAAACCTTACAAGTAGAATGATTTATTTATAGTTGTAGAATAAATAAGGAGATGTGCATTATCCACAGGATACCCGCTATTCACGCGTATAAATTTATCTCTATAATAAATAAATATGAACTTTGTAATTAAAATTGTAATAATGATAACAATAATAATAATCATAATCATAACAATAATCATAATAATAATAACTAAATTAATAAAAATAATAGTACCATTTATCATATTAATTGTTATAAGTAGGATATTTGAGTCAATTACTGTGCTCTATATCGATTATATCACCGAATAACTTTATGATTTCATATTTATTTAAATGCCAATATCGAAGGGCACAGTAATTGGTTCTCTTGCTTTATTGTTATATTACTTTCAAAACAATAATAATAGTATATGAACATGAAAACATTAATAAAAAAATACTTTAATAAGTGATAATTTCAATATAGAGAACTAGCTTGCCGACAGGTTACGTCAATATTACTTAGTAGATGATAGGAATAGTATATTATGACACTGTTGTGGGAGATGGTTTTCTACCTTTTCAAAGAAAATCGAGCAAGGTAGAAAAACATCTCCCACAACATTCTCATACGATATTTTATAGCACAACAACCTCAAAATCGACAATAAAGTTGGCATTTTGAGGTTAGTGTGCTATAAATACTAGTTAGATTCCGACGTGTTATTCGCCACTTTTCCTTGCTTACTAAAAATTAGGAGTTCGGACGAGATTCAGGTACGGAAATCCTTTGTTTTACGAAAGAATCATAAACTCAAAATAAATAAACGCGGACCTCAGAATATCAGACAGGATTTAGGCAGGGAATCCGTGAGTCCCGCTCAGTACGTGGAAAAGACAGGGAGACCGGGTCTGAATCGGGGCTGACGTCCGTTGGTCCGAAAATCGGGTCGGGATCCGGGCTAATCGTGGGGACGCTCTCTGAAATTCCTGCATGGAAGTCTCACCTTGACACATTCTTGAAAGATTCAAAATGACCGATGTGCTTTAACGTTATAAAATGATCGAGCTTTATTTTATCACAAAGCTACTTTGGTTATTCTCAACTGCCAAATAAGGCAAATTTCATGATAAAGTCTCCAGAAAAAACTTTTCTTTCCCAAAGATGAAAGTCATACCCACGTCCACATGAAAATTTTCGAAAAATAACTTATTTCGATGCTGAATAAGGTAAAGTACCCAATACTGGGAAACTTTTTGAAACGAAAATATAGACTCAGTGTTTGTTCTGATATTAAGCTACGGATATAAAGATTCCAAAATACGCATATTAAACTTCATTTTTAGGTACCAGAAAACGATCCCCGAAGTTTGATCAAAGTTTGAGACCCAAACTTCGCGGTCTCCTCTAATTATTAGTAAGATAGATTGTTTTATATAAGATTTAACGAGTTTTGTGGACACTCATTTAAACGTAAAGAAAGTTACAGTTACATTTATTCATACTTAGTCATTTTAACATTTTTATAGTTTTGAACATTATTTTTCATAGGGAGAAGTATATAGTAAAACCAACTAAGTTTCAACTAATAAGGGGAGATGACGAAGTCCGGGTATCGTGTAAACAAAATAGAAACGATTATGCAACACTAATTTTCATACTTATTAGTACAGGCCCGGAATATTTTCATTTTGTTGCAATGACGAAAATGTAGTACAAGAAACAACTAACCGCCAACTTGCGTAAACAAAATCATTATCAAGAAGTAAACAAGTCTCAATCGCCCGCCTCTGCGCGTCTCGCCTCTTTAAGACCCGATGCGCTGCTCGTGTCAAGTGCACGATGAGGATGCGCTCGCGAGCATTTATCCTCCGCCTTGACACTTTCTCCGCCGCTCGACCGAACGGCACGCATTTATCCTGGTGCGGCGCGCTCGAGTGCAACAACCTTGAAAAACGCAACGCGAGCGCGCGCGGCCTCTAGCCGGAAGGCAATATCATCGCGCGCCGTCTCGTTCACAAAGGGAAACACAACACTGTATTGCAGCGGCTTTGGAACGAAAGTTAAAAGCGCTTTGCGGGGAATCACCGTTTTAGATTTCTCTCCGAACAGGCGATAGCAGTATAAGATGCTTTTCTCGCGGTCGGAGCAGGAGACAATGGAGATATCTCTTTGTTTGGATAGCTTTTCTTGAGTGTGAAATTGTGTTTTTTTTTGGTTGTTTCGGTTGGTTTTGTTTTATGTAATGCATGTGCGTGCTGTGTATATTTTTGGTTTTGTTCGTAATTACGAGAGGCTGCGTAATTGATGCGCGATGAGGTTGTGTTACGGAAAGGGATATTGCATACTTGTATAGCGCTTGTTATAAGTATTTTGTGCGTTGCAGCAGCTTTTGAGTGCACTTTGTAATAAGCGTCGTTGAGAAAAATGGAGATTGTAGAAGTAACTAATCGGGGAATCTTGCGATGCAGAGCGATTTAATTATGCGTGTATATGATTGAAATTATAAAGTAACTCATTATACCTTGATAGTTTTAAAATCCGGTATGCTTTGTAAATTCATATCTAAGTAATACAAGAAAAAATATAAAACAGCAGTTTCAGAAAGCATGGAATTTTTAATTTCATATGTTTTTTTCGAGTTTTTCAATGTCATATTTACTTTTGAATCAAAATAATCTTATAGTAAGAAAATAATTTACTAATGATGTACTATTTTGAAATATATTTTGACTATTCGCTTCGTGCATGCGGTTGCAGGGGATACAAGAAACAATCGAGGCACCTGGGGTGACGAAAATTAACAATAATGTTGGAACGTGAAGTATATCTATATATATATATATATATATATATATATATATATATATCGATATATACAGACTGTGTGATCTAAAAAGACACGCAAAGAAAGTGTTAATATGAACATTAAACAGTGTAACAGTGTATTTTTTACACACAATCAATGGTGGTATTGTATGCCTCTACACTGTAAAATAAATATACAGAAAATAACTGTTATTTGCTTGTTATTTAAATTTTATACAGATTCCTCATAAGATATAGTGTAAATTTTCCAATATTAATGTCCATCTAGATGCTGCCACCTGACTTGCCCGGAGCAAATATAAATGACTCATTAAACAGATATCTATGATCGACGTTGCATGTATTAATATAAAATACTTAGCACTTAATAATTAGCACTTTGTTCATCTACATTCTAGTTATTAGTAAATGTTTTGATAGGAGTTACATTAATCTCATTTTTATAATTTTGTATTGGTTTTCAATGATATCATAAACCATTGATTTAGAGTTAATATGATTTTAGGACTTTCCTAAAAATACTTTCTAAAACTGAAAGTAAAATTTTTGAAATTTTATATAAGACACTTAAGGTATATGATCAAAATGTAAATTTAAGTTTATATTTGGTTTACAGTTCTTTTCCTTCATATATAATTTGCTAATTTAAATTTTTAATTTTCGACCAGACATACAAAAAATTACTAAAACCAATTTTGATATAAATGGTAGATACCATTTTTATTACTTTGATACATTAAAATACAAAAAATAAATATTGATATTTTCAAATGTGTTATAAAAAATCAATGCATAAAATTATTACTGTAGAAATTGTGAAATATTTACTCGTTTATCGAAAATTGAATCTTTTTGCACTCTTCCTTTGCATTTAATTGCACTTTTACAATATATTTCTATAAGTAATAACGCATCTAATAAATTTGAATATATAACCAACAGGTGTAAAAGATGCAATTAAGACTCCATTTCACTTTATATAATCGTGCGATGCTTTAATTTTGAAAGGGTAGCTTCATTATAAATGGAAATATATTTAATGGTTCTCCTAGTGTATCACTTGCAGTTGTATTAACAAATCTTAAAATTTATACGTGCCGCTATAAGAGCATAAATCGCCTATTTATATCGCCAATAAATATTTATAGGAAATTTTGATTGCACTTTACAACTAATACTATTAATTTGTGCGTATATTCTTTCATAGTAGATTGTAGTATAAAATTATGTAATCCGTTCATTTCGAGCGATGATACCCATTCTACGATGATAGTTAGGAAAAGATAACTCAAAAAGATTTTGAAACAATTATGATCTGTAAATAAATAAATTTCAGCTCGGTGAGATATGCGTAACACTGAAATCAAGCAAATTACGTCACGTCTACACAGTTTTTAATTATTCTAATTAAAAATCTTTAATATAAATAATGGGTCGACTAGAATATCTTGACGTAGTTGCGAAATTTCGAAGTGTAAAAGTTTTAGTGCGTGTGAAATACGTTCATCACATGTTTTTCTTTTGCCAATAGATGCACCCAGCACCGTGATTATAAGAAGTTTTTTTAAACATTGATTACGTGAAATGGTATTTCTTCATATAATAGTTTTTAAACGAATTTCGCGTATAGACAAAAAAATTGTAGACGCTGAAGCTTACAAAGAATTAAAAATAAATAATTTCGTTTTATTAGCATTGTTCGCTATTAAAATGTAGTATAAATATAATTTTCTGCGATTTCTTTGATTTAAAACAGATTTTGACAATTAACTTAATCATTCGAATTAAGTTTATAACTTCATGAATATAATATACGTTATATATGTAATTTCACTATCGCTACGTTTTATTATGTATACATTTTACGTGTTTTCCATTACAATCGGGCAACGAAAATTGCAATGATCCTCATGAACTTCGATAGCCCAACAAAATGCTACATCGCTACTCATCAATTTCAAGAAGTAATACTTCCTTTCAGTGCAAGTAATTTCGAACCTTGCTCTCAGCGTAGCTCGAAACCATTCAAAACTAATAGTCTATTCAGCGTAATTTCATTACTCCAAACGGTGAGTCTCAATTTGCTCGCGCTCGCAAAACCCAGAAAAAAATAAAAATTTTCCAATCTTCTCACGCGCGCTATACTGCTGCACCTACACGCGGAAAAAATTCGAACGATCGCGGTGGTCGCACGCGAGAAATTTCCGCGACTCCGCCTCAATAAACTTTCGACCTTACGCGCGCCCCGCGTTTCCGTTATGTATATTTACTCGCGATTTCGCTCTCGCTCACGCACAGTGGCAATCGATACGCGTTAAGGTGCATTCATAGTGAGGTATCGGGAGTGGAACTGGTTGAGTCTAGATTTGACCTGACCTGACTAGGCCCGACAGACCCAACTTGACCTATCAATACCTAATTTGACGGAGCTAGTGTATCTTTTTTAGCGTCACAAGTTTATCAATGTATCATATATTTATTAGCAGCAATCTTCATAGTAATATAAATTTAATAATTGTCAGATTTCGTTCATTATACATACATTTATAAATATTATTATTGTTAATTATAATATATGCTTTTATAATCTAGTTACTTTAGAGTAGCAAGTTTTTTTATGATAATATTGGCTTCGTGTGTGTAAATTTCACCAAAGGTATAGTTTTTTGTGTGGAAAATATAAGATTGTCTTTACAATCATAAGCGTGTGTATATCAACAAATTTTCTTTGTATTCTTTTTATATAAAAAAAAGAATCACGAAATCTATGCATGCTGCTAGGAATGCATGCAGATTTACCTGTAGGTTTACATGCTCATTCACCTGCTGATTTATACATGCAGTCTGACCTGAAGGTTTACATGCATGTATTTTTCATTTAGAAAAAATTGAAATAATTTATTTATTTATTTGGTAAGTCTGGAATTCTTCTATTAGATCTAACGTAAAATCAAGTCTATAGATAAATATTCTATTTCTAAATTTATTTTTCACTAAAATGTTTCATATTTAATTATATACATAAATCTTAGAGCAATTTACGTACGTATTAATGTTTATGATATCAATAATACATATTCTGTTTAGTAAAGTTTAGGTATAGACGAGTGTGGTTGGGTCTAGTTGGGTCAGGTCAAATCTAGACTCAACCAATCCTGCTTTTAGTATCTCACTATGAATTTACCCTTATGTACATGATGTAGTTGTGCGGGAGAGAAAGGAAGAGTCAAGAGGAGACGGTTGTGAGGTCGAGGAGAGAAGCTATACTGCTGAAATACATAGCAATCGTGGGTATTTTATTGTAGTTTTTGTATATGAATTGTGATGGGTGGGATAAGGGAGTTTAATCAACCATGAATTTGGAAGAACGTAAAATATTTTTATAGTCTACGTGGGTTTGGATTCATGAGAAATAAATTTAGGGAAATTTTTTGAGGTAATGAAAGTGTTTATATGTACCGAAAATACTTTCTTGGATTTATGAAATATTATCAATTATATTAGAATTGCATTCATATTTATCTTCAGAATCTTAGTTCTGTTGATGACAATGAAATCGTTTTACCTAAGAAATTATCTTGGATGCGGATAAAAGATACTCATCAAATTAATCATCGGTATATTAGATTAATTAATTTAAACCAGTTAATTTTGTTAACAATGTTGACAGCTTTGCAAATCTTAAAAAAATCATTCTTTTTTTGTCTATTCAAACTCAGTTTATTCCAAAAGAAGATGCATTATTTTAGTTTTTGAATATTAACTGTGCATTAAACGAATAGGTACGTATGAATTAAAAAATCAATCAATACAATTGTGCTTTCTTTTTTAATCTTCAAATTTTTATAAAGAAATATAAATATTCATATAGTTAGTTAAATTCTAGTAGTATTAATCAACGAAATATAAATATGGGATCAAACTAATGGATGAAACGTAAGGCACAGATCCCGACTGACAAAAAATATTTTTTAATAGAAACTTGTGACTTTGATTAAAATTGTTGTACATGTACAATGTACAATGCATGCACGCCACAGAAAAGTACTTGATTATAAATATTCTCTCTTTGAGCTAAATTTATGTTTGAAAAAAATCATTTTATAATTCGAGAAGATTAAATTTAAAAAATGGAATAGTTTTTACATTAGATGAAGGTATGCGTGTAAGTAGATAAAGTAAGGGATTGGTAAGACGTATCTCACTGTTACTGAATTAGTGAATATTCACTGTTAATTTAATGAATTTGTCACTAATTTGCAATGAAACAGTTAATATTCACTGTTGCATCAGTGAGTTTAGCATACTTTACACTGTTTCATTTTGTATGAGTATAGTATAAAATTTGATTTTTTTAGTGCAATTAAAAGAAACAAGCACACAAAAGTGTCTCTCACGGTCGTAAAGGCCAAAAACTCCGAAGTTCTCTCAAGAAAATAAAAATCGTTTTATCCCAAAAGTAAGTTGTGCTCCTCCTTAAAAAAGAGTGAACAAAGCCCGAACAGAAATCAAACACGCAGCTCGGACACGCTCGTCCAACCGGAACGAAAGACTCGTGATCATTGGCACGCTCGTCCCTCGCACATCGCAACGTACTATCGTGCACGCATAATCGACGGACGTGCACTGCAAGTATGTATGCACGACCAGCAGGCAGAGACGCGCAATTAGAAAGTGCGTGAACGAAGCGCAGATTCGCTCGCGAATGCTGCGCGCAGCTGCAGGTAAAAATATACACGCTGAACTTTCACGCGCGAGTATGACATAAAGACTGCGATCTCTTTGTGTAGGTGAGTCATGTGGACCCGTCGGTTTGATTCGTGCGTGCGTGTGCTTTAATTTGAAAAAAAGGGGTTTACCTAATGGCGTGCGTCATGTGACGTGGTTGGAAATATCGGAGCGGTTATGACGAGGATCTTGAGTCTAAAGTGTATAGAGGATGTAACGTGGATGGTGGACGATGATGAAATGTAGTTTGGGAATGCGGAGAGTATTGCGTAAGGAGGGTAATTACGGGGTAATCTCTTGCGATTGAGTCGAAATAAAAGTGATTATCAATCGTATTCCATTTTGAGTGGATTGTTTTGATTAGATTTGAAAATTGTAAATACGAGTTATTAGAGAAGTGAATAATTGTGTATTGTCAATAGTTTATTTTCTTTAACCAACTTAAATGTTCATAAAATTACTCCAAAATTATATTCTGTAGCAAATTAGAGAGTATACAGAATCATCAAAGTAAATATAACTAGTCAGCTTACTTACATAATATTTGAACGTATTTTGAAAAATTAAGCATCCTAGTAAGAACGAAAAATTTGTTAATTAATTTATATACATGCGCACAGAAACGTGAGAAATGAAGTTGAATTAAATTATTTCTAATTGAGAAGTAAGTCATGATTCCGTAATCAGAGTGAAATCTATTACGTAAAATAAGTACATGCTGCATTAGAATATAAATTATATAGGAAAAGTCAATGTCTGATTCGTCTATATTTTCAATGAGACGACTCAATAATTATACATAGATTAATGACTCTGAAACTAACGGCCGATTCGTAGCGGTCTATTCAATAAAGATTCAATAAAAATTCGTTTATAATAAAAAAAATACTCTGTGCATAAAATATACAGTCCTGTGCATGCCTTAATTTACAACTATTAACAATGCACAACATTTTCTTTTAATATATAATGGGAAAAGTAAAAAGAATCGGCCTCTAAGACGAATCAGCCGCTATAGTTTCAGAGTCATCATAGATTATTATAATGATTTTATATGACATAATGAAGGAAAATTTTGTAATATATTTTTATTTAACAATAAAGATGTTTCAGTAAAGTTAATGTAAATTGAAAATTTTCTCTAAGATATCTATATTTTGTTCAATTCTTTTCCGTTTACAGATAGCTTTAGTAAATACACTTACAGTAAATGCAGCTAAGTGTTAGAAAGTTTCAATAATCAATTTTTCAACTTTCTTTATCCCATTTTCACAGAAAGTAAGAACAAAGGAGAAAAAAAACAGAAATTCAAATTTTTCTAGAGAGTTTATGTATCGAGTTAATTAAGAAACCATGTATCCCCACTTATAATAATTATAGAATAAAATAATGTCAAATGGAATTCAACAAAAGTCTAAAAAAAAAAACCCACATTCAAAAGGCAAATCGATTAACGTCAATTATCCACTCCGCTAGATATACCCTCGAGACATCCAGAGAGCGAGGCTTTCCACGCGCGCCGACGGAGTAAAATCGAGGATAGGCTTTGGACACGGATCTACGAAGAATTTTCGCCTTGCACTCCATGCACACATACACACACAGTCATACACAGAGAGACAGACAAACGCATCGGTGCAAAAATGCACTCGGGCGTAATTGCGCGCCGCTGGCCCCGAGAACGCAGCCGGAGGCTGTAGTTATATATATATATACATCCAGCAGCCATCGAGACTCTCGAGTGTATAATGGACAAGTTCAAGCGACAAGGACGCTTTCACACACCGTTGACGTCGTCGCCGCGTCGACCGAGGCTCGAAAGAGATATGTTGCCGCGCGCACATGCAAAGTTTAAACAAATCTTGAATATTCAGCGTACAATGCGCTTCGAGAGGATCTTTTGTACGGTGGACGCGACGAATAGTTCGAGATTCGCCGCGAGAGTGTGCGCATGCGCATACACGCAGTGGTTAATGTTAATGACGCATTGTATAATTGCTGTACAGTAACAAGGAGAGTATCTCACTTCCGGGTCACGAATTTTTATGAGAATTTGGGAGGTGTCTTTAGGTACCTAGATATGAAGACTTTGACTGGTTAGAGCGACTAACGTTGCTCAAATCCTAAGATACAGTTAAAACATTATTGCTCATATAGGCAATGCTAAAAAATACTGTATACGCGCGTTATCTGATCTAACCAGTCTAGGTACAAAAATATATCTCTCAAAGCTTCATCAAAATTCGTGATCCGAATGTGAGATACTCTCCTTATAAGAGCTGGAAAAATAATGACCTAGTATATAGGTATAGTATTGATAATAATTAATGATTGTATATAAGCCTGGTTGCAGCAGTCATATAGGAAATATTAATTTCTTTTTTATTTAAATAAAAAACTATCATTTGCTAGGTATCTATTTAAAATAGCATCTAAAGATAAAAGTATTTAAATACATAAGTACGAAGATATATAAGTAGATATATACAGAAATATTTAAATACAGAATTATCCAAATATGCAGGACCAGAAGTACTTAAATATAAAAGCAGCTAGATACAAAAGTATCAGAACATCTAGATGTAGGAGTATTCCAATATAAAGGCCTTCAGATACATGAGTATTTGAATACAAATAGATCTTGATTTAAAAGTATCCAAATACAAAAGTTTCTTAATACAGAAGTGTTAAAATACAACAAAATATTTAGATGCAGAAGTATCCAAAATATAAAAAGATCTGGGTACAGAAGTATTTAAATACTTTTTCCTGATACTTTTATTTTTATTCTATTTTCAGATTTTGTATACAGATACTTTTAGTAAATGATATGAATAATATTAAACATCATTCCAAGCCTTACTAAGAAAACCCAAAAAGACCCAAAATTACACCTAAAAGAACACTAAAATCAATATCTAAAATTGAGTGTGATTTTGTACGGCCAAAGAATACCCAATTTAAGTGTACCTAAAAATAAAGCAGTTCATAATTTAAAAAAAAAATATTAATACAAAATTTTAAATGTTTATCAGCCATACTAGGACTATTATTATTAATAGTTTGGCATTAAAAAAAAAAGAAAAAAAAGTAATTAGCCTTCTTTTGCAATTGTATCTAATCACTCACCTACCCAAGCTCTAACACCGTTCACTACACCACGATGGTGAATCAGAATCAGTAGCGTTATTAGCGACTAAAATTCTTCGTCGCAAATATGACTATACCTCATAATACAGTTTAACTGAACACTACCCGGGTAAAAATGAGTCATATATAATTATATATGATTATATATAACTGTATATCTAATTATACATAATTATATAATCATATATAATCATATATAATCATATATAATCATATATAATCATATATCATCATATATAATCATATATAATTGTATATAATTTCGTATAACTTTTGTTACTATATAATTGCGCTAAAAATGTATGATCATGTATGATCATACATAACCAGAGAGTCTTGAATGGCTGTATACGATCGTACAAAATTATGTACTATTATATACAATTTTCAAATTGTTCAAATGCAACACAACTATATTTGAGTATTCATGATTATTAATGATAATATATAACGATATATGATATTACGTTATAACATATGTTAATATATAGACATATAAGATTATATATACCTATATATACCTATATATAATCATATATTACATTTAATAGTTTTTCCATAACAAGCATCTACATACATACTTACACTCATCGAAAAATATGCACATACTCATTCACACGTCACGTACACGCACATTAAAAAACAGAAATATCAAAACACATGCAGACAGCCGACACAACCACAATCAAACATCGAAATACTCAAATACTGTGCGCACATATATGCATACGAAAAAAGCACACATTCAAAGTCATACTCATATGCAATATGCACACAATCATACATACATATGAATATATACATACTAAGGCACATGAAGATCACACTTCAGGTGATGTTGAACCCACGCGTTACCGACAATAACGAGGATTCACATTTTTTATTTAATTTTCAATTTTGAGCAAATATCTTTCTGGAACGTTGTTGATATTAATCAAAAACAACAACGCTCTAAAGAGATATTTTCTCAAAATTAAAAATTAATTGAAAAAAGTAGTTTTATTTGATGGTAACCGGGGGGTTAAATATCTCCTTAAACTTACGCACATACACTCACTATGATTCATTAAATAAGAAATGCAATGGTATAGTATAAGGGAGTACTGTTTATTATATTTATTTTATAGTTATATATAATTATATATAATTATATATGACTCATTTTAGCCGGGTATATATTTATTATATATTTATATTACGTATGTATTTCAGTAATAGTTTATAAATCTGATGTTAACGTATAATTTGTATTATATGGTATGTTACGCTGAAAATTAGGTGTTTACACCTAAAATTTGGGTGTTATCTTCGTATCAGAGTATAACTTATATTAAATATAAAGGTTACATAAATACAATGCGAATATGCGAAAATGCTTTTGCTTTAAATATTAATTGAACCTATGTATTTAAAGTTAAAAATCTGAATTTTCTGTTAACTACCATATCTTTTTGAAAAAATATTTTCATTGTTTGAAATTTTTATGGGGTCTTTAGATAACAATTCTTTATATTCTAGAGAATCGTGAATTCTTTTTATGAAAATTTTTTTGTCTTTTCCATATAAATATATTTATTTTACGAAAATTTTCCTAACTTATATGAAATTTTTACAATAAACTTAAAAAACAAGAAATTCAGTTTTAATAGCTATTTAAGAGATAATTATTTTATTAGTTTTTAAAGCTTTTTTGTTTTGCTCGATTTTTGTCAAATATTAAAATTAAAACCGTTACCCTAAGCGGGTCCTGGGCGTAGTCGTCCAGAGCGGACGGGTGAGTGCATATCACCACTACACAGTGCGTCCTCAGGTTGCGGATAGAGGAACGATCCCTGAGAAAGAGGTTAGCTGCGAATAAATTGAATAAGCAGTCGCGGACAGCCGATAGGCTCAGGCGTGGATGTGATGAGCCCGCACTGGTGAACGCATTCATCTAGAAACACTACGCAAGCACCACAACAACTACAAACACTATACAAAATCTCCAATCTTATTTTCTTTTTTACCTTACTCTGTAATCTATCTCTTTTACCACACATTTCAAACAAAAAATGGGCCAAAAATCCTGCTGACGTGGAGGATGCGGGAGCAATGACAACTGCCCTGAGAGGGAATGCGTAGAATGATTCGTCACCTGGTCTTACACGGGAACGAAGCCAGCGAAGGCGCGCTGCCTTGCAGGGGGGCGTTAGGATATGATAATGAAACCGAGTGTGTCTGACGACGAGTTGACTATGTCCTCGCCAAAGTCGGAAAGCTCTCATACTTAGTTCTAGGGAAGTATGAGGGTTATCACCCCTAGACGGATGGACTCACCTGCGATCGGAACTGGATCCAAAACGCGCGGGTTAACGTACTATCATCCCTGGTAGAAAATTATCTAGTTTTATCGAGGCCCTCGATTATTTCCTTGGCAAACTAGATAGATTTACATAGTTCTAGATTAATTTTCTACCAGGGATGGTTCAAAGAAAACAAAACTAAAGCAATACCAAAAGGAACTTAAGGGTGGAAAATCATAAATGAAACTAAGAGGTACAATTTAAATTTGGTAGCAATACAAGAAACCCGATGGAAAGATAACGCGATGCTAGGATCCGGTAACTTCACCTTTTTATATGGAGGCGCGAGCGGGCATTCTCTAAGCACCGGATTTCTTGTTAACAAAAGCATCATACATTCCGTCAAAAGTTGCAATTTCGTGAATGACCGACTCTCGTATATCATCATCGAAGGAGCGTGGTATAATTACGTGGTTGTTAACGTCCACTGTCCTACAGAGGACAAAGAGGAAGAAGTCAAAGATCTTTATTATGAAACTTTAGATCAATTAATCGATCAATTCGAGTCTTACGACACCAAAATAGTAGTGGGGGATTTCAATGCTAAAATAGGGAGAGAGGAAATGTTTAGACACACTATAGGCAAAGAAAGTCTGCACGAAACCAGCAACGATAACGGTATTAGGGTCATAAATTTCGTGGCCGCAAAAGATCTTATAGTCAAGACCACGTGCTTCAAGCACAAGGATATACACAAGGCAACGTGGACATCGCCGGACGGGGCCACACACAGTCAGATCGATCATTTTCTTATTGATAAGAGGCGCCACACCAATGTACTCGACGTAAGGACCTATAGGGGGCGGATTGCGACTCGGATCATTATCTAGTAGTGGCCAAATTAAGAGCCAGATTAGTACCCGGTCAAAATAGTAAGTAAGATTTCAGGTGCTCGAGGAAACGGATGCACAGACGGGAGTAGATGACGATCCGAACAGGTTATGGGGGGCTATCGAAAAAAACTATAAAAGGGGCCGCAAACAAAGTACTGGGTAGGAAAAAAAGGCCGAAGATCAAACCATGGTTTGACGAAGAGTGCAAACTCTGGTTTGAAAGGCGCAAGAAGGCTAAATTAGATAGCGTAATCAATGAAAGCGGTAGGGACGTAGAAGGATACCATGAAATAAGAAAGCAAGTGTGTGTGATTTATAGAAACAAGAAGCTCGAGTATCAGAAAAATGAAATTAGAAAAATAGAAACTAATAGTAAGGAAAATAATCCGCGCGAGATGTACAAAGGAATAAACGCTATTAGGAAGGGTTTTCAGAGTAGATCGCAGTTAATGAAAGATAAGGACGGGAACCTCATGACAAGCGAAAATGAACTATTGAAATTATGGAAAGACTATTTCGATAAGTTATTAAACGTGCATGAAAACTCCGAGGAAATGGGAGACGAAATCCACACTGCTGAACTCCATATTGACGAAGCGACCTACAAAGAAGTAGAGGCCGTGATCAAAAAGTTAAAAAACAATAAGGCCGCAGGAAACGATTCTATACCAGCTAAACTACTTAAATATGGATCCGTCATCATACCGATCTTTAAAAAGGGAGATAAAGCAGACTGCAATAACTACCGGGGAATCTCACTTTTAGCTACCTGCTACAAAGTTCTGTCAAACGTAATACAGGCCAGACTCACACCATTCGCGGAAGATATAATAGGAGATTATCGGATTATAGGAGGTCGACAAGCGATCAAATGTTTACCATAAGACAATTATTAGCGAAAAAGTGGGAATATTGCGAAACTATACATCAGCTATTTGTGGACTTTAAGAAAGCGTACGACTCTGTCAAACGAAGCAAAATGTATCAAATCCTAGTGCTTTTTGGCGTACCAAAAAAACTCGTAAAATTAATTCAAATATATTTGAACGGAAGCACTGGAAAGGTCCGAGTAGGCGGTAATGTATCCGGATCGTTCATGATACGCGACGGTTTGAAGCAAGGTGACGGGCTTTCAACGGTACTCTTTAACTTGACGCTAGAGTATGTTGTTAGAAAAATGCAGGCTAGCGAGCTAGGCGCAACACTCAACGGAATAACGCAGATTTTAGGCTATGCGGATGACTTGGATATAGTGGGAGATAATGGTGAAACGGTGGCGAGAAACGCGGAAATCCTTATAAATGCGGCTAAAGACACGGGGGTAGAAGTGAGCGAATCGAAAACGAAATATATGATCATGGAGAAACTGGGCATTCGCGAAGGAGAGGGGGATCTCAGAGTCGGAAATTTCACTTTTGAAAAGGTTAGCGAATTCAGATATTTAGGTACAACTATAAATGATCGAAACGAAATTAAAGCCGAGATTAATAAGAGACTTCATTCGGGTAATGCCTGCTTCTACGCTGTGAATAGATTACTTAAGTGAAAGCTACTGACAAAAAATGTCAAAATAAGGATATATAGGACTATAATAATGCCGGTAATCTTGTATGGGTGCGAAACCTGGGCGTTCACTAAAGCGGAAGAAAATCGTTTTAGGGTATTTGAAAATAAGGTTCTGCGGAAAATATACGGGCCAAAGAAAGATGAGGAAACTGGGGAGTGGAGGAAACTGCACAATGACGAGCTACATAATTTGTACGCGTCACCAAATATTAACAGAATAATAAAATCACGGAGACTAAGATGGGCAGGGTACGTGGCAAGAATGGGCGATGATCGTACGGCAGCGCGCATAATGAAAGGAAAACCGAAAGTAACGCGATCTCTAGGTAGACTTAGACGCAGATGGGAGGATAACGTAAAAGCAGACGTAACTGAAATTGGGCGGGAGGGCGCGAAATGGATGGGGTTGGCACAAAATAGGGAAACGTGGAAGGCTTGCGTAGATGAGGCGATAAACTTTCGAGTTCGAAATGCCACTTAAAAAAAAAAATTAAAATTAAAATCTGCGACAGAATATGTATTTTCAGATATATACACAACAAATCGATGCGTTCAAAAATAAAATTTTAAAGTATTATTTAAACATTTTACATTATAATAACTGCAAACACTGAAAATTGTAAGTGTACACTGAATGTTTGAGTGTTGACACGGAATTTCAGGTGTTCACACTGGAAAATTTAGCGTTTTACACCGAAAATCTGAAGTGTTTACACTGAAATTTTAGGTGTTTACACCCAGTATTTGGTGTAAACACTGAAAAGTTTAGTGTTATTTTCGTAAGGAAATAGCTCCTTTTAGCATAGCGAAAGATTTATATAAGTATAGCTATACAAAATTTCCTACATTTACGATTTTCTATAAAATTATTACATTAAAAGTAGGTTTCATTTTTCCTACGCTTAGATTAGTAGTAACTTATAGAACGATAAGACGAACTTTCTAAAAAATTGTGTATTTACAACATCAAAAACATTTAATTTCAATGTAATTGATGCAGATTTACAATTTGCCATATAATTCTCTAAAAGACTTTTTTCAGTACACCAGGTTATATATGTCGATGCTGTTGATGATGATGGAGATGGAAATGGCGGAGAAGGAGAAAGGTGAGCGCGAGAGAAAATAAAAGAAAAAAAAAACTGTCAGCGAGACGTATTGTGGTTCGCGTCGAACTGGTACAATGGGTTTCAAGACTTTTTTTTTGCTTTTCGCGCGCTTGGAGTCGTGTTTTTCGTTGGTTTTGAGCGCGCGTGCTGCGGCTTATATTTATGACACGCGACTGTTTTAAGTTTTAAAAACAGACTTTCTCTGCGAGTGAAAAGCGTTTGTTGAAATAATGAAAATGTTGTTAATTACGAATATGTAATTAGTAAAAATTTGCATTTAAATATAAATTGTTTTTACAGTATTGATACATTTTTATTGTTTTAATTATATTGTGACTAGGTATCAATTAATAATGTAAATTTTTAACAAAGTTTATTTTTTGTAAGTATCTAAACTCTAATTAGCTCATATTAAGGTGGCTCTCTAGTGATATCAAATTTTTCTACAATTATGATTTTTATGAATTGATCCTTACATATCATATTTGTACCGATATTATGAAGTTATATGCAAATTTTCAGTCATTTACCTCTTTTAGATTTAGAGTTATCCTAGGAAATGTATTAAATTTTAATAAAAATAGGGTTACAAGGAAAGTCATCCTGACGCACACCTAATTTTTTAACACAGATGAAATTTTTAGAATATGTTCTTTAAAGTATATACAAAAAAGTGTGCATTTTGTTTTTCTCTAAAATTTATTATTAATTTTTAAAAAATAAAGCATTATTGATCTATGATTTTACTTAAGAAAACACTAGTTTTACAATAATTTTACGTGTAATGGTATTTAATAATAAATTTGTTCAAAATAATTTCAACATCAAAATACACACTTTTATTCTAAATACTTTGAAGAATATTCTCCTGAAATTTTAACCAGATTCAGGAAATTTGGTGTGCACCAGGATAAAATAAAAGTTTAAAAAACAAATTAGTGAGAAAACGGTGTGTTTATCAAAATAGTGGCTTTATTAAATAAACTCACCATAATTCTACAGAATTATTCATTATAAATATGTTTTACATATCAATATCTCTTAGAACATATCTGACTAGTATGATAAAATATTTAACCTCCAACACTTGAAGCAAAGAATTATTATTCACTTCCTGAAATACGTAAATTAATGCATAAATGTGAAAAAATGATGTTAAATGACAAAGATATCTTTTCGTAAAGCGTTTATTTTTCATTGAAAAGAAAATTAACACCACCATAAAAATATTTTGATATGATGAGTTAATATTCAATTGACTTTTTAAACAAAAAAAAATTATTTCGAATTTTTGGTCGAAGATCACTAAAGAGCCACTTTAACGAGCGCGAAATAAAAATGCTGAAAACGTTCTTGAAAAGAAATTGATTTAATTTGTTTAGTATAGTTATATAAGTGATGTACCTATATGTAATTATTTTAAGAATGAAGATGCGTATATACAATTACTGTTATCATAAAAAAATCATTTATGGATCTCGTACCAAATAAAGACTTAGATTGATGATGGACAAAGCAAAATGAATGTTCTTTTAATTCACGTTTATTGATGAAATAATAAAAATTATGTGTTGTTTTATGAGTTTGATGATCCATCCACATTGAGTATAATGGGCGCAGTCTATCAAAATTTTATATGTATACAGCAATTTCTAAATTTACTGCAATGTAGTTGATGAGCTTTAACGAGCATAAAACTGTAGATTAGCTACCTTAGATGGTTTTTGGAAAGTAATAAATACACAATTTATAACGGTTATGGCACTCAGTTCCTAGTAGTGTTATCACAATTCACGAGTGCATAATTATGTATTTGAGATAATAAAGCCATGAGTACAGTAAAGTATAATACTCTAATTACAATGTATATTATTGCAAAAAAACTGTTCATAGACGTTTTCAGACTTAACTAATAATTAATTAACTTCTAATTTGAAACTTAAGAAATGGAATAATTTTTTAAAATTATAATAATGTAAACAAAAATCATAAACCTCTTAAACATCATAAACCCCGTAAAAATTATAATAATAATTATATTATATTATTACTATTTTATATTTTTATTATATTATTACTATTTTATATTTTTATTATATTATTACTATTTTATATTTTTATTATATTATTACTATTTTATATTTTTATTATATTATTACTATTTTATATTTTTATTATATTATTACTATTTTATATTTTTATTATATTATTACTATTTTATATTTTTATTATATTATTACTATTTTATATTTTTATTATATTATTACTATTTTATATTTTTATTATATTATTACTATTTTATATTTTTATTATATTATTACTATTTTATATTTTTATTATATTATTACTATGTTATATTTTTATTATATTATTACTATTTTATATTTTTATTATATTATTACTATTTTATATTTTTATTATATTATTACTATTTTATATTTTTATTATATTATTACTATTTTATATTTTTATTAACTAAAAAAGAAAATGCCTGAATCGAAATTCAAGCGAGCGACACGGAGAGCGAGGTCCCTATTGCTAGTTTATTATTATTATTTTAAATTTTAGTGTCAATGAGGGTCAACATAGTTTTAAGTTTTAGTTTGTATTTTAGATTTAATACGTTTATCAACATTGTTGACAATTTAATTTAAAGCAGAAAATTTGGTTTCTATAGTTTCATTATTTTTGTTATAGATCTTTCATAGCTATTATCTATTAGGAATAATTTTTTTTGCATTGATTTAAACTGCTTAGATGTATGTCGAAATCTTTCCTGTAAGAGACTGTCAAAGTTTTTCTATAATATTTAGTTATTGTTCGAATCTATATTATGAGTATAAAAACGAATTCAATTTATTTTTGAAGCTAGTATACGATCAGCGTTGGGCTCAGTTGGACCAAATTTGACATTGTGGTCAGTTAAGTTCAGATCGTTGACCGAAATGCCACGGGGTGTTCTCAAACCCATCCGACTGTGATGGTTTTGAGAATATGCGGATGGGTTTGAGAACACCCCGCAGCATTTCGCGCCAACGATCTGAACTTAGCTAACCGCAATGTCACATTTTATCACTAGGACCTAGAGATTCTGTTATCTGGAATCTAAATGAGCCCAACGCTGTATACTATGCGGATAAGAACGAGTCTACAAGTGCTGAACGAGTAAGGCGATAAGGTTGCATTATTTAGTTTTTTGTAGGGTCCTAGCAGAACAGATGAATACTGAAACATTTAAGTTTAATCATTTTATATTGAATCTTAGTGTTCATGGTAAGATCTGCCTATACATAGCCTTACTGATGAGTCCCGTAGGTACATTTTGGACGAAAGCATAGCTATTACTTCAGGTCATATATTATTGATATCCCTGTCCGTTATGATCCTTTCTTCTGTTTTTAATTTTATTGGCAACAATCAAACTTTAGAATTTGTGTTATATTTAATTGTGAATATTTCAAATTATAAGAAGTTGCGTTTTGAAAATATCGAATTGCTGAAATTATAATGATTATATATGAATAAAACAGGTATGGACATGTTGAAGAAAAAACAAAACATAATTCTTTTCTGAATCATAGAGTTTTTGGAATTAGAAGGTAATGGAGGAAGGGATTTGAATTATAGTGGTTTTAAAAGTTACAAACATGCTTCGTAAAATTATAGTACACTCGATGTGGATAATATCAGGTCGAATCCAGTTGATTTTTTTTAAATATTCCAATTTCATTGGATTTTATTGCATCGAATGTCCGTTTTCGCCAACCTCATTAGAGGATTTTTAAAAAATTTCTAACGCATTCGATCAGATATTTTCCACGTCGAATGTACAAAAGCTAAAAAGTGAACCACGCAAACTTATTCCGGCCACGCTCTTACATAAACTACCTGTTTACCCCGCGGCTGGCTCTCCGCATCCTGCAGCGAATTAAGAATTTAAACGCAAAATCAGAGCACGTCTCTCCGAGGCGAGAGCACGCGTCGCTGCGCCTCCTCACTCATATAAATGAAATATTTTTATCGCCTCGCCGTACCCGCCTAATGTCTTTCCGATACATCGCCTAGCAGCAGCAGCAGTGGCATCGAGCTCATACCTCCTCGAAAAAAGAAGGATGCGCTGTGCGCTCGAAAACCCAATACATAGCTCAGCGTGGGTGTCTTCCTGTATACGTACAGGGTGACAAAAATAAATTTAAAGAAAGCAGAGCACTTTATATTTCAAGTATATATTTTTAAAATGGACAGCGTTGTATGGCATGAAGTCCGGTAGAATGTAAGGTTATTTTTTAAAAGTTGTAAACTGAACGTTACATGTATCAAAATAAGTGAATTAAGGCGGAGGGGGAATAGCCGCCACTGTCATACCATGCGTTTTCCAATAGCTCGTATTCGCAACCAAACTAAGAGGGAATTAAAGGCAAGAATATAGAAATGGACGCGCCAAACAGCCCGGTGATCAAGTAAAGTTGGAAATAATAAGTAAAAAAAACTAGCGACATTGTAAAATTGTATACTAAGGTGAAGATGATAGTAGAAAAGTGAGGTTAGGAAAAGTAAAAATATATAGGAAGACTGCAGCGTGCAAAGTAAAGGTATGTCATACAAACGAGTAAGAAAGGGATCTCTCATACTCCTTGAATAATTAAATAAGGAGTTAGAAACGAAAGAATGGAAATAAAAGAGTGGAAGTATGTTTGGACTTCAATAGAGAAAAGTATAAATGAATTAAAAGCGGAGATGTCAAAAGTCAAAAGCGAGACAGAGAGCATAGAAGACGGTAAAGAAACAGTGATAAGTAAAATGAACAAATATCCTCATAGCATAGAGAAAATGGAGACAAAATAGGAACAGCAGAAAAGAACACACAAAGAGGCAAATGAAGTCATTATCAATGATATAGAAAATGAAAGAGTAGAGCAAAAGGAGAAAAAATTAAAGTAAAATTAAAATAAGATATAAGAATTTGAAAAAAGAAGAAGAAAAAACAACGTCGTGATCATCGATCAAAAAGATTTCGAAGACGAAGCATTAAATGAAGAAATAATTAAAAAATGGTTTGAGGATACGTTAGAGGTTGAAATAGGAAAATCAGTGAAATCGAAAAAAATATGTTATGCATAAAATGTAAAAGTTTCAGAGAAAAGAGAAAAATCATGCAAAACAAACACAAGTTAGTAGGATCAGAAATCGACATCAGTGATGATCTGACCTGGAGAGAAAGAAAAATACAGAAAACGGTAAGAGAGTGGGCATAAATTGCATACTGCGCAGATAATGATAATTAGAAGTTCATCGTAGTCTCAATGGACTTATGAAGGACTAAACTTGATACAAAAATTATTAGAGAGATATGAACTTACCTAGGAAAAAAGAGGTCAACCTCATAAGATAACTTTTGTTACTTGTAAAATTGAATAAATCGTTGGTGATACAGAAGTTTTGAAGCAATAAACTTTATCTATCTAAAGGCATCAAAAATCGATTCTTAGGCCACAATTGTATTATAACACATTGTACGCAATTATTTTCCACGGTAAAGTTGTAGATCTAAAAAAAACTCAACCTCTTTTACGAAATTTTTACTATATCAATTCTTATCATAATCACTCAGAACTAGTTATGTTATACTATAACTAATTTTTTTTTTCTGTTTAGTATGATGTCAAACCTACAAGGATCAATAAATATAAAAGGCGAACGCGAAGCGCTCTATATAATATATAGACTAAAACAAGATTGTTGTATTTAACAATCATATATATTTAACAATATATTTATTTAATAAATATATATATATATATAACATATAACATGCATAAAAATTAAATAAAAAAATGTTGTTTTACTCACCATAGCTATAGTCAACGAATATACATAGTAAATGGAGAAAAGTTAAATCCGTATTTACGTCGCTAAAAATTAATGAAATCAAAATCCGAGAGGTAGTCCTCGGGCCAGACCTGGATTTCGTGACCAACTGCGGTCATCAACTAGAAGCACTTTTTCTTTATGTATTTTGACCTTCTGAATCCGAATAACAAGGGTAGAATGCTAAAAAGTGGTCCAATTAATTGTTAATGAACAATTTCTATAAACAATTGCAGAATATTTTTTTTCATTTTCGAAACCATTTTATTGGATTCTTTAGGTTATTTTAAGAATAAAAATTGTTACTAGGATTGTTGCTAGGATCCATCGAGTTCCAGTAAAAAATCGTTGAACTTTTAAGAATTGCGATATTTCCAATTTTCAATTGTTTATTACAGAATGGCAATTAATATTTTTTAACAATCAGGGGTTTAAATTACTCCTTTTAGCCAATATACTACCAGATTGTAATGGGTATTTGTAAAATTACTTTAAGCTGCAGTAGCAATCATAGCGAAATCCGAAATAACCTACATAGTAATTTTTAACTAGTTTTTAGCTAATTTATTACGACCAAAAAGAATTTGTAACCATTACCGTTGCTCCGTTAACACTCGTTCGCGAACTTAAACACTTATGCTGGCGGAATTCACTATAACTCTGTAACTATTTACACTAGCCTATTCTACCAGGTCTCAAAATTTATAGCTCGTCAAGTACTACAACATTTCATGACAACAGTTCCTAAAATATTTTTGGAATTAATTTTTTAACCCATAATTAACTCCTTTGAACCTACTTTATACGAAAAAAAATGTTGATAATCTATCAAAATGATTTGATAACTATGTTATCTTATAAAATATTGCTAAAACTAATTTATAACCACACATGATTATCTTTAACTCGTGCTCTTTATGAATTAACACCGTTTAGCTAGCGGAATCATCAAAAACTTTCCAACTATTTGACTATCATATTCTGCCAGGTCTCAAAATTTATAGCTCATCGAGTACTAGGATTAATTCATGACGACATTTCCAAAAATATTTTTGAGAATACTTTTTAACCCACATTTAACCTCTTCAAACCTACTATATACGAAAAACTGCTGCCAATTCATTGGCACTTAGCTTCCTCAAACTTTAAAAAATGTTCCAATATGAAATCATTAATTCTGTTTAATACTGGGGTGAAGAAACATGCAAATAACCATAACGGAGTTAAGGGTGGGCATATGGAACGTGCATGGCTTAGCTCATGAATGGCAATTAGAGGTGCTAACAAGGGAGGCACATAGGTATAAATTAGATAGTGCTACGGTATAGGAGGTTAGTCGATGAGGAGGCCCGGACTTGAAGTATATGAATGAATACACACTTATATACAGCGGATTGGAAAAGGCAGGGCAGCTAGAGACAGGCTTCTTAGTAAATAATAGATTAATGCGCCCGGGAATTAATATTGAACTTATTGATGATCGCATAGGGTTCCTAACTGTCAAAAGTCGATGGTGCAAATACTTATTTATTAACGTACATTGCCCAACGGAGGACACGGACGATACAGTCAAAGACTCCTTTTACACAAAACTAGAGAATGTATTTGATAGATTTTCAACGCATGAAGCAAAAATATTGATAGGAGACTTTAACGCTAAAATTGGAAAGGAGGAAAATTTTAGACCGACTATAGGAAAAGAAAGTTTATATGACGTGAGTAACGAAAATGGAGTGAGAATAATTAATTTTGTCGCGTCGAAGAACCTTATATTCAAAAGCACATGTTACATTCACTTAGTCAGGCACAAAGTAACCTGGAGAGATGGACGCACACTTAACCAAATTGATCACTTTTTAATTGACTAAAGACGGCGCGCTGACATTCTCGTCGTTCGACCTACCGTGGAACCGACTACGATTCAGATCATTTTCTTGTTATAGCCAAGATTAGGGCTCATTACTAGTAAACAAAAATAAGAATAAAACATGCCAAAAAGAGGAATTTAACCTCTCGAAAAGTTAAATGATCCGCTAATTAAAACTAGATATAGGGAGGAACTTTAAAGTAAACTGGATGTATCGGATAATAATAGGTTAGACGACCCGGATGTAGGAAGTGATATCAAAAGTATTTGGGAAAATATCAAACGTTCTATAAGACAAGCTGCTAGGACGGCTTAAGGTCAGCAGAAAAACAACAAGCCAAAACTGTGGTTTAACGAGGAATGCGAGGAGTGGAATACAAAAAGTCAAGAAGCAAGAATGCTCAGTCTTAACAACGGGAATGAGATCACATCCGTACATTACCGAAATATATGGGAATAAGCTAGATGAAGTTTTCGGAATAAAGAATGAAAGTTGGAAAGTAATAAAGTCTCAGCAATACAAGAAAACAGTAATAGAAATAATATTCGGGAAATATATACAGGTATAAACTTAATAAGGAAAGGATCCCAAAGTAAAAATAACTTCTTAAAAGACGAATATGGGAACCTCATAATGGTCACATATGGACTACTAAATAAGTGGAGAAATTATTTCGAGGCGCTCCTAAACGTACACGAACAACAAACCGCTTTAGACTATAGCGAAATCCACACTGCTGAACCACAAATTAAGCAACCTTGCCTACAGGAGGTCTGCAAGGCAATCAACAAATTAAAAACCAATAGAATCACAGGAATGGATCATTTACGGGCCGAACTATTTAAACTGGGAGAGGAACTACTTAAGGAAATAATTTATAATTTTCTTTGTACCATATGGAGGAAAGAAACATTGCCCAAAGAATGGAGAGACCCAATCATAGTCCCAATATAGAACAAAAGAGATAAAACAAATTGTAATAACTGTAGAGGCATGTCTTTTATCTGTACATTCAACAAAACTCTCTCTAATATACTGCTACATAGACTTACACCTCTTGCGGAGGAAATCCTCGGGGATTAACAGTGTGGATTTCGAAGAAACAGGTCAACAAGCGACCAGATGTTCACGGTTAGGCAGCTTCTCGAAAAGAAATGGGAATACGCAGAAAGGGAATGAGAATTATTCATTGATTTCAAGAAAGCGTATGACTCAATAATAAGATGTAAAATGTTCCACGTCTTAGTACTGCTAGGGGTACCAAAATGTCCAATATTCAGTTACTCAATATTGAATCTGTATCTATCTACAATTTAAATAGAACATAGAAAAATTCTAATTTTTATACTTTTTTGATAATGGAACTTGTAAACTAGTATACGAGTACGTTAAATCGTAGTAAAATTTTTAAATGAGTTCAATCTTTTATAGGTATAGATTTCATTTGATTTTAGAGATAAAAATGGATTTTAGAATCAATGACACATCGCTGACCAAAGATACCCTGATATACGATATATACGATAATATGTTTATTTAAAAGTATATTCATTATATTCATTGTTTAGTAGGGTACAAATCACTAAATGAAAATAGTTAGACAAGAAAATAACCATGGTGGGTGGTACTACGCAGCTCTTCCTTATTTATATCATAATTTTAATTAAATTTTCTTTGAGAAAGCATAGTGCCAAAGCAGTTGGCAGCGATTTTTATCTTTGGATCTATATACGTTATACCAAAACTATGCGAGAAGTTATTTAAAATCATTTCAGAAATATGTTAAAAAAGATTCAATTAAAAATATTAAAAACTATAGGTTAAGATAGATTTTTAAAGAATGTTAATGCAAAGATAAAAGAGAAAACCACTCAAACACCAATTTGCAGTCCACAGAGAGAATTTTTTGATAAAATTTACCGTAAAAATTATTGTAAACATGGGACATCCTGACTTTAGGGGAAAAGTCGCCCTCATGAACAGTAAAAATTAACATCATTTATTATAATTTTTACCATTCAGTACAGTAAATTTTACCGCGAAACAGGGCAATTTTTACCGTTTATGATGGTACTTTTTCTCCTGAAGTCAGAATGTCCTACGTTTAGAATGATTTTTACTGAAATCTTTATTAAAACATTATCTCTTGTAGTCTTCATTTACACAAATGCAATAAAACATAATTATGACTGTCATTTTTTCAGAAGATAAAACTTTTTTTTCTTAAAAGAGAAAAAAACTCGATATTTATAAAACACATCGGTTCCATTGAATCTTTTTATAAAGTATCAAGGTGATACACTGCTCATCCTCGTCAACGAAAGCAGTACCTAAAATATTTTCGAACATGTATAATTAATGAAATGTCCTTACTTTTAAATATTTGTATTGTAAGCTGTTGGATTACCCTGTATTTGACAGCACTTTATGCATAATTCATACACTACTTATGTAAAATGACTTTTAAATTATGAAGGATTTCTTAAATATTAATGATTTTGCATTCTTGTTAACACATATCTTAATAATGTGCTTCAAAAGAGTGATTCATCGTAACTAACTTTAGTACTTATAGAAATTTTAAAAGGAAATATGATATCATATTTTAGTCATAAAAGACTCTTATTCTTAACCATTTTTATCAAGGTGTGGCAATAAATAATAATATTATGGTAATATTGAACAAAGATTAGATGCTATGTGGGTAACAACATAACCCCTTATAACAACAATAGGTTACTCATAAATAAAACTGTGTTCTTTTCTAAATATATCTATAACTTCATTCAATTTATGTAATTAATTTTTTTCATTCTTAACTTACAAATTTTTAGTTTCTTTAACTATTTTCTTGCCACCCAGTACATGCCCAGGCCAACGGTCTCAAAAAGAGAGCGAGCGCGAGAATCCAAGTTCTGTCTCTCTATCTTTCGCTGGATTTCGATTTCTCGGATTCTCAGATGGGATTGCGCTCGCGAGGTGTATTACCATTTCGGCAGAGGAGAACTTGGGCAAAAAAGGAGAGCCAAAAGAATTTCTCGCACATTAGGGAAAATTGTCTCGTCAGACGCGAATAGAGTCGACGAGGTCCTCTCTCGCTCTTTTTAGCGGAAGCCTTTTTGAAACTGAAGGGAAGGCGTCGACGAGGTCGATTAACCTATTTTTCGGTGGAATGCTTAGGAGCTTTTCGGATTTTTAGAAATCTTAGATTTTGTGGAAGGTGAGATTTTTTGGGAAGTGAGATTTTACGTATTCGTACATGTGCTTTACGTTCAAATACCGAAATAATATTTTGACCGTTTGCTGCACATAGAATTGTGGTATTTATAATCGAAACTAACTTTCTTTAAATTCAGGGTTAGTTGTTAAAATATATAAGGTAAACTTTAATCGTTCTTCATGTTTTTAATCACCACGTCAAATATTTCTATTTTAAAAGTTCGTAGCATAATTGGACTGCTATAATGATTTCTAAAATTCCATAAAAAAATTACACATATAACGATTACTAAAAAATCTACATAATAGATCATATTGATCAAATCAGACAACATTCAACTACGATTTCCAAACGCAAATCCAACTAAAAAAGGAATCCACCTAGACACTGACAAAATGATGCATATCACAGGCCCATACATCTTGATCGAGATCAATTTCAATTTTTCCAACCAACCTAATTAAGACGCGCGCAACTCTCCGCTCCACTCAACTCTATACCTTTCCAAAACTTATATAACCCACGGCTGCGCGTCGCAATCTCGATTCATCATCTGCCGCTCTCGACTCTCCGAGCTGATAAATCGCTGCACGCATTTGCACGGGGGGGTGAAAATGAAAATCTAGGCCCCGGCATTTCAATCCATCATTCAGAAAACGCTCGAGAATCGAGACACTGCACGGAACTCGCCGATGCAAGAGGTAGGAGGGACCGCGATTTCGATCTTTATCCGGAATAAGAGGCGTGCGATATACTTCCATTTCCACCTACACCTCGAGCTTTGCGTCACTTCACAACTACCGAGACTTGCAGTGTAGGTATACGTACGCGGATTGGATTGTTTTCGTAATAGTCAGTTTTACCTGGTAGCGGCTGCAGGATTACGTGGGAGGTCACACAGGCGTGAAAATAAAATAGATACATTTTGTATAGTGGCCTTTGCAGTTGTGGGTATATATGTGATAATTTGTGGAGATTATCTGCGTGCGTGTAATGTTTGCTTGAGAGTAATTAATCATTGACCATTGTGGCAGGTATCGGTTATGTTTAATTGTCATTGTTTGCTGCTGTGCGCAGGCAAGGTCACTCACTGCTGATCTATGTGTGGCGAATTATGGCTCGCATTGTGCAGAGAGGATCAAGTGCGCAATAAGCGCGAGGCAGTGAGAAACGATTTGTTCGTGCAGCAAGTCTTGTGTCTAGAAGTATCAAAGGAGTGTTTATTTTGGAGGTATATCATTTATTCGATATGTCAAGATATTTTGGCTTGCTAATTAAGTATACGAAATTAAATTGACATGGCTGCCAGTGGAATAAATATGATAACTTTGAAAATATACGGGATACAAGTGTTTTTTGAATTTCGCATAAAAGATGAATTGGATTTAATTTAGTTACATAGAAATTTTTGACGTTTAAATGGGTGAAGGTGTGACAACTGTTGCAAAATAAACGAATCCCAAATTATTAGTCTCTGCAGGTAAGATAATATGCACATTGATAAAATGCACTTAATCATAGCCTCATATTATTAAAAAAAATACTTGTAAATATAAGAAGTATTTTAAAAAAGCTGAACGGAATCATGTATATTATGAATCCATCATTTATCAATTTTACGTAAATGGGCACCTTGATTTACGCTCTTTCTCCAATATTTTTTATATTATTCTTTTTTATTGTAGTGATTTTAACATTTCTTCAGAATATTATTTAAAAATTATAACTATTATGAGCTAATATATTGAATTTTTAAAAATAAAATAAAATTGATAACTTTTCTGTATTTAATAATTTGATAAAGTATTCTATCTACACATATTTCAGTATTATACTAATTGAATGTTTTTCCAATAATATTTATAGAGTAATCGTTCATTTGTTCTCATTATAAATTATTTTTGTCAAACTTTTTAACATTAATTGCTACAAATAATGCAGCTGCAATACGAACTGAATAACAAAATGTACGGGCTGTGGCAGCGAGTAAATCTTTGTATTGTCGTAATAAATCACTAAAGTAAATTGGTTATTAATTGCTACCATTGTCATAGAAGGTTACTAATTAATCTTCAGCTTACTTTTTACTTACAAGGCTTATGTACTTGAAAATGTCGCTATGTAATTAATATTCATTGTGCATATAATAAATGTAATCGGCTGCTTTCTCTAATAACGTATTTTATTATAATATTAGCTACACTTGATTAATTTCTTCTTAAAAGTGTCAACTTTTTATCTAGTTTTAAACATAAATTCGTAAATATTTTCGTTGTATATTTTCATACCTTTAGGACAATCACACGTATTTATATCTTAGAATAGCCAGTGCATTTTTTACAATATTTTTCCAAATCCACACCTCCTCTTTTTATACCTAATCTTGCATTTCACTTAATTTATAAAATTTATCAGCTCGTAGAAAAATAAATGAATAAATAAAAAGTATTAAAAAACATAATATAAGCATATACAATAAAATAATTATTTCTTTTTGTTGTAACTTAAAATATTTTTTTCTTAAAATAAATGATGAATACTGTATTGATTTTTAAAATAAGAAACAGATAATGAATAAGAAAGATTTTATGAAAAGAAAAAAATAGAAAAATGGAACCACAAGACCTTTTCAAGTTTTGTTTTGAAAGAAAAAAGAAGAAAAATTTGTTGAAATGAGAAAAATAGTTTTTAAAATAAGAAACTTTTTGTGATAGTAAAAAAAGGTTTTGCTAAAAGCATGTTAGAAATATGTTATGAGACTTAAGAAATCAAAATATACTATTTTTAGAAAATGTTTGTATGGATGCGTGTGTGTATGGACGTGTACCAGCATTACTCTACATACATTCATACATGGTGAAACTTAATGTTTCAGGGTTTATTTCTTTTGGTTTTCTTAAAGGAAGGCGGCATAACAAAGTTTTTATTTGTTTTTCGATAGTTTTTTGTTTTTATAGCGGTATTTCGCTTTTTGGGTTTTAGTTTTTCGGGTATTGGAATATCTTAGAAATAATATCATCGATGCATCGAAAATGCATTTAAAAGAGCATAAAATTACCTAACTTTTCGTACTTGAAAGTTTGGATTACGTCATTTCCTTCTTTTGTTATACATGATAACGCTATTTTGTGTTTAAACAGTTATATTTCTGAATTGTATAACTGAAAATGTTTGAAAAAATTGAGATGATTTAGAATATGGAGAAGAATATTCAGTCAAATTTTTGAGTCTTGACCTTTTTCTTTTGTCGAGTAAAACATAATTTTGAAATAAAAATAGATTTTCTTTTTCCGAGGATAGCTTAAGTAAACCGACAGCATAGTAATTGAAACTTTACAAAAAGGTAGCCTTTTACTATCTCATGACCTGTATGTTTTATCAGATTATGAGATCTTTCACTTTCTGAGATAAGGAGGTTATGTTTTTCTTAATGTTTTTTATCGCTTATATCTCGAGAATGGCGAGGTCATTTTTTAGCAAAAAGGGCACTTTTTTGTCTTATAATGATTATTTTATTTTTTTTTACTTTTCAGTTTTTCGGGTTTTTTGGAATGTTTGAAATTTTATGATCAAGTTAGTGTAAATGCATTAAAAAGAGTATAAAATAACCTATCTTCTACAACTACAAATTTTGGATAGGCTGTTTTGCTTCTTTTGTTATATACACGAAAATATTCATATTTAGTTTAAAACGTTATATCTCCGAAATCGATGATAGAAAATGGTTCGAAATATGATAGACGATTAGGAATTCTATTGATCTATATACTAATATCTAACTTCATATAATTTAAATATTTATTTAAATATTCTGAAGTACCTGAATACATAGATTAATTATGCCATCACCAGATAATAGAAATACTATTTTTGGTATAACTAGGATGTGATCAAGTATCTTTGGAATCAAATAAGGTCCTGATCAGGTTCTTGAAACATGTACTTTAGAGCACGAATCATTTTAAAAACGTTTTAAAAATTTTTTTTTTAAACTTTGAAACGTTTTTCAAGAAATATATAAAAACGTTTTTAAAACGTTTTAAAAACTCAAAAAATGACGGAAAGTTTTTTTGTGAAAAAATAAAAAACGTTTATAGAACCTTTACATGACTATAAAAACCCCACCTTTTTTGAGCTATTAATAAGAAATAAATATAGCAATTTAAAACACTGTATGCGAATAAAGAAATTCACATTGGAACAATTTATTTAGTTTGAAGAAGCTGAGTGCCAATAGATTGGAAACGGTTTTTAATTTTGTTTCATCTAAAAAAAATATTGTTACATCCAGAAAAAATTTTTTTTAAATAAGAATTCATCTTTGCTGTGCATTTAATACTAATTAGCATAAATATTTTGTTTAAAAAGCGAATACAAACCCAAACAAAATCATAAAAGATGACAACATACTCTTTAGAGAATCCCCAACAATGCTAAACGAGTGACTTTGTCACCCAGTCACTTTTTAATTTGACAAGCCGTGATGACCTAACGACACACATATCCGCGCGCAAACAAGCCATCGCGCGATTTCGAAAACACAATCTTTTTCCAATATAACTCACGCATCCTCTCTATCCCAGCCACGAATCTCAAATACCCACATCCTTCGCAAAAATAGCCCATTCCCAAAGCTACAGTTAGCCGACTATACGCAGCCTCTGAAACAATAGCCTCACGAGGCTTGGTCGCATGCTGCCGGGGCACTTCCTCGAGCCGACATTTTTCCCCGAAAATAAAGGCATCCCGAGAAGATTTCCGTCGTGTGGGAACCGCAGAAACCGATACGTTACACACCCAGAGATTCCGCGCAGATATTGCGGCACACGCGAAGCTGTAAGTATATGAACCCATCGTGCGCTGTGGCATACAGAGTCAGAGTCGTACAGTCGCTTCCTTCTCGAGTTGCTACTGTGGGATTCAGGCTTCCAAAAGAGGAGAAAGTGGTCACGCGCCGGTCGCTGTGTAGCTATTATATCCTCCTCGCGGAAGATGCGAGTGAGCGGTGGGTCGGTACGGTTGAGAACGACACGGAATGACTGACGATGCGTGCCTGGATTATTCAAATTTTCGTCGGGCTTTGTGAACTCGTGACTGGCTTAGTGTGTGTATGTGTGTGAGGGTGATGATTCTGGGTGATTAGCAGAGCGAGAGATTATACGTGCAGGTACCTCCGATACGATGATTGCTTGAGAAAAAAGTGTTGATGTGGATTCGTGTTGAATTATGCGGAAGTGATGAAATTGATTTTTTTTGCACTGAAAAATTATATTTGAGTTAATCTTGAATACTCACTTGGATTCTGATAGATCACAAGCTAATTTTGGATCTATTTTAAGACTTTAAATTGATAATAAGAAGATAGTCAAAATTAATTTTATACCTTCCGAAGATTTCCGACTCATTTTTAAGATGTTAAAGGTTATCTCTATTTTTATAGAGGAATAGTTTAAAGCCTCGGCGACCGTGAAAAATGTACCGCCTTATTCAAAAACCTGTGGCAAAATCACATATAATATACATATTTAAGATATGAAAACTTGCATCAACTTAGATTACGTCAAAATATTTTTGCAGTGCATTTAATGGATAATGACTTTTTACAGGATTTAAGGTAGCTCTCCGGATATTTTGATTTCTTTAAAAATCCTTGAAAATTGATATATATGTTTAATAAGGTATCCTTTATATGTGGTTAAAATCCTGAACCCCTAAGCCATATGAAATTTGGAGATACTGAGCATTGAAATTTCTTATTTTAATATAGGAAGCATATACTGAGTCCCACAGCGAGAGAGGTTTCGGTTAATTGTAAAAAAAGTTTTCTTTAAATTCTTTTGAAAAACTATCATATGATGTAAAATAACAATACAAATCATGGAGAAAAAAGTTTAATAGGGCAAGTGATGCTCTTTTTTAAGATACAACAGTTCAAAGTTTTAATCCTATGCTACAGAATTTGTATATAATTATGTGCGCAGTGTTTCACTCTCTATCGACTTTTGGGCATATTTGATACTCTAGACAATGTCTATCGAAATTGTGATGTTTGGAATTATTAATTGCGAGGTTTTCACATTAGATAGCGCCGTATAATATCTTAGAAAATAAATTTTCTAATTTACCCCCGAATTGAGCACCACTGCAGCCGGAGAACTACCTTAACTCAGGCTGGCCCCCTTAATGTACTCACAGCTTTCATTTAGTGTTGCCTAAAGTCTCGCTATAGATATTTAAAATATAGATACATTTATTATCTATTACATATTTATTTATATGATTAAATATTAATTTAATAAATTTTTTGAATATAATAAAAATAAGTATGTGAGAGTTAGAATAATCCCATGAATATATAATACTGTTGCTATATTAATTTTTGTAATAGATAATATTTTATAAAACCTGAACTAATGAGATTATCGAAATTGTAAAGCCATGTTAAATTTGGTTAACAGAAGATGAACACTCTTTAAATCTCGAGAAAAATTCTTGAATAAAATTAAAAGAGAAATTCGTCAGAGGAATGTCAAATTACGTTTACTGATGAATCACTTTTCCACGTTAAGCCTTTATCGCGTCAATTTTTTTGTAGTACCCTACTTTTACTAGAAAAACCTGTTCTCGTGAAAAGCAAGACTTCACTTCGACAGATTCACATTCGATTACCTTTATCGGATTTCGCATATGAATAAGCATTTGTTTGTATTGCATCAACTAAAATAAAAATAACATGGTATAAAGCTACTTATAAATATAATACGTAATTAAAATATAAAACTAAAAAAGTATCTTGATTTTAATTTGTTAAAATTATACATTCTATTACAAATATTTATTTTTTTATTTGGATGCTTCAAATTGATTTTTTACAAACTGCAGTGTAACTGCACTAAAACTCTTGATTATAGATTAATTTAAATATTTATGCAAGTAATCTTCTTATATACTAAATGACTCGGAACATATGTATATATCTACTCAATTTTATTTTATATTGCACAAATTACTATTATAATACGATAATTCAGATGCACGTACGCATCTGTCCAGCCAGTTCTATCATAGTACTACTTATCGAATATACGCATACAATACGTATGATTTTTTACTTTTCACTTTCCTCGAAAATTACGAAAATTAAAATTTATTGTAACACACATACGTATTAAACAGAAATTCTCAAAATTAGCACAGACTAGAAACAAGTATCATAAGCACTATAATAATATGGCCAATTTCGTATAGCAAAACTTTTTGACACCACGGTCATTGTTTGGTCGCCTACGCGCGAAAATCATCGAAGGCACATCCTGAATAAATCGTACCGACGTATGCTGACAGCCGCGCACTCAAAATCTCTCTCGACACCTGACATATCCTCTTACGCAGGCCCATATATGAGTGAGAATTCCGCGATCGATACACGCTGCGGACTTCATTTTCGCAGGACAACGCGATGGTTCATCGACGCACAGCCGGGCACGTGGTGAAAATTCTATGACGTCCAACCGAGACGTTTCAATTGCGAATACATCTGGCGTTTGGCCGTTTAAGGATGTGCGACAAGGTTTTGTCACTGGCGATGACAAGTGCATTCGATTTCTCTCCGGACAATCGGCAAGCTGTAGTTTGTGATGAGGAAGTCAGTGTAGTCGGTTTGGATGCTTTTCTACATCCGGGTCACGTGTAGATTGAGAGCATTGCAAGATATCGATAGTGCGTTTTTAGAGCGCCTTCAGAATGGTGCGATTTTCTTTATCTGAAGTCGAATAATATCAGTGTATGTTGAATACAGAAATATATTGAAGAGGTCTGAAAGTTAATTAAAAATTTAAGTTTTCCGTCTTGTATAATTATAAATTATGTCAATATTTCATTTTAATAATGTTTTAGGGCACCTGTTTGTAATTATAGTCGATTCTTTGTTTCAAACATAACAATTTAGAATTTTATTTGTTATCTAAAAATGAAAAGTTTTCTGGAAATATTCATAACAGTTTAATCAAAACAGTTAAAGTTATACAAGAAAAATTATACATTTTAATAAAAAATAAAAAAAGAAGATAAATGATACATGCGCACATAGTGTAATTATTTTTGTTATAAATGCGACTCAAAATAAAGATTTTAATATCAATATAAATGACAAATTTAAATAAATTTTCTATGAAAATTTGTTTAATACTCCATTATAATAATGTAAATAGACTAAGTGTCAAAAGTTATTGAGATTTGAAGAGGTAAACCGTGAAAGAAAAAATTATTTTACATGAGACTTTCAAGCAAAATCAGTTATCTAATATATTATATTAGAAAAACGTTAAAGAATGGTTGGTAGAAGAACTTAAGTTTAGATAAAATTCGTGCAAACGTTTATTACCTAACCAACTGTTTTTAGTCTTTATTTTTATGTTAATTAAGTTGTAAGAATGGACTGAAGAATATTTTGTTAAATTAACTTTAATGATGAAATAAAAGAACTTAGTAGTTATTGTAATTATTACGCTACAACATAATTAATGGATTTTATACTGATTTTATCAACGAAAAGTATTTTTCTTTAAAATATACGATAAATTGGTCAAATTTGTATTAAATATGAAATAATGAATTCACTTGATTTAGCCATTCAATTTAAAGTTTGCTCTTTTTTAGAACTTTTTATTATATAATATATCTATAATATCTATAATATAATTTTAGAACTCTCGACCCGACGAAAACAATTTGGTTATTTAAACGACAATTGTGGTCACAGAGGTAGATACACGATTTAAATACTCTACTATTAAATATGTTGAAACTCTCAGGTATAAAATAGTAGGTCTTAATGATTATACAGCAAATATTTTGCATAACGATTTGATTTTAAATCAAGTTAATTTAAATGTATTATTATCTAATATTTAATATATTTATTCTTTAATAATTGTTATCATTTAACAGTTTTTAATGAAAAAAGTACTTAACATCCATACACACACACAACTTTCCGTGTATCCCTACACCACCTAGAAGAATATCTCTCAAAATCATTTTTTATTTCATTCGCGGTGAAATGGAACACGAAATTTCGACGCGCTAACTAAGCCATTGCAAAAAAATTCACATAAACGAAAGTGTATTCACAAACACTTTCTGATCCTGACAAACAACTTTTGCTACATTTCGCCCGAAACTTGCACCAGCAGTGAGAAACAGAGCGCGAAACAAGCCCGTAAAACTCCACTTTTCATTTCGCGAATCGCGCATGCATATTTTGTGACACCGCGCGAGAGCGCGCACTCTCATTTTCGAAATTTCACATAAATCGCTAATCCAACGTCAATCTCACGTGGACTCGTGCAGTCTTTCTCAACGGGGCGCTCGCGTTCTTATGGACATACACCACTCGGACGATCTGCACCTCCGCTGCAAGACACTTTCGGTTTCGGGGAAAATGACTTATGCATCGAGCAGCCGCGGTGAGACGGGACGAGTTTGTTACGCGGTCGACTTACTCGCGCCTTTTGCAGAGTGTAGGTATACAAACGCTCGCCTCATTGAGGAAGCGCGAGGAATTCGCGAACGTCATCGGCTTTAGCCTCCTTTTTCTCGTTGCTGCAGGCTGCGCGCGCAGTGAGAGTTTGGGGAGCGCTGATTCTTTTTAAGGGAGAAATGGAGTTGCCTGCTTTTGAGTTGCGTCAGATTTGTTAAATATTTAAAATGTAAATTTGTGTGGTTTCTCAATATTTTAATAAACAGCCTAAATGAAGGATTGGAAACTTATACAGTAAATGGAGTTGAAAAGTGAAGATTAATTTTATAAATGAAGACTGTTTTTTGGTTTGCATTATTTCCTAGGCTTAGAATATTTTTTGAATAATTATTTTTTTCTTCATAATAATATCAGAAATTAGAAAAGAAAAACATACTTTAATGAATCTAAATACATAAAAGTTAAATTAAATTCATAAAAAACTTTACAGAGGGTTACGCGTAAAAAGGTACTGACATAATTTTCCAGAAAATGCTCTACATCTATTATATAATGCAATGCAATTTAAGTATTGTCGGTTTTATTTATAGAATATAATTCTTTACTTTTCAACTCCATGCGCTATAAAAAGCTTTTAAGCTTTTAAGCATTTATATTAAGTCATTTCTAAAAAATTGAGAAACACAGCAACTTACATTTTAGACGAAAAATACTTTTATATACCAGATACTTATTTCATATTTTTATTTTAAGATTGTATTGGAGAACAAACTTATAGTTTGTGGTCAAGAAAATGACCACCAAAAAGAATATTTTATCATTACGGGTTATATATCTGTATATATCATTCCTCTCAGATGCCATATTATAAAATAATCAGAGAGCGTTAGGCAAATTTATATTCCAATATTATACACGTTTGAGCAAAATTTACTTTTTTTTTTATAAAAGACACATTAAGCGTTACCGCACTCCTTGATACAATTTCTTTTTAATGTATAACAAGATTAATACTCTTGGAATAAAACTCATAGTCATCGAAATATATCAACTGCAAAGGTGTTCAAAAAGGTACACTACCTAAACAAATATAAAATTAAAACTATCTAAAAAACAATATAGATACTTGGATACTTCGGTATCTTTCTGTATCTATTACATCAGATATATTATCCATGATTGACTATACAATTTACGCCAAAAGTTAGTTTTTCGCTTAGTGACTTTTATAATTAATTACGAGAAATAATTTTTTTATCTTTAGTAGATACCTAGAATGATAAGAACCTCACAAATCATAAAGCAATGTAAAGCTGTAGCGTAGGCTCATGATTTTTTTAAGTTTGCACAGAAAACCATAATTAAATACAATTAAAATGATTTAACAAAAATAATGAAATTCCTTTGCTTAATTAAATTTTAATTTATGATTTTGGAATTATGCTTCTCCATAGTTATATTGAACAAATAATGGAAAAGGTAATTCGCATATTAATTAATTAACTTGAATATATGGGCTTACGTTTTTTGTTTTATGTGAGTATACACTATTGCTCTTTATGAAATATCAATATTTTTAGTAACTATATAAATAAAAAAGTGTTTGATTGTTCTTAGAATACTAATTAGTAGGTAAGGACAACTTGGAGTATTTTGCGCTAATTCAACAGCATGCAATTATGCTCATTTCAAAACTCATATAATTGCACCTTTCATTATGTCCGTTAGATTCATGGTTACTTCTTCATCTTCTATGTCATGCACATGCTTTTTTTGTCTTTTGGTGTTTCCGAAACAAATATATTAATAATTTCGAAATTGTTTTCTTCAGGTAACTAAAATTTCATTGATATTAGAATTATTTAAAGTATTTGTATTACTATATGAAATTAGGCACGTAATTGTTTATAAACACAATATTATCTTTTTCAAGATTAGGCACACAATAGCGGTTTTATTACGAAACATATTATCAATAAATTTAGGAAAAAAGTTATTGTTTTTTTTGTCACTGTTATTATTTATTTAATTCTGCACACTGTACTTCATGCTATTATATTACCGAGTAAAAATAAGACTCAAAATAATGTGAAAGTTTATTTATGAACCAAGTTTCACAGAATACGTACAAGATAATACACGAGTCACACAGGCTTTACTTTCTGTGTATTTCAATATTCATTCGCTTACTGCTAATTATTTGCATGCACGTTTTTGTATACAATGACGAACAGTGTTTTTCATTAGAATCTATACAATATCTCATATCGAATGAGCCGAACTTTAGCATTATTCTTAAAAAAAATCAGCAAAAATAAAGATAAAAAGAAAAACAATAACATTGAAGTACTGACCAGTGCATGCTGAGAATTAGATAATGTTCGTCCCGAAGGTGGCAGTAACCTGAACAAAAAACTCACACGCGAGATGAGGTGCGGCAGAGTTGGCGTTATAAATAGAGCATGTAATGATCGATGCAGTTAGCTCTTTTTTCATTGTTTGTATATCCTCTTGAGTTACGGGATGCCGTGCAGAGACAGCACGATGCAACGCTTCAAGTGCACTGAAACTCTGTGATAGTTAGCTGTCGATCGAATCATTGGGTACGTACGAAAATTCTTACGTATAAATACAGGACCAAAAAAAAAACAACAAAAATAATATACAAATAATAAATTTATAAAAACAAAAGTTTGTAAATTTGTGTATTCACAAACTATATGAAAAGTTTCATCAACAATATGTTATTGAAGATAAGATAATATAATAATAAATACACATTAGAGTCATTTCACAATATAAAAATTAAATCATTACTTAATGGGTGTTGTAATATGAATTTAAAATTTGGAAAATAAATTGCATTTACATTTATACTACTTTATTTTAAGGATAATTTTATTGAATTTGATTTATATCTAAGTTTATGTCTGAATCAACAAAAATGGAAAACTAAACTGACTGATTTAAAGCTGGCAATTTTTACATTTAACTGAAATATAAAGAAATGCAATAAATTTACCTATCAATGATGGAATATTTTAGAACTGTTAGCCTAAAAGTAAAAGTACGGTTTTCACGTAGTTTTGAATCAATATAAATACGCTTTCTACTAGTTTATAAAATGTGCATACAAGAGCAGTTCTAACAAAATAATAAAACTAGACTCAAATGTTTCACAATAGAATTTTCAGTCACAGAAAGAGAAAAGATAATGCGTTCCTTGCATCATCGTTCAAGAGACCGTGAAGTTACTCTTATGTTTATAAACTGTATCAAAGTTAAAAGCAAGCATCAAGGCATTAGCAGAATCATTTAACACTTCATGATTTGACTTTTGATGAATTATTCATTGTTATTACCCTATTTGAATTCTACTTTATTTGGAATTTAATAATTGCTTTATTTTTAATGAATACTTTACGAAATATTACATGTAGTGTAAGAAATTCAATTCAAAAAATTTATTTATATGTACAATTAATTGCAGGAGAAAACAATCAGTAATCCTTACACAAGGATTAAAAATGCCTGTAACTATTGGCTGCGATGTGCCCTGGGCATTCTTAATTATTTTCGTTACTACAAGTATCATAGTTCAGGCGAGCATTTATCCAAAGTCAGAAGTGGAACCGGTACCAGGTAAAATTTATTCTTAAATTTTATTTTTAAAATATACGAACTATCGATACAAAATGAAACCGCTGTCAATTAATTGGCACTTAGCTTCCTCAAACTAAATAAATTGTTCAAATATGAATTTCTTTATTCTAATACATTTTTTTCAAATTTCTCTATTTCTTTCTTATTAATATCTCCAAAAATGTGTGTTTTATATCATTAATTGTTGTCAAAAGATAAATTACAAAAAATTGTAAGTTTATGATCAAAATTCACATTATCGATTTAAAAATATCATAAATAGAAAAATTGTTATAAAACAAAAACGAATCGAGGAATCTTTTTTTTCTTATTTCGTATGTTTATCCAAATACAGATAAAAATTTGTTTGTTTAATAAATAAATAATTATCATTCAATTTAATTAAATAAGTATATTAAATATTCTGCATACTTTTTAACTTTTAAGAAACTGCGACCAAATTAGAAAAAATCATAAAAATGAAAAATTATTATAAAATAAAAGAGAGTCGATGAATCTAAAAAAAATACTTCTATCATCAAGAACAAAAAAGCGATTCATAAAAAATTACCGTGTAATACCCAAGAAAGGCAATACAAAATTAGTAAAAAAATATAACCTCAAATATCTTTAAAAATAAAAAATTTCGTATTCTGGTCAAAAAGATCAGCCAAGACGGCGAGGAGATAGTGAGAACCTTTTCCATCTTGATTTATCTATAAAGATTTTCCATCATATGTTTCCAAAAT